>CM034151.1:24546562-24861843 GCA_019776745.2 Taxus chinensis
TGAGGTCAAGGTCCCCATTGAAGAAGGGCCCTTGTGGGGTTATCGATTGTAATGCCTGGGAAGGTGCCGTGATTAAGATTTCAATGGCTTTGACATGCTTGAAAATGTTTGACAAAATTAACAGCGTAACTTTCCATGTGGGCAAAATATCCAACTGCAGATTTTGGTAGGTGATGGCCAGTCATGTGGCTACACAGATATAGAGATGGACTTCAGATATAAGACACTCGAGGGATTTTTTCCTGATTAAGACATGGTCGGGTGCCATCATATCCTCGTTTAAAAGAGTTCTATGCTAAAATGGTTTGGTGTAACAAGAGCACGTGTGCTAAGCAAGTTATGCATGGTGTCATTGTCGGAGGAAGGTTATAATGAATGAAGGTCTAAAGAATGTGGGTACCAAGGGGTTATTTGGAACCAGGATTCAAATACCATAGCATTTCAGGAAGATATCGGAAGGCATTAAGAGATGTTGATGCAAAATTTCCTGGGGTTGTAGCTGTTGATTTTCTTAAAGGATCCGATGGTGTCCCCATGTGTCGGAGAAAGATGTATTATGAATCTAGGATGTGATCAAAGATAATTAATCGAAAATAGCTTCGCAGGACTATCCACATGTGTTTATATGGATACGTTTTTCATCCTTGACTGTATCTTGGTCCCTACTGATGATAAGTAAAGAATCACCAAATACAGCGTTAATTCTGTAGATTCAAGATAGATCCAGTTGAATCCGCGAGAGAGCTTCAGATTCTGCGAAATTGGTGGTACAGGAATGCTAAGCGGGAAAATGATTGGGGGATAAAAATGTCCATTGGGGTGTAGACGAACCAATTACCAAACCCTGAGCCATGGAGATACCAAATCCATCACACAAAGAGTCGTTGGTGAGATGTCTATGTGTTAGAATATCTTCATCAAGAAAAAGAACTAAGTGGTTATGGCAGACAGGGATGCCTCGGTAAATTGGGCTGCACGGATTGTCCTTTAATGGCTTTTGTGACCAAAATTCGACATTCGAATTCACTAAGTAATAGACCAACTAGCCATTCTTCCATGAGCCTGGGTCTGGACAACACCTCTTGAGGGATCAATTTGGAACATCAACTTAGTGTGTGAGTGAGCAAGTAAGGACATAATTATGGCATGCCAAAAGGCGACCATAAGAACTTTTCATTTGGGAATAAGATCATGCCAATAAGTGTTCGACTAAGGTAATATATAGTCTATTCTTTTGATGTCGTTATGTTGTATAGTAGAGTCTAGTGGCATGTTCAGTGGGCCGAATGTTATCAATCAACATGGTTTATCGGCAAACTGGGCCTAAGCAACAGGTGGACTAGAAGAGGTATTCTTTTAACTTAGCAAAAGATTCTTGACAATCAGGTCTAGTTGAAAGTGGCATCTTTCTTGCGTAACTGATTTAAAGTGATGGGAACTGTCCGCCACTGTTGCTGATTGAAATGCCGACTAGATTGCTCTTCCTGCCGATTGCGTAATTGTTTTAGGTTTTGTAGGAGGGCATTCATATGTATGTTGTTAGTGTGGGTATATCCAGTGTCTCCTCTCAATGGGACGGTCCATCACATGGGTTGTAGGTTTAGGGTTTCCACTGGTGTCTGCCATAGGGTACCAGCACACTTATAGTACCTTTACTCTCCTTTATGAGCATACACAGCCACTTCCCATCTTTCCTCTATCTACGCTTGGTTTTGTGCGCCCGTTCTCCATTATGATCCATTCTTTCTTGCAATTACTGGAGACTATCACAAAGTCTGTGGAGTGTTGTAACTACGTCATAGTGCCTCGTTTGATTCGATTCTGCAAACTATTGTCATGGTTCAGAGCTGAGATGGGTAACCGTGCACTCGTTCTTTTTAGTTGTGATTACTCTTTCTTGGTTTATTTTGTTACTTTGTGGGTTTTACAAGTTACAATATTTTCATTTTTGTATATATATATATATATATATATAATAGATTTTCTAATGTTTTAGATTTTGACAATTTGTTCCCAATGTTTTTGGATTTTTGACAAGTGTTTCGAATGTTTTTAGATTTTTGACAATTTTTTTTTTCTAATGTTTTTGCATTTTTAGATTTTTACACTATTTTTAGATTTTTGACGATTTTTTCTAATGTTTTTGGATTTTTAGATTTTTACACTGTTTTTGGATTTTTGATGATTTTCAAATGTTTTTGGATTTTTGACGAGTGTTTCTAATGTTTTTGGATTTTTGACGATTTTTGGAGTTGTTTTTGGATTTTTGACGATTTTTGGAGTTGTTTTTGGATTTTTAGATTTTTACACTGTTTTTGGATTTTTAACTATTTTTGGAGTTGTTTTTGGATTTTTACACTGTTATTGGCAATTTATGGACCAGAGTGTAGACTTATTTTTGAGAGGTGGTAAACCAAGATATTATCCATATGTACCGTGTTTCGTGTGGTAACTTATGCTCAAAATAACACAAATTCTCTTTCCATTGGCAGGATATGGTGGTGATGATATGATGAAAAGAAGTCCAGCTCCATTTTTGACTTCACACAACTAGTAAGATGCGTGGGCTCATCACTGAGAATCAAGAAGGATGTAGGAGGTAGATAATGAATATAGCGACAAATGCTAACAACAATCCCTTTGGGAAATTTTGACTCCATTCTTCAAAACAGTACTGAACCAGTTTCAACAATGAATTTCACTTTATGAGTCACATGCTAGGCTTAGACAATTATGTAGCCTGCTGATTGGTAAGATATGAGGTGAAGGGATAGTTCTCTCTTCACTTAGGCATCTAAATTACTTCTTTGGGGATTCTATAATTTGCAAGCATTCTAATATTTTATATTTTTGAAATGACTCCCTATGCCTTGCCCCATACTACTAGTGAGAAGCAAGGGCTCATCACCAAAGGTAAAATATAAGCGAGTGAATTCCCTTTTTGTCTTTTTTATTTTGTTTTATTTTGTTTTGTTTTGTTTTGTTTTTGAATATTTTGTAATTTTTTTATGCTTTTATGAGAATGACCCTCTACGCTTTGCCCCATGCCACTTGTAAGAGGCAAGGGTTTATCACTGAAGACAAGATGTAGACAAGTAAGGGCACCTTCCTCCATTCCCAGTTTCATACTACTAGTAAGAAGTGTGGGCTCAACACCAAAGACTATGAAGGATGAAAGATTGTGACACTGAATTATTCATAAGTTATGAATTGATAGATTTTTTTTACAATAGTGCTTTGTATTGGGAAGAAATGTTTTTTCCCAAATCTCAGCCCAATGAACTAGTAGGACGTGAGGGTTCAATATGAAGAATGAGATGGACGACCAATGAATGGGTATGAAGTTAGAGCTTCGTTATGAAAGAGAGAATGTCTTTGAAGGGAATATATTACCATCAGTAAGCTTCTAGGTATGACCATAGATGAAAGCGACTGAAAATGGAAGAAGTATAATGCTCACAAAATTAATAGGATTTATATTAGCACTTGTCTCATAATGATAAATATGAAGATGTGATTTTGATAAAGAAAATATCTTCCAATGGAAATGAATAAATTTAAATTATTCGGAGATAAGCAAGATAGAAGGAACAATGTACACGTTGTTTCTCGGAATAGTGAACATCTCAAGGATAAAATTTCTTTAAATGAACTACATTCATTGGTTCATCAAGATCTTGACCATCTTCAGTGGCCAATTTATAGGCTCCAAAGCCAAATTTAGCTGTGATTACATAGGGTCATAACCAATTAGGATTAAATTTTCCTTGTTTTTCTCATTCTTTAGTGGTATTATTTTGATTTTCTTTTAAAATGAGGTCACCAATTTAAAATTCTCTCGGTCTTACCTTTTTATCATAACTGCGTTGTAGTTGGTTTTGATAGACTTGAAGATGATTGAGAGCATTAAGTCATTTTTCATCGAGAAGCTCAAGCTCTTAAAGTCGCGACTATCGGTATTCATCCTCATTAATTACATCTTTAAGGGAGAGCCTCAAGGATGGGAGTTCTATCTCAATAGGTAAAATGGCTTCACAACCATAAACAAGGGAAAATGGGGTGGCTCTGGTAGGTGTGCGGTAAGATGTACGGTAAGCCCAAAGAGTGGGATAAATTTGAGTATGCCAATTATGTCCATGGATGTTGAAAATCTTTTCCATGATGGATTTTAAGGTCTTATTGGTTGCTTCCGCTTGACCGTTTCCCTAAGGGTAGTATGGAGTGGACCATTTAAGTTTGATGGGAAAACATTTGGCTAGGTCTTTTACATCTTAGTTTTTAAATGATTTTCCATTATCTGCAACCAGAGCCGATGGAATACCAAATCGACAGATGAGATTATTAAAAATAAATTTCGATATTTGGCTACTGGTAACATAAGTGAGAGGCATAGCTTCTACCCATTTAGTGAATTAATCGGTAGCGGTAATGATGAACTTATGTCCATCAGACGATGTTGGTCTAATTTTACCAATGAGGTCAAGTCCCCATTGAGAGAAGGGCCATGGTGCTGGTTATCGATTGTAATGCCGGGGAAGGTGCGTGGATAAGATTCCATGCTTTTGACATGCTTGAAAATGTTTGACAAAATAAACATGCGTCACTTTCCATGGTGGGACCCAATATATCCAACTCGCAGAAATTTTCTTGGCTAAGGTGATACCATTCATGTGTGCTCCACAGATACTAGAATGGACTTCAGATAAGACACTCGAGGATTCTTCCTGATTAAGACATCGGATCAGGGTGCCATCATATCCTCGTTTATAAAGAGTTTATGCTAAAATGGTGTAACAAGAAGCACGTTGTGCTAAAGCATGTTTATGCATTGGTTTCATGTCGGAGGAAATGTTTTATCATGAATGAAGGTATAAAGATTGTGGTACCAAGGGTTATTTGGACCCACGATCTCACATACCATAGCATTTTCAGGAAGATCATAGGAAGGCATTAAGAGATGTTTGATGACAAAATGTTCCTGGGGTTGATTAGATGTGATTTCTAATAGGGATCCGATGGTTTCCATAGTGTCGGAAGATTTATTATGAATTCTAGGAATTTGATCAAAGATAATTAATCGAAAATAGCTTCGAAGACTATCCACCATGTGTTTATATGGGATAAGTTTTTCATCCTTGACCTGATATTCATTGGTAACTTACTTGATGATAAGTAAAGAATCACCAAATACAGATAATTCTGTAAGATTCCAAGATATATCCAGTTTTAATCCTGCGATGAGAGCTTCATATTCTGCGATATTGTTGGTACATGGGAATGCTAAGCGAAATGATTTGGGGATAACATGTCCATTGGGTGTGATAAGAAAAATACCAACCCCTGAGCCATGGAGATTACAAGATCCATCACAAAATAGAGTCCAAGTTGGTGCGATGTCTATGTGTAGAATATCTTCATCAAGAAAAAAGAACTAAAGTGGTTCTGTGCCAGAAAGGGCTGCCTCGGTAAATTGGTCTGCAAGGGATTGTCCTTTAATTGCTTTCTGTGAAACAAATTCGACATCGAATTCACTAAGTAATATGACCCAACTAGACATTCTTCCCATGAGAATGGGTCTGGACAACAAATACTTGAGAGGATCAATTTTGGAAATCAACTTAGTTGTGTGATTGAGCAAGTAATGACATAACTTATGGAATGCAAAGGCGACCATTAAGCATACTTTTTTAATTTGGGAATAACGTACTTCATGCTCAATAAGTGTTCGACTAAGGTAATATATAGTCTATTCTTTTGCTTGATCGTTATGTTGTGCTAGTAGAGCTCCTATGGCATGTTCAGTGGCAGATGTATAAATCAACATGGGTTTATCGGCAACTGGTGACATAAGAACAGGTGGACTAGAGAGGTATTCTTTTAACTTAGCAAAAGATTCTTGACAATCATGGTTCTAGTGAAAGTGTGCATCTTTCTTGAGTAACTGATTAAAGTGATGGAACTTGTCAGCCAACTGTGATATGAAATGCCGACTAGATTGTATCTTTCCCTGAAGATTGCGTAATTGTTTTAGGTTTTGTAGGAGGCATTTCCATAATGTATTTTGTTAGTGTGGGTTATCCTATGTGTCCTCCTCTCATATTGGACGGTCATCTCACATGGGTTAGGTTTAGGGTTTCATGTGTGTCTTGCACTAGGGTTACTCAGCACCCTATATGTACCCCTTTACTATTCATTTATGAGCATACAAAGACACTTCACTATCTTTCCTCTATATACAAGCTTTGTTTCTGTTGAGCAAGTTCTTCCATTACTGATCAATTCTTTCTTGCAATTACTGGAGCTATCACAATTCTGTTGGAGTGTAACTACTTCATAGTGCCTCGTTTCTGATTCGATTCTCGCAAACTATTTTCATGGTATCAGAGCTGAGATTGGGTAAACGTGCACTCGTTATTTTTTAGTTGTGATTACTCTTTCTTGGTTTTATTTTGTTACTTTGCATGCAAGTTTTTTTATCACTATTTTCTGGATTATTTTGCTAATCTCTCTAACAAGATTTCTCGGAAAGTTGTGTCAGTTTTTATGCCTGTTTTCTGTACTTTTACAGGTATTCCTAGAGGTTTCAGGGTATTTACAGCCACATTTAGCTATCTACAACTAAATCTGGCTTTTCAGCCAAAATAGAGATTATTTCATTTTTTTAATAAAATTTTTCAAATAGAAGTGATTTTTTTAGATCTTTGTGATTTTTGGCTCTCTGTTTTTTGGTATTTTGTAGAATACAGGGTATTTTGTGGCTTGGAGTTCATTTGCAAGGTTTTTTCATCTCCCAACCGAGCTCCCTGGCCTAGTTTCTACTCGTTCGGCGCTTAACCGAACCTTTCTCTGCATGCATGTTGTGCGTAATCATTGACGTGCTCTTTGCTAGACTATCCTGGCCATTTTTCTGTGCAAACTTTTTTCATACCACATACTACATTTTCCTGCCAATGACCACAGACTGTATTTCTCTTCCCACGTGCCACGGACTGTTGGACGCTGCAAACAAACAAAAACCTGTGTAGCCTTCCTCACTGCCGCGAACTGCTTTCTTTCCAACAGCTGCGCACGTGTGAGTATAAAATTACGTTTTAAAATTCACTGACTGTTTTCAACGGACTGTTTTCCTACGTTTTTTGTTTTCAATGGACTTCCGTTTCTTTCTCCGGCCTGTGCAATTCCCTTGCAAATTGGTAAGTCATTTTTTCATTGTTACGTTTTTTTGGTAAGTTCCAACCAAAACACGTGGTAAGTTTTGTGCCTTCTTCGTTGCAGACAGTGCTTTTTCACTTCGGTAAGTTTTAAAAAACATGCTTTTTTCAAATCTATGCTTTTTAAAACCAAAAATCTCACAAGCTTCCTTTTTTTAAGCAAACTCTTTTCATGTGCTACGTGCTTTTACAACCTTCTAATTTTTAAAACCACATGTTTTTTAAACCAAGCTTTTTTTTAATTAAATACTTTCTATTTTTTTTTTAGTTAGCTTTAATTCCTTTTAAAATTTGCTTTTTAAAAAAAAGAGGGAAAGTACTTTTTTATACTTAATTTAATTAGGATTTAGCTCTAAATTAGGTTTTTGTAATTAATTAGATTTAATTTAATTAAATCTATTTTTTTATTAATTACAAAATAACCTATCTCATTTACGAGTTATAGTAAATTAAAAAATCATCTTTCAATAACCTTTTTATCATTTTTTTGAAACTCCAATAGCTCTCAAAATAGTAAAATTGGGCATTTCCAAACGGTAAAATTTTGGTGTTATTAGTTTTTTTTTTCTCTAATCGTGCGCTCAAGTGTGCAGCATCACTCTGAGCACCTTTTTTCCTTCTGAGCTCTTTTCTACAGTTCTGAAGATTCTTTGAACTCCTTGAGTTCATTTAAAATCTTGTACTTCATCCTTATTATTGCTTGTGACTAGTAAGCGCGTCCACCACAGTCTGCAGCAAGGGGGTTTCCTTTTACGACGTGAGACATTTTTTCTCACCACCAGGGTTGGCTTTCACCTCTTTTCTTGTTTTTTTCTTGTGCTTGTTTATTGTGTCATTTTGTTGCGCTCCATGAAACACTGTTGTGGTCTCCTCTCTTGTGCGTTATTACGCTGATTGCAAGATGAGTTATCAAGTGTTTCAAACCACACGCATGGACCCGATTGTAATCAACGCACTAAAATATAAAGTGCCGAAAGCAAGGGGGTTGTTATTATCCTGGGTGGTTGTGTTTCTTCTCTTCATTTATTTCTCTCTCTCTCTCACTATGGATGCTCTTTCATTTCCTTTGCTTATGTCGTTCAACTTTTTTGAATAGAGATTGAAAATAATAATGAAACTAAGGGGTAAAGGGTTATTCCGCATCACCATGGGAACTGAGACTAAACCAGATGACGAACCTAAAAAATATAAGTGGTTAAATCGTAGTGATGAAGCTTTAGGTCTTCTTTGCATGTCTATTTCTCATGACTTTCTCTTCCACATTGAGGCGTCCGAAACACCTAAATCTGCATGGAAAATGATGGATGCGATGTTTGGACAACTAGATGACATGAGAGCGCATGAGTTGGAAAACAAACTACTAGGGTTAAATCCCAGTGACTTTAAAAACCTACAAGCCTTCTTCTTGAAACTTGTCCACATTAGATTGTTGTTAAAAGGATGTCAAGTAGAAAAGAAATATTTTCAACTGATCTTGTCAATTCTCTCTAAGCTAGGTCTCGAATATTCTATCTTCATGTCAACTTTGTACGCTATAAAAGATGATTTGGGCGATACTTGGACTATGCCCTCCTTTGACTATTTTTTGTCCCAACTCATTCGAAAACAGGACAAACTCATTCAAATGGGGTATCTCAAGTCCAAGTCACATGCCCTTGTAGCAAGTACTAGCAAGGGAAAGAAGACTGAAAAGAACAAAGAAACAAAGGATCAACCTAAAAAATAAATCAAGATCAAACCTAAAAATGACACAAACACTTCGACTTCTGAGCCTAAGGCACAAAAAAATAAGTATTTGTGTTCCTATTGCAAAAATTCTGGTCACGACGAGAAACACTATTTTTGGAAATAGATTGATCACTTATCTCATTTACTTGAGAAGAATAAATAAGTGTTCCTGAATCCATAAAACAAAGTGCTCCGAAGGCCGAGTCTTCTAATGCAAAAGGTACTAAAAATGATAATAAGAAAGGAAAATCCTTTGTAGCCAGAGTTGCTCCTTCATCGACATGGATTATAGATTCCGGTGCCTCACACCACATAGATTATAGATTCTGGTGCCTCACACCACATGGCTTCTTCGCATGTTGAGTTTTCCAACATCGAACCTTATGGAATGTCCCAAATCATGATGGGTAATGACACGACAGTGTCGGTTTTCAGTAGTGGATTAGTAGAAATGGATGGGGGAACATTTAACCAAGTGTTGAGTGTTCCTAATCTCTCTGCCAATCTCCTATCAGTTTACCAAATTAATCACCTTGGTGAAGGAATGCAAGTAGCATTTGGTCCTAACTCGATGATTATTCATGAGCTTAACAATGACACTGTGGCTGAGGGAAAGGTTGATCACCATTCACAGTTATATACTTTTTCCCACTTTACTTCTGATTCTACACCCACTGCCTTGCTCACTCATGCAAATGAGGTTAGTAAGCTATGGCATGTGCATTTCGGACATCTAAATTATTGCTACCTTGAACAATTGAGCCAAAATGAAATGGTCAATGGGTTACCTCGCGTCAAGTTTTCTAAAGGTATTTGTGAGGGTTATACCCTTGGAAAGCATCTTGAAAATAACTTTGACAAAGGAAAATCCTAGAGAGCCACTCGTCCTTTGGATCTTGTTCATAGTGATGTTTTTGGTCCATTTCCTTCTCCTTCGTTTACTAGAGCTCTTTATGTGCTAACCTTCATTGATGACTATTCACGATATATTTGGGTATATTTTCTTAAGCTTAAGTCTGAAGTCTTTGTACATTTTCAGGACTTTAAGGATCTTATAGAGAAACAGGTGGAACAGTCTATCAAGGTTCTTTGAATCGACAATGGAGGTGAATATGTAAACAATATGTTCATGGATTTCTATACTTCTGAAGGGACCTCTTTGCAATGTATAGTTGCTTACAACCCTTCGCAGAATGGAAATGGAGAAAGAAAGAACCGTACTCTTAAGGAGATGGCCACTTGTATGATTCACTCGAAGTCTCTTCCTCTGCAGTATTGGGCCTAAGTAGTGAATAGTGAAAATTACATTCAGAACCTTGTTCCACATAAGGCAGTAAGAGGGATGACACCCTTTGAAGCCTGGTTTGGATGCAAGCCTGATGTTGAGCACTTTTGAGTCTTCGGATCCAAGGCTATGGCTTGGATTCCTAAGAAGAAACACAAGGCCTTGGAACCACAATCCAAACCTTGTATCTTTGTAGGGTATCCTGATGGCGTGAATGTATATCGATTGATGAATCCTACTTCTCATGAGCTGTATATTGAAAGAAGTGTTAAGTTCGATGAGTCTTCTTTGACTTCTACTTCTCCACCTATTGAGGTTCTTTAGCTCACTGATTCAGATTCTGACTCATCAGATAATGATGCTATTGAGCGTTCTCCTCTTCCTGATCCTCCCAACCATCAGACCTTTGAGTCTTCTAATTTTGACAGTAGTGATGACGAGGACTATGTCCCTTCTCACTCAAGTGAAGAATCTTCTGACTCTGAGCTTGATCCTCTTGGTTCCCTTTGGGCCAGGAAAACTTTGGAAAGTGCTGGAGATTTAGTTGGAGATAATTCAAATATGAGACATACTCGCTCAGATTTCATTGGACCCCACTCTTTCTTCGCCTCTGCTTTTGATCCATAGTCTTTCCGGGATGCTTCTGGTATTCGTGAGTGGGCTTCTTCCATGGATGAGGAGTATTCCTCTCTCATGAAGAATGATACTTGGGATCTCACCCCTCTTCCAAAAGGAAGAAAAATTGTTTGGTGTAAGTGGGTGTTCCAAACAAAGTATGGAGTAGATGGAGACGTCGAAGATTTTAAAGCGTGATTATTAGCAAAGGGTTTCTCCCAGATAGCTGTGGTTGATTATACACAAACCTTTTCTCCGGTTGGGAAGATGACTTCTATTCGACTGACCCTAGCCATTGCCACAATGAACAGATGGAAAATCCATCAAATGGATGTTAAGAGTGCCTTCCTTCATGATGACCTAGAGGAAGATATCTATATGGAACAACCTTCAGGTTATGTCCAAGATTCCTCCCTTGTTTGTAAGTTAAAGAAGTCTCTTTATGGCCTTAAACAAGCCCCTCAGGCTTGGTATGCCAAGATGGACTCCTTTTTACTTACATCAGGGTTTACCAGGTGTCACTCTGATCCAAATGTTTATATTCTATGACAAGATGACTCCATACTCATTCTTCTTCTCTATGTTGATGAATTGTTGATCACAGACAAATCTTCCTCTATTATTGATTATGTGAAGATCACCTTAGCCAACAAGTTTTCCATGACTAACTTAGGTCTGCTTCATTACTTCCTTGGGATTCAGATTTCAAAATTTGACTCGGGAATATTGATTTCGCAACCTAAGTATGCTCTTGATTTCCTAGCTTATTTTCATATGTTTGATTGCAAGTCTTCTCCTAATCCTTTTCTTTCTGGGGTAATGTTGGTTTCAAATTGCTCTACTCCCTTGGTTGATGGTACTCTTTATCAACAGTTGGTGGGGAGCTTGATTTACTTGACTCACACTTGACCAGATTTATCGTATGTTGTTGGGATCATGTCCAGATTCATGCAGGAGCCACATGAGTTGCATTGGAAAGCAACTAAATGGATCCTTCATTATATTCATGGCACCTATGCTGATGGCATTCACTATCATAGAGGGGTAGATATTGACTTGATTGGGTTCACATATTTTGATTGGGCCGATGACTTAGATAATCAGAAATCTACTTATGGCTATAGTTTCTCTCTTGGTTTGGGTCCTATTAGTTGGTCTAATAAGAAGCACAATGCAATTGCAATATCATCTATAGAGGTAGAATACAGAGGAGTAGTTAACACTACCACATAAGCTATTTGGCTATAGGGTATTCTGATAAAGTTTGGCATCCAATTTTGGTGGCCTACCATTATCTACTGTGATAACACTTGCACAATCTCTATTTACAGAAATATAGTTCAACATCAGTGGACGAAGCACATTGAGATCCATATGCACTTCATACGGGAGCTTATTCATGATGGTATCATCGACATTCAGTACATTTAGACAGCTGATCAGATTCTAAATTTATTCACCAAGCCCTTCACTGAGATGAAGTTTCTTCACTTACTGTCTCTTCTTGGGGTGAGGTCTTCTGCAGCTGCTCATCTTCTTTGGGATATGTAGTCCTTTTCTTCTTCTAATTCTAGGAAGATTGTGTTTGCATATAGGCACCTTATCAGACCTTTAGTTGCCAGGCCCCATTGACACATCTTTCTTAGTTGTTTATGGGTGTCTTCCTTTTCCGTCTGACTCATCATAGCCGCTACCCTAGCTTCGATGAAGGGGGGTGTTAATGTAGGTTATCCTATGTGTCCTCCTCTCATATTGGAGTGTCATCTCACATGGGTTAGTTTTAGGGTTTCATGTGTGTCTTGCATTAGGGTTACTCAGCACCGTATATGTACCCCTTTACTATTCATTTATAAGCATGCAAAGACACTCTGCAATCTTTCCTCTATATGCAAGATTTTTTTCTGTTGAGCAAGTTCTTCCATTACTGATCAATTCTTTCTTGCAATTGCTGGAGCTATCACGATTCCATTGGAGTGCAACTACTTCGTGGTGCCTCGTTTCCGATTCGATTCTTGCAAACTCTTTTTAGCTTTGACTTTGGAAGGATCCACTTCTATGCCTCTTCGTGAGACAATAAACCCTAATAATTTATCAGAGGTTACTCCGAACACACATTTCTTGGGGTTAAGACGAACCTTATACTTGCGTAATCTATCAAAAATGCGTCTCAACACACTTGGATGCCCTATTCATGTTTTAGATTTTGCTAATATATCATCAACATAATCTTCCATGATATCATGTAACATATCATGGAAGATGACAGTCATTGCTCGTTGATAGGTGGCACCAGCATTTTTCAAGCTGAAAGGCATGGCCTTATAACAGAAGGTGCCCCATGGTGTAGTAAATTCCATTTTATGTTGGTCCCCTTCAACAATACGTATTTGATTATAACCAGAGACTCCATCCATTAAGGAGAGCATTTCATGGCCTGCAGTAGAATCAACAATCATGTCTATATTTGGCAAGGGAAAGTCATCTTTAGGAGAAGCCTTGTTGATGTCGCGGAAGTCTATGCATATTCTGATGCCAGGAGTTTTCTTGGTGATGGAAACTATGTTAGATATCCATGCCGAATAATCAATAGGTTTGATAACTTCAGCTTCTAAGAGTTTCTCGAGTTCAACTTTGACAAGCAATGTAACTTGGGAATGCATTTTGC
This sequence comes from Taxus chinensis, assembly GCA_019776745.2. Classification (NCBI taxonomy): domain Eukaryota; kingdom Viridiplantae; phylum Streptophyta; class Pinopsida; order Cupressales; family Taxaceae; genus Taxus; species Taxus chinensis. The sequence goes on from CM034151.1 coordinate 24,560,067, forward strand.
GTAGTTTTTTCTTTACAGGTTTTGCATCCGAATGTACCACAAGATGGTGTACTACAAGAGATGAGTCCAGGCCTGGCATGTCCTTATATGTCCATGCAAATATATCTTGGAATTCAATAAGGAGTGTTTGAATTGCATGCATTCTTGGTCAGACAGACTAATGCCAAGTTGTATATCTTTTGGTTGTTCGGTGGTGCCAATGTTTATGTATTTTGTTTCTTCTACAAGCATTTTACATGTATCCTTTTCAGAGAACGATGCTAATGGATGATGTAGGTCATCAGTGTCAGGTTTTTGTTGGAACTTTTTGTTGACATGTTTGTTGGATAGGGTGGTGGTGAGGTTTTGACTATGAGAAATCCTCTGTTTGCACTTTTGATCCAAATTTTCTGAGGGTGAAAGATCTAGATATTCTATCTCTTCGCCAAAATAGGCCGATTCATTTACATTGATTTCAAATCCTTTTCTGTGGTCGGAAGTAGGGATTTGGTCGCGAGTTCCAAGGAATTCTTCGATGGCTTCATCATTTTGGAACATGTCCATGACCGCATGATGTGGTTGGCCATGGTCTATGAGACTCCGATGTTAGCATAATTTAGCATAGGCATATTTATTGCATTGTCTTTTACTTAATAATGTGCAACATGTGCACTCTAGTCTAGTGACTTGCATTCAATATTGTTATGTTGGATAACATTCAATATTGGTATTAGTAGTAATTACATGTGCATGTGAGATGGGTCTTATCATCTCGTAGTTGGTTCCTGATAGGGTGTCATGTCTATCCATATGAGGTTGTCTAATATCTATAAATATTACAGCTCTTGCATTGTTATGTAATCTGATTTCATGATCAATAATATTTGTGAGGCTTCTGTCCCTCTTTGGTCATTACAATATTATTCTATTCTATCATTTGGTATCAAAACTATATCATTATTATCATTTGGTATCAGATCTATACCATTATTATCATTTGGCATCAGAGTAGGTTCTATCCAAGCAAGGTTGAAGAGGAGCACTATTGGAGAAGAAGATTTGCGTAAAAGAAGATCCATTGAAGCATCCTGCAGCCTCCATTCTTTCCAAGCATCCCTCAATTAAAATTTTACCTATCCACTTATTTGGAAGGTAATTTTTTTTTTGATTAGTCATTGGCATAGCCAATTGATCCAACATATTGGCGGAATATTTCAGATTTAGAGGTAAAAAAAAAAAGATCTTGAAAAAAAAAAAAGATTTGTGAAAAAAAAGAGATATTAAAAAAAAAGGAGAAAGATCTTGAAAAAAATTACAGATTTTTAAAAAAAAGAGTGAAAAAAAAATCAGATCTAATAAAAAAAAAATCAGATCTGAAAGTGGAGGTGTGAAGAATTCGGGGGCAAAGGTTGAAGCAGTTATGTCAACAAAATTCCAGCAGATAGCTCTTAGAAAAAAAGATGTAACTTCTTCATACAATGTCGGATTGATGTACCATTTTTTTTTCTGGAAATATAAGAAGGATTTTCACAACTTTGCAGTTTACATCATCTTCAGATTCAGCCTCTACATATAGCAAAAAGTCTATACAAGTCGGATCATTTTTTCTGAAAAAAAATCAGATCTAGCTGGTAAATTGGTAAGATCTCAAAAACCAAGATTCTGATTCTTCTGAAATTTTGGTGGTTTCAAGAAAAATATTATATGATGCTGCTGTAAAAATGTTAGAAAAACTCAGATCACGGTTTGTGAGAAAAGGTGAAAACAATGTTCAGATTGTTTGTTTGGATCTTGGGAACAAACAGGTCAGCGGTTCAATTCCCACTCTCTCCATATTTTTTATTAAATTATTTTTTTTAGAAAATTTAGAGAAATTAATAAATTTTGGGAGATTTCCAAATTTAGAAGCTCACCAAACACATTTAGAGCCACCGCTAAATTTAGCGGAAAAACACCTATTGGGGGGTAAAAAAATATTTTTAGCCTAAATTGTGTATTTTGTGATTCTAGACCCTTTTTGTAAAGAGGGGGGACACAAAAAATTCATTTTGATGTACTTTTGGATCATTTTGTACTAATCTTGGTGCATAAAGTGTAAGAAAAAAAAAGTGTAATTTTTTTAGTTTATGTTTAGTTCTATCACACAAGATCTTTGATCTCATAGCAGCGTTCGGTATATACGGTGCCACTGGGAAGTGATACAGGTGATGCCGTCGTGACTACTACTGCACATAATGCCTAACACAACTGCCTAAACGTCATCTGGGCATCGACCCTATAAAATTGACGAGGAGTAATAATGACACAATACACACACATTTGAGCCCTCCCATCCGTTTGTGCTTGCACAAACCCCTCTCCGTACTGTCTACGTACCACGTACTAAATTATTTCACGTGCGTTAACACCTCTTTCCGTACTGACGGGTATATTGAAAGGGTGATCTTATTCCACGTACCGATGGGTATATCAGAAGGGAGCGTATATAGAAAGGTTTGGTATATCGGTCTGACAGTATATTGAGAGGGAGACCATAAACCTGGAGTGATAAGAGCCTTACCCTTTGTCAGAAATTCAGAGTTTCAGAAATTTAGATTGCAGAAATGGGTGCACAAGCACCAAAGTTCTTCTTCCCAGATTCACAACTACTTAGAGGAGACAACTATGCTACATGGAAACTGAAGATCAAGATGTTACTTGAGTTTGAAATCCTATGGACATTTGTAGATGGAAAAACAATAAGATAAATTGATGATGGAAGACAACAAGTTCAATTTAATAGGGCCAATCAAAAGGCCAAGTTGATCATCTTGTTTAGTGTAACAGACGATGTGCAACCCCACATTAGAGATGCCACATCGACCAAGGATGCATGGGATAAGTTGAGCATAGTCTATGAGGCAAAGAACAAGAATGCCATCCTCAACCTACTATCACAACTACATACTCTCAAGTTCAAGCACAATGAGAAGGTTGAAGTTTTTTTGAGACGAGTTGCTACTTTGAGGGCATCTCTGTTGGCATTGGGAAAAGAGATAAGTGATGAAGACATTATACCAATTGTGTTGTGGGCACTTCCTCCTTCCTACAAAATCTTTGTGACAACTATCAATATGAGTGAACACACAGTCACCTTTGAGAAGTTGGTCAATCTACTCCAACAAGAAGAGCAAATGAACAAAAAAGATCATGAAGATGAGCAAACACTATCTTCCAATCATAAAAGAAAGGAGAAATTTCAGTCCAATCACAAGAAGTCCCAACAAAATCAAAGTCAACAAAGGGACCAAAGTCAACGAGACAACACCAAGAAGTGTCCCATTTGCAATAGAGGGGGACATGACATCAAATATTGTTAGTAAAATTCCTACAAAAAGGGTTCATCAAGCAATTCAAAACCCAATAACCAACAGGGTAACAACAATTCAAATCAAGGGAAGTCCAACAACAACAACAATCAAGGGCAAAAAATGGTAATTGGCAAAGAAAACCCAAACAACAAGGGTACATTGCTGAACATGAGGATAATTTAGATGAAGGACACCACATGTATTCTGCTCAATTTGAAGAAGAAACCAAGTCCACACAAGATATATGGTATTTTAACTCGGGTGCAACTCGACACATGACTGGACGCAAGGATTGGTTCTACACACTACGTGACTCACCTAACAAGAACCATGTGTCATTAGGTGATGACTCATCATACAGTGTCAAGGGGATTGGAAACATTTCACTACCTCTTGGAAAACATGACTGCAAAATCACAGATGTATTGTATGTACCTGGGTTGACCAAGAATTTTCTATCAGTTAGTCAACTCCTTGATCACAACTTGAAGTTAGATTTTGACAGTAATAATAGAGAAAAAGTGTGCTTGATAAGAGATAAGTCAAGAGGTTCCAAGATTATAGCAAGAGCCTCCAATGTGGGACGCATGTTCCAACTTAATTTTGTCCACAAGGATGATCAAGCTCTAGTGGCTAAAGATACACAATCTGTAGAACTATGGCATCGTAGATATGGTCACATCAGTTTTGGCTATCTCCAAACAATTCAAAAGGGCAACATGGTGAAAGGATTGCCTACACTTAAGCACAACACTGAAAAGTGTCACAATTGCCTAGCTGGAAAGCAACATAGAGTACCCTTCCAAAAGAACACATATAGAGCTAAGGGAAAGCTTGATTTGGTGCACACCGATCTTTGCGGGCCCATGTAACCAATTCATTTTGGATGTCTATACTTCATGCTTTGTGTTGATGACTACTCAAGAAAGATGTGGATATATTGTCTAAGAAACAAGAGTCAAGCCTTTGAGACTTTTCAGAATTTCAAAGAACTTGTTGAGAATGAAGTTGGTCGCAAGATCAAAACTATCCACTTAGATTGAGGGGGGGAATTCACAAGCAATGAGTTCAAGACTTACCTGAAAGCTCATGGGATTTGTCAAAAAATTCCTCCTACTCACACAGCATAGCAGAATGGTATAGTTGAGAGAAGGAATCGTAGTATCATGGAAATGGTGTGATGTATGATTGATGACTCAGGTTTAACAAAGACATTTTGGGCAGAAGCTACAAGAACTGTAGTCTATTTGTTGAACAGAGTGCCCACAGTAGCTCTTGAAGGAGTGACACCTCAAGAAGCATGGTCAAATTAGAAACCATCAATTACACACCTAAGAGTATTTGGGTGTAAAGCTAGCATGCACATACCCAAAAGGAACTTGAACAAGTTGGATATGAAAGCTGAGAAACTGATATTCATTGGATACAATGAAGAAGAACTTGGGTACAAATTATGGGATCCAAAAGCAAAGAAAGTATACACAAGTGGGGATGTTGAGTTCTTTGAGAAGAAACAAGCAGATGCTCCACTCAACGACTCAACAAACATGTAGAATACACCTCTTGTGAAGATAGAATTTGATGTTCCCACTGAAGATGATAGTGATGAATTGGATGATGGTGAAAACTTGGATCCACCATAAGCCAATGGAACAACTAAGAAGTTACCTAAATGGTATACTCAATTAATAAGAGATGCAAATTTGGATGAAGCACCTAGCACATCATCCAATCCTAGACCTAGAAATCGTAGTCAAGCTTGTGAAGAGGTCAATTATGCCCTAATGAGCAGAGTTGTTGAAACAATTGAGCCATCTACAATTCAGAAATCCCTACAATCAAAATCTTGGAAAGATGCCATGGATTCAAAGTATCAGTCAGTGATGAAGAATAACACATGGCAACTTGTCGACCTTCCACTAGGGAAGAAACCCATTGGATGCAGATGGATATTCAAGACTAAGTACAAATCAGATGGGACTATTGACAAGTATAAAGCAAGGCTTGTAGTAAAGGGGTATGCACAACAAGAAGGCATTGATTATGAGGAGACATTTGCTCCCACAGCCAAGATCAAGACAATCAGGATGATCTTTTCTCTAGCTGCACAATTTGGTTGGAAAGTATACCAAATGGATGTGAAAAGTGCCTTTATTAATGGATATTTGCAAGAAGAAGTCTATATGACTCAGCCAGAGGGTTATGTAATACCAGGAAAAGAGATGATGGTATGCAGACTCATAAAATCTCTATATGGCCTAAAACAAGCACCCTGGGCATGGTACATCAAAATTGATGAGCATATCATAAGTCATGGATTCGAAAGGAATCCTTATGACCCCAATCTCTACCTCAAAAAGAAAGGGGGGAGATTTTCATTGTGGTTGTTTATGTCGATGATCTAGTCATTACAGGCAGTTCTGTGAAGATGATTGATGCAACAAAGAAGGATTTTAATCGATCATTTGACATGACAGATCTCGGGCTCATGCACTATTGTCTTGGGTTGGAAGTATGGAAAAAAGAGAATCATATCTTTGTCTCACAGTTGAAATACACCAAGACAATGCTCGAGAAATTCAGGATGATCGACTGCACTCCTATTGCTACACTTATGGAAGCTAGACTTTAGTTATCTCGTTTCGATCCATCACCACTGGTGAATGCAACTCTCTATGGGTAGTTGATCAGGAGTCTCATTTACCTGACATATACTAGACCAGATATCAGCTTTGCAGTCAACTATTTATCACGCTTCATGCAAGAACCAAAAATATTTCATTGGAAAGCAGCAAAGAGAATACTAAGATATCCAAAGGATACAATTGACCTTGGTCTAGAGTACAAGAAGAACGAAAACTTCTTCTTGACATGATATTCAGATTCAGATCATGCAGGAAACATGGATGATAGGAAGTCAACATTAGGCTTTGTCTTCTTTATGGGACCTGGACCGATATCATGGGGAAGCAAAAAACAGAACTTTATTTCTCACTCTTCTACAGAAGCAGAGTGTCGAGCTGCAGGTGAAGCTGTTTGTGAAGCAATATGGCTACGTCGAATACTAGAAAGAATTGGTCTACCACAACAGAAATCTACTCCAGTATATGTTGATAATGAAGGAGTTCTGAAGCTTGTTCGTAATCTAGTATTTCATGAGAGAACCAAGAATATTGAAGTACAGGTTCATTTCATACGCGAGCATGTCTTGAAGCACAACATACAGCTCCAGTTCTGTCCTACAGCTAAACAGAAGGCAGATGTTTTCACTAAGTCACTTGCACGTGAAAAATTTACACTGTTCAGAGAGTTCCTCTCCACTTCATTGGAAACTATGCTAAATTAAGGGGGGGAATGTTAGCATAATTTAGCATAGGCATATTTATTACATTTTATTGTATTGTCTTTTATTTAATAATGTGCAACATGTGCACTCTAGTCTAGTGACTTGCATTCAATATTGTTATGTTGGATAACATTTAATATTGGTATTAGTAGTAATTACATGTGCATGTGAGATGGGTCTTATCATCTCGTAGTTGGTTCCTGATAGGGTGTCATGTTTATCCATATGAGGCTATCTAATATCTATAAATATTATAGCTCTTGCATTGTTATGTAATCTGATTTCATGATCAATAATATTTGTGAGGCTTCTGTCCCTCTTTGGTCATTGCAATCTTATTTTATTCTATCATTTGGTATCAGAGCTATACCATTATTATCATTTGGTATTAGAGCTATACCATTATTATCATTTTTTTTTCAACCACATGTCCATGACCGCATGATGTGGTTGGCCATGGTCTATGAGACTCCGATGTGTAGGCTCAAAATTGATGACATTAACATATAAATGTTCAAAGTAAAGATGTGTTTCAGTGAGGTCCTAAAAATACTACATGGAGACTTGATGTCATTATCAGAACTAGTGTCATCATTGTCACTTGAAATTATTATGGGAGAAACATCAAACACCTTGAAACCTAGATCATGTTTACCGTGATGTTGTGTGTAATTTATCGGGTCTAAACAACCTTGTTCATTTTGACCGAGTCCTTTACATGTTTTTCATTATTTGGTGAGCTCTGGTAAATTGAGGGGACTCATAACATGGAGCAAATTCATCATTATATAACCAAGATCCTGAAGAACTTGGAATATTTTTGTTGTTAAGATTACCAAACTTTTTCCAAACTGACTGTCCCATTTGGCAAGTGGGATGGATTCTCAGATGTGGAGCGTTAGGTTTGTCATAGCTATGTGGGGATTTGGTGATATAAAAAGAGTCTGCCATCTTTTAAAATTGATATTCACCTCATCCCGTGTCAATGATTTTAAATGTGTGAGATGGGGGACCAATAGGTACCTCATGTGGTGGGGAAGCTATTTTGGTAGTCTTAAAAGATTAAGAGAATGGGTTATAAGAAGAAGGGGGTGGATTGAAGGATGAAGGTTAGTTATTAACAGGAGGAGGTATCTTAATAGAAGAAGTGTGGTTGGATGAAGAAGATTAGCTAGGTGAAGAAGAAGATGGTGTGGTGGAAGAATAATTGTTGCTGGAAGAAGAAGCTTGATTAGTAGAAGAAGATGATTGATTAGTGGGAGGAGGATTGGTGGAAGATAGTTGAATAACAGAAGATAATGGATTGGAAAATGTGTTTTGGTTATGAGATGATGGTTTCAGATCATTGTTAGGGAGTGTATCAGGATCAATGCGTGTTTCATTAGGGATTATGTGAGGTGGAGCATATTTATCTGTTGATGGACAATAGTGATCATGTCGATACCATCCTTCGAGGAATCTACAATACTCAAAATATTGGGGATCTACACATAATGTAAATTCCTTGTCTAAATAAGGAAACTTAATGCATTGGTGGAATGTTGATGGGATGAATTTCATGGCATGAATCTATGGTCAGCCGACGAGAATGTTATATGCAACTTCTACATCTACCACATGCCAGACCGTGTCTAAGGTGATGGGTCCAACTTGGAGAGGTAATGTGATTGTGCCTTTAGACTTTCTTTCGCTATTATCATACCCACGAATGGTTATGATATTGTTTTGTAAATCATTTTCAGTGGAACCTAGACAACGTAAAATTTTCATATAACAAATATTTAATGTTGATCCATTTTCGATTAAGATGCGCTTGATTTTACAATGAGTTACATAACCCTCGACGTATAAAGAATGATTATTAGCGATGTTGGGATTAAGCAGGTCAGCGAGACCAAAAGATAAAATAGGATTGGGGATTGTAGGATGTGCAATTAAAGCTTGGAATAGTTGTGAATTGATGTCCTCAGGGACACGAGCGTTATTCAATGTTTGCATAAGGACGGGTTGTAGTGCGGGATAAGAATTAAGTAGTTCCATGATTGAAATTTGTGCGGAAATCTTTTCTAATTGTTTGACAATATTAAATGATGGTGTAGGTTGTGGAGAGGACTTGGTGGCGGAATTAGATGGTGGATTAGGAGGTGATGCTGGGGACGAAGTGGCATATTTTTTTGTTGTAGGGACCCACATTTTTTTCTATCTAGTGGTGATTGCATTGTCAGTTCTGATCTTTATAGTTGCCACTAAGTCTTTGTCATAATTTATGGTCGAGATGACTGAGTCATACTCGACATTGCTTGATGATTGACCCTTATCTTTTGAACTGTTATCATGGTTAGGGAAATGATTTTTGAACATGTGAAGTTTTTCATTAGGTGTTTTTGTCTCAGAAGTATTTTCAACTTCTATGTCTCCACGTTCAATCAGGTCTTGAACGTAATGGCAGAGTTGCATGCATCGATCTGTGGAGTGCCTTTTTATGCAATGGTAATCACAATATTCATTGTCTTTATACCAATTTGGTTTGGGTTGTCCTTTTTCCAAGGGTATGACAATGGGATATGTAATCATATTAGCATTTTCCAAATGACGAAAGATACTAGATAGACTTTCTCTGAGAGGAGTGAACTCTCTTCATCGATCTCGAGAAGGAACTTCCTTTCTAGGGATAATGATTGGTTTAGATTTTAATGTGTTGATGGGATGGTTTTGGACATTTTAGACATGGTGAGAATCAATAATGCCATCATTGACGATATTTTGATTCTGGTTAAAGAATTTAGATTTATCCTGGTTCTGAGGAGTGTCTCAATAAGGTTGGTCCTTAAAGGGTTCTTTAAGTAAGCCCTTAGAAATGAGGACTTTTTCGATTTGTGTACCATTTTTGATGACTTATTCAAAACTATTCAGACAATGCATTTGCATGTGGAATGATAATTCGACATTGAGATTAGGGACATAAATGCTAACTAGTTGTCTCTCGAGTACTGAGCAGGGAAATCGACTTGTAATTCCATGCTATCGTTGTAAAAAGGAGGAAAATTTTCATTTGGCCTTTGCCTAATGTTGCAAAGATCAAGTATGGTTATTTATGAGTTTAGGTTATAGGAAAAATGTTTGACAAATTTATTAGATAAGTCTGCAAATGTTGTGACTGACCCTTTGGGCAGATGGAAAAACCAGTTTAAAGCCTGTCCTCCTAAACTTTGGGGGAATAATCGTAAAAGGTACGTGTTTCGGTAGGCAACTTCCTAACATTGCATGTAAAATTCATTGACATTTTCACGGGGGTCACCTTTTCTTTTGTATTTATCAAACTTAGGGATTTCTTAGGATGACGGAAATGGTAATCGTGATATCTCTGTATCAAATGGATAAGGACACAATTCTTCAAAGTTGAATTGTTTCGATTATTTTTGTAGTCCCTGAATGGTGTCTTTCATAAGTTTCCATTCTTGTGTAAATGGAGAAGTGGGGGATGGTTTATCAAACTTGTCATGAGTATTGAAATCTAGATTGAGGTTTTTTAATCTTTTAGCTCTAGTCGTTGCTTCCTCAAGTTTCTTTGTTAAGTCTTGGATTTTAGTGAATAACTCTTCGGTCAAAGAACCATTTGGATTGTTTGGTATTTTTTTGTGATAACTTGATTCACCTTGTCGATGAGTTTGTTTAAATTTTCCGTCCCAAAGTCAGGGGCTAGTTTTGCTCCCATGGCTAGGATGCGTAACAGATATTCATTTTTTTTGTTCTATCACCCTATTGACTTGTTCTTGTTCTTCATTGGTGAGTTCTGGTTGTGTGAATTCTTCATCTTCATTTTCATGATTGTGACTATGAGTGAATACTATGGTAAAATGTGTCTGATTAAGCTGAAAAGTGGGTAGGAATTTTGAATAGGTGTGAGGAAATGAGAACTTGATTATTTTGGATTTAGCTCGAATAAGCTCATGATGACTGATAAGGAGAGTAACCCAAACAAGTTATCTTAATATGATGATGATGTAACTCGAGACGAGTTATTAGAGGATTTGTTGCACATTATGTAGATTTGGCTTAAACAAGCTCTGGAATATTGACAGGGAGAGTAACCTGAACAGGTTAATCGCGATATGGTTGTGATATAACTCAAAATGAGTTATGAAAGGATTTTTTGTGGCTGTGATTTGCATAAATGCAATGGTGGACAGAATAATGAGTGAACTCAAACAAGTCACCCAATATTAGTTTGATATAGCTGGAAACAAGCTATGAAGGATATTTTGACAATTGACGATATAGGGAGTGAATTCTAGTCACTCAATATCTGTTGGATATAGCCGAAGACAAGCTTTGACAAATGTATTGTTGGATGAAGCAAGCTAATAAAATTGGTGCGATGTTTTAGTCTGTGTTGTTGGATTGTATGGATGTTTTCACTTGGTATTGAATTGGTCGAGAACTGATTTTTTTGTGGAACACAACTAGGGTCAAAACTTTTACAATGAACACATTGATATCAGCCAAGTTTTATGATAAAACAATGCTAAACTATTTTGTTTTCAAACAACAAGCAATCATGTGGATTTAATTGTTTTGGCTTATGAGGTAAATTCTTCAGGAATGATCATTGTTTCATGAAATCATATAAGTATGCTATGAAATGGTCGATGCAAGCTCTTATTACTCTAAGAAGATGCATCCTCCAATATACCCTAGTCCTGATATACCTAATTCTGTACGGGACAGAATTGGTACGGGGAACCCTAGAGCACTGGAGGAGGCTCACCAATTCTTACTTGCCTATTTCGGAGTGAAACACCACGTTCAAAACAAGATTTGTGAAAAGGTAGAAGGTGATGGAAGAATGAATGTGTATGGTGTCCTTATAACTCCCTGAAGATTTATAGGGATGATACCCAGGATTTTTTGTTACAGCTATTTAGGCGTGACTCGCATGCACTACATGACAACATTACCTATAAGTGAAGAGTAGGGGCGAGGTAAATACCAAACGTTGTGATGAGACTAGGTCTCAAAGTACAATGTAGATGCAAATATTGTTGGTGCGTGGTAGTCAAGTCCACGTCACTGGTGTAGCATTGGTGGTGATGAAATCCACCTTATCTACGTGTAAAAACAAAATGATAAAGTGATTAAATGCAGGGTTCTTTCCAACTTGAAATAAATCACTAGCAGAAAATAATTGCGTACCTAAGCGTACTTTTCTTTTTTAGTTTCAACAATTTTATTTGAATGGTGGTATTTTGTTGGATTTTTGTTGTTTTTATGTTTTTATTTTTGACCATAGTCTAGTGACGCGGTCCTACAGAAAATAAATTAGTAGTTATCCTGCAAAACGAAATGTTAGAAAAGTGATCGTGGCTATTTTTGATTTTCTAGATCGCTCGAAGGTGCAAGAAAAGAGCATACACAACCAACGACCAAAAAAATATTAATAATATGAAAAAGGAAAATAATGATTGAAATGATAGTTGGAAAACAAAGCTAGAGGATCCTGCAATGTTAGAATAAGAAACTAAAAAAAATTGTGATCGTTTCTGATTTTCTAGATCGCTCGAAGGCGCAAGAAAAGAGCATACACAAATACAATTGGAATAGAAATTGTTTTTTTTTTTTTTAAATGTTAATAATTACTGCAATTAATCATGATTGTGAAATAGCGATAATGATTGTTTTCACAAAAAATAAAAATGACAAAAGAAGAGAGTGAAAATGTTACCTAGAAGTGTTGTCGCGGAAAATTGAAATGTAAGGCAAAAAATAAAAAATTACAAAAAAAATTGTTTTGCAGAGCCCAGGTGGCCTCACATTTATGATTTCCAAGATCACTTTTGAATTGCGAGAAAAGAGTATATGTGTGAGGTTGTTACGTGAAATAAAATTAAAAATTAAAAAAAAACCTATAATTTTGTTAAAAAGATAGGTGTTAGAAGAAATGAAACCAAATTTTTTTATAAGTCTAAATTAAAAAATTATTTTTCCATTGCATAGATCTTTTTGATACCCTTCCGTTTAAAAAAAATGAAGTCATTTCGAGTTTGGGAGCAAAATTTATGGCTTCCGGAAGATGGGCTACGGTAGCACTCTGAATGAAAATTTTAAACGTGAGAAAAACGTCCCGGGAGCTATTTTTTTATTTTCTGACTTCTGTACTTCACCTGAGAAGCTAAAATTTTGACAGCAAGGTTAAAAAAGAACAATAAACAGAAATAAAGAGTTAGATCACAAAATTATTGACTAAAACACAAGAAAAAAATGATTAACTTCCTACAAAGCAGTTTTTTTAGCAAAAGTAAATAAATAAATGTATTTTCTGGATTGGTTGTCCCATGAAAATAAGATGATAAACTAATGACTAGTTCATGTGTTTTTATAGATTACGAGTGAATAGAAAAATCAGAACTGGGAACTAAACACCAAGCACCGAGGAGATCAAAGACAAGATGAGCGTCATAGTTTCATTGTTGTTATAACCTGCAGATACACCACAAGACACCACACAACAAAAACACTACCTAAAGCATGAAGGTTAACCAAAGAAGGCCACAAGGAATAGAAAATGAAATAATAATGAACAATAATAAACAAAGAACAGATAAAACCACTAATTGGGAAATTAATTGTAACAGATCGAAAGCCACCAGGTGTGCTAGAATGTAAGCTAGGAAAAATACATTACTAACAAGGAAGTAAAATACCAATAATCATACCTCCTCCTTCACGTTCCGTAGCAAACCTCGGAATGGGTTAGGAAACTTGGATTGAGCCATGATTGTGTGATATGTAGGTGCTTTTATTTAAGACGGAGCAAGGCCTTCCTGCAACAACGATCCTCTTACTTTGCACTAGATGGGAAAAATGATTATGAGACTATTTGGGAATTAGGACGAGGCAGAAGAATGTACTTTGCTCAAAGGATGTAAGAACTTAGATAGGGCATTTAAGCTTATTCTTCATGTTTTTAGAGGGGAGGGGTATGGTTATATTTATAGTTTGGGGGAGTGATTAACTTAGAGTAATTTAAGTAATCATGGTTTGAAAATGTGGACAAAATTAAGTGAGTGGTTTAAAAATGTGGGCAAGATTAGGTGAGTGGTTTGAAAATGTGGGCAAGATTAGATGAGTGGGGGCCACAAAGAATGGGTGAGGATTTGAATTATATTCTTAATTCATAAGTGGAGGATTTTAGGTGAGTGGGGACTACGAAGGGTGGGTGAGGATTTGAATTTGAATTTTTAATTTAATAGTAGAAAAACATGGAGAATAATGACATGTGGTAAGGATTGGGTTATTTTTTTGGATTTTGAAATGGATAATTAATCAAATTATATTTGATTAATTCGAAGTGTATTTTTGTGGGAAGTGAGGAAGGGGAATTAATTGATTTAGGACAGATGTGAAATTAGGGTGTCTACAATGTCACTAAACCTTTTTCACGTTGTCACTTAAGTAATCATGTCATAATCCTAGGGAAATATCAAATGACCTTCAACAAACCCATTTTTATTGAAAAAATGACATCGAGTTGCTAAAACAAATAATTTAGTAGCATTAATTGCTATATTTTTTGTGCCAACTATCATAAATTGTTTTCCTCTCCTTACTCCATCAAAAACAAATTCATAGGCTTCTAATAAAAAATGATTGATTTTAGTTATATTTATAATATGTATATCATGGGCGAAGAACATTACGAAATTACACAAGGATTTAAAGAAAATTTACAACATTATAAGGAGCTTCAAGACATTATAAATATTCTTGGACTGGATGCATTTTCGGGAGAAGATCATTTAACTATAGTAATAGCACAAAAATATAAAGGTTTTTGTCATAATCATTTTTGGTAGCATATGTATTCACTGCTTCCCCCGGTAAATATGTTTCGAACTAATTGCTTCACTTCATTTAAATGACCTTGGCTTCCCACCCGGGTGATGAATTCCAATTGATCGCATGACCCCCTATCTCATCAGGTGGCCATATAGATATAGGTGTCCTTAAAATATTTATTACTGAAAAACCCTAGATTCCTTAGGGTTCTACTGTGTATGTTTCTCTCAATTATTCTTTGTGATGTAGTTGTCTTTCTATATATCATCATGATTAACCCTTAGCTCTTCTACAATATTTTCCTTTAGCCTAGGGGTTCTTGATATTCCACCACTATGAGATATTATTCCTTTTATGATAGTATACATCATGAAATAATGTCCTTTACTTGGATCTTATTATAGTGTTAACATATTTTTTACTTCTGTCTTGACTATTATTAGTGCTCATTTATATGGTAAAGGGTATAATTATAACTTTGACAATCATTCCCGTGCCCTTCCCAAGGATGAGGCCCAATATATGGAACATTTCTTACAAGAGAATCCCACTCATATTGATATCCTTCTATATTTTTCTTGGAAGCAACTTAAGCATACGTCTTAGTCTAATAAAGAGGCATCTAATGTTCTTATTTCTACTATGCCTACATTCATGGGGGCACCAAATACCCTGATGTATAATGTTCCTATGTATATTTCTATATCAACCACTCTTGCTAATAGAAATAATATTGCTTATAATGTCTCTTCTTCTAGTATGTAGACCCTTTAAACCCTTGTTCATACTTTACAAGATCAAATCTTACAATCGCAACAAGGTACATTCATTAATTCTCACACTATAGATTCCATTCAATTGCTTTGTAATATACTTGCCCCATAACTGAACTCTTACCCATCTACTCTTGGGATTTTTCTCCTAACCTACATATTTATGATGATAAGAGTGATACCAAAGAGAACATTTGATCATTCCACATGGATTTTTTTGAATACGCGTCTCATGACAACTTAATTACCAAGAGTTTGCCTAGGAGTCTTTAGGAATTTTCCTTGCAATTATTATATGATCTACTAACACATTCTATGTGATATTTCACTGCTTTGGAAAATCAATTTCTTTCATAGTTATCTATCAACATTGGTGACAAAGTTTTATATGCTCAAATGTCTAAAATCTTCCAAGGCTCTAATGAATGCATCTATAACAACCTAGAATTTTAAACCCAATTTAGTAGGATTTAAAAAAAAACAACGTATAGACATTCCTCTGCATTACAAATTAGATTACTAGCTACAGATAGTTAATGCAACAAGTCATATTATCTTAGAAATGATCATACATTCCTTTGCATAATTAATTTAGGAAACTAGCTAAAATCGTTTATGCAACAAGTCTTAACAATTTAATCCATCCTATAACATAATGATAAACCTTGTGTAGCTGTAAGGGTTAAATATCCGTGATCTCAAAGATAACTCTTAAAATTCATTTGAATGTTCATAATTAGCCTCACTGGTTTTACCACACTCCAATAGTGAGATCTTGTGACTGATTCTCTAGTTTCTACCTAGAGTTCACTTAGTAACTCCATCATGTATCCTACACTTCGGGATTGAGGAATCACGGTGATTGGACAATGTACCCACTAAACACATTAATTTGGCCAATTTTTTCTAGTTGTATCATGTACGCTTAGTAAAGATGAGTGCATAATACATCTAAACTTGTCTTCCCATCACCTCACCATCATCTCATCACAATTATTTGGATTCGTTAAACTTAAGTAGTTGAACCTATTACGAATCACTTATTTCCTAACGAGTTCATATACACAAGCTCAAGGAACCCCCAATTCTTGATATTGGTTACCTATGAGAGGCTTATCCGATGCTTAAGTTACCATATTAGGTAGCCGATGGGCTACTCCTAGGTAGCCTACATTGTGCATTGATAAATCAGTTTCTGTTATGTTCATAACACTCATGTATAATTCCCTACTTATCAGATATTATTATAAGTATTTAGTTACCTTGGTTTGGAGGTTAGGGACATGAAGTATTTATTACCTCACTACCCTGTTCACACATTCTAAACATTTTGTTAGAAAAATATGTTTTAAACCATTAATCAAGGTTCCCATTAGGTCCTAGGAATCCTAATTAGTCGCAACATAGTATATCTTGTTTTTATACCCACTATTCAAGGGAATATTTACATTATAGCTAGGTAAAACCCACTTATGGTATATTTATTTTGTAATGTGAGGTATGATGACCTCTTGGATATGATATTACATTTTAGAATTAATAACTAACTTATCAGGTTAAGTTTATCATATTACTCCTTAAAGTTATTTCAATTAAGTTAGACTAGGCTAGTATCATTTAGGTCCTAGATGTTTGTCACTTTTCAATTATTCCCATAATTAGCTAAGGCATATTTTTAACCCATTAAAATTGATATTAATAATGATATTAATATTATCTAAGTCTTGATTAAATGAAAACACTTCTTTACATAAATATCATACACCCCTTGCTTGATTAGACCTTAATGCCCTTAACTTAGATTGCAATCCCATGATGTGGGAGCATAACTTGCAGTGAC
Organism: Taxus chinensis; assembly: GCA_019776745.2. NCBI lineage: Eukaryota > Viridiplantae > Streptophyta > Pinopsida > Cupressales > Taxaceae > Taxus > Taxus chinensis. The sequence continues at coordinate 24,577,191 of CM034151.1, forward strand.
CATAACTTTTGATCCGACCGTTAGATCATCTTGAAATTTTACTAGGGCGGTAGATCTTGATTAGTAATATGATATGAATCAACTATTCTTGAAAGGTTTTGCCCATTTTGGCACGTTTTTGGTCTCGGATTCCTTCATCTAGTGGCCTAAAATTGGCTTCGAATGTTTTTTCTGCTTCTGACTAGGTCTTAGAACTTTAATAACTTTTGTTTTGCTTGTCAGAATAAGTCCAAATTTTGCGTAAGCCCTAATTTATGAATGCATATTTGGCACACAAATTTTGGGGTCAATCTGAGTTGTTTTGCTAGTAGGGTTTTTTGGCATTTTAGGGTTTTAGAGTAGTCTTGAAATAAAAGGAGGATTGTAATGATGTAATAGATCAATGTGAATTATAGAATAATAAGAAAGCTATTTTGAAACTCATGGTTTTATTTGCAAAGTTTTTTATGTGTTTTTGGAGGTATTTCAACCTCTTGTAGCTATATTCACATCAATTAGTATCAGAGCTGGATTTCGATCTTGCGGAAATAGTTAAGGTAACATATTACATTTTTTGTGTAGTTTTTACCTTTATTTTATATAACCATGGCTAGACGCGGGAGGGGAGGTTATGCCCAAATGAATAGGCATATGCAGGAGCTACAGAGATAAGTTGCTGAGCTCATCGGAGAAGTTACCTACCTTAGAAGGAGACATGCAAATGGGGATGCAAACCCAGATAATGATATTGAAGAAGAGCCTCCATTAATGAATGAAGGAGGAGATGAAGAAGAAAATGAGAGAGATGAAGACACCTCTGAATGATAGACCATTTGAGGAGAGATTGATCCAAGGATTTAGATGGAAAGAATGACGACATCAAGATTAATGTTCCTGATTATGGTGGAGGGTTATAACCAGAGGAGTTGATTGACTGGTTGAATTGCATGGAAAAATTCTTTGAGTGGAAACCCCTTTTAGAGGTGAAGAAGGTTAAGTTTGCATGCACTAAGTTGGTTAGACATGCATTGATGTGGTGGGATCACTTGCAAAATGAAAGACAAAAGAAAGGAAAGGGAAAGATCCAAAATTGAAATAAAATGATGAAGAATTTGAAAGAAAATTTTCTTGTTGTAGATTATGCCCAAAAACTATTTTGAAGGTTTCAAAACATAAGGTAGAAGGATCTCAAAATTGAAGAGTATACTAATGAATTTTACAAGCTATCAATCTAGGGTGGAATAGGGAGATTTTGAAGAATAGAAGGATACAAGGTATGTAAATGGGTTGAGTTATACCATATAAGATGAACTGAGTATGCTTTGGATCCATAGCTTAAATGATTCTTATCAACTCACATTAAAATCAAAAGAAATGAAAAAGAGTAGTTTTAGAAGAGGTGTGAAGATATGGCCATCATCATCTCCAAAGAGAGGTAGAGGTAGATTTGATTCTATAAAAGGTGAATGCTCTAATGCAGAAGGGCAAGAAGAATATGGTCAAAGCCATGGTAACTACCAAAGAGGTAGGGGGTTTTAGAGGGGAAGAGGATATAATGGAGGATGGGGTTGGAATAGCTCCCAAAGGAAATATACATGTTACTGATGTGGTGAAGAAGGGCACATAGCTTTTGAGTGTCTACACTATCCTACACAGGATAGATGGAAAGGAGAACAACCACAAGTAAACTTGGTTGAAGATGAAGAGGAAGAAGAAACAGAGGTTGTTGCAAAATTTGGTGAAACCCTCATGATAAGGAAGATGGTGATATTCCCAAGGAAGGAGAAAGAACAAAATGGTGCTAGTGTTGATTATTGGCTGCCAACAAATATCTTTCGAAGATGCACCTCTAGAGGAAAGGTATGTAAAATTATTATTGATGGTGGTAGTTGTGAAAATATGCTCTCAAATGTGATGGTTGATAAACTCAATCTGACATATGAGAAGTACCCATATCCATATCGTATATCATGGTTCAAGAAAGGGAACAAGGTAATCATATATAAAATATGTCTTATAAATTTTTCAATTGGGAATACCTGCAAGGATGAGGTGTGGTGTGATGTTATCCTGATGGATGCATGCCATATATTACTGGGGAGGACTTGGAAATATGATAGAAAGGTTACACATGATGGAGAAAAAAATACATATAATTTTTTGAAGGATGGTGGAGAAAAAAAGGTGGCCTTGTTACGCTTATAGGAAGAAGATAAGAGTGAGGGATTGTTGGATACAAAAGAGTTTGTTACAGAAATGGAAGAAGTTGGTTGGTGTTATGCACTGATGTCAAAGAAGGTGGAGAATAGAGGACTTTGATAAACCCGTTGCGGCAGACAAAGGTACTAAAAGAACACAAGGAAGTCATACAAGATGAGCTACTAGATAAGTTACATTCGAAGTGAGATATAAACACCATATTGATTTGATCCCAAGATCAACCCTTCCAAACCAGGCAGCCTATTGGATGAGTCTGACACAAAGTGAAGAGTTGAACAGACAAGTGAAAGATCTAATACAGAAAGAGTTAGTGAGAGAAAGCATGAGTCCATATGAAACTCTAGCGTTATTGACTTCCAAAAAAGATGGAGACTGGAGAATGTGTGTAGACAGTAGATCCATAAACAAGATCACAATTAAGTATCAATTCCCAATTCCGTGATTGGATGATATGATGGATGTGCTAGCGTGAGCCCGATATTTTAGCAAGATTGACCTACGGAGTGGTTACTACTAGATCCGAATCTGTGAAGGGGATGAATGGAAAACTACTTTCAAAAAAAAAGATGGATTATACGAGTGGATGGTGATGCCATTTGGGCTATCTAATGCACCCAGTACATTCATGAGGTTGATGAATAGAGTACTCTGAGAATACAATGGTAAGTTTCTTGTTGTCTATTTTGATGATATTTCGATATTCAATAAGACAGTGGAAGAACACTTGTTACATCTGAAATTGGTGCTAGACTTGTTACGTAAAGAGAGTGTATATGCAAACTTAAAGAAGTGTAGATTCCTTCAGAAGAGTCTTATTTTTTTGGGATTTGTCATATCATAGGATGGAGTGCGGATGGATGAGGGAAAAGTAAAGGCAATTCTGGAATGGTCTATTCCAAGGAATGTGACAAAGGTTCGTAGTTTTCATGGATTGGCAAATTTTTATAGGAAGTTCATCAGGAATTTCAGTAGCATTGTTGCACCCATAACAGAGTGTACAAAAGGGAGGGAGTTTGTATGGACCAAGACAACAACAAATAGTTTTGAATTGTTGAAGAAGAAAGTGTCAGGAGCACCTGTTTTGGTATTGCCAAATTTTAGCAAGGTCTTCGAGGTTGAATTTGATGCCTCACATGTTGGGATTGGAGCTGTGTTGAGTCAAGAAGGATGACCTATGGCATTCTTCAGTGAAAATCTAAATGAAGTCAGGAGGAAATATTCTGCTTATGATGTGGAATTTTACTCTATTGTTCAGGCATTAAGGAACTGGAGACATTACTTGGTAGCAAAGGAATTTGTACTCTTCACTGACCATGAAGCCTTGAGGTATGTAAACATACAGAAGAAACTAAATACTAGGCATGCAAAATGGGTTTCATTTTTGCAAGAATATACTTTTGTTTTAAAGCATAAGTCTGGTAAGCAGAATCAAGTTGCTGATGCCTTGAGTAGGCATGTAGCCCTTTTGACAAAAATATAAAATAAAGCACTAGGGTTTGAGGCAGTTAAGGAATTGTATGAAGGTGATCCAGATTTTGGTGATGTTGTCAGAAAACTTAAGAAGCCTACAGTAGGTAGTGATTCTTTTCATTATTTGATACAAGATGGTTATTTGTTTAGGGGGAAACAATTGTGTATCCCTACTGGTTCAATGAGAGAAAATATTATAAGAGAATTGCATAGTGGGGGGTTGGCTGGACACTTTGGTATAAGTAAGATAGTTTCTCTTGTTGTAGAAAAGTATTGTTGGCCAAAGGTAAAGAGGTACATAAGTAGGGTTGTAGCAATATGTAGAGTGTGTCAAATGGCTAAGGGCCATGCATAGAATATTGGGTTGTATATGCCATTGCCTATCCCTACAGGGCTATGGGTTGATCTGAGTATGGATTTTGTGTTAGGGCTTCCTAACAAACAATGAGGGAATGATTCTATCTTTGTTGTGGTTGATAGATTCTCTAAGATGGCACATTTCATTTCTTGTAAAAAAACTAATGATGCTTCTAGAATTGTAGATTTGTCTTTTTCAAAAGTGGTTAGATTGCATGGAATTCCAAGAACGATCAGTTTAGATCAGGACACGAAGTTTTTGAGTCACTTTTGGAGGAATCTGTGGAAGAAATTAGTGACACAACTACAGTTCAGTAGTGCATATCACCCCCAGATTGATGGGTAGACGGAAGTAGTGAACAAAAGCTTGGGAAATCTCCTGCGTTGTATAGTTGGAGAAAAGCCAAAACAATGGGACTTAGCTTTACCTCAAGCTGAGTTTGCATATAATAGCTCAGTAAATAGGTCAATAGGGAGGTCTCCTTTCCAGATTGTATATGGTAGGAATCCCAAGGGGGTCCTAGATCTAATTTTTCTACCAAGTGAAGATGAAACTAGTGATGATGCAGAAGCATTTGCAGAATACATTCTACAGCTGCAAGATTAAGTGAGGGAAAAGCTGAAAGTGAGTAATGCACAATATAAAACAGCTTCAGATGCTAGTAGGAGAGTAAGTGTATTTGAAGAAGGAGATATGGTGATGGTTCATCTTAGAAAAGAGAGGTTTCCAAAGGGGACATATAATAAACTCAAGTATAAGAAGATTGGGCCACGTAGGATTCTGAAGAAAATGAGTGATAATGCCTACAAGGTGGAGCTACCTGAAAACTTTGTTATCTCACTAGTTTTTAATGTTTCTGACTTATATAAGTTTCTAGGTCATGATGAAAATGTTGTAGAGGAGGAATAAATATACTGGAAGCAACATTTTACGAAGAAGAAAAAGGAGAGGGTAATGCGTGTCTTGGACCAAAAGACAATCACTACTAGACATGGGAGCTACAACAGATATTTGGTACAGTGGGAAGGCTTGCAGCAAGAAGAAAATACTTGAATTCCTGAGTGGGAGTTGAGGAAAATTGACAGTGAAAAATTAGATGAGTTCCGTCAACAGAATTCGCAGGAGCTGAATTCTTTTCAACCAGGGGAGAATGATGCGGGAGCATAACTTACAGAGACCATAACTTTTGATCCGATCGTTGGATTGTCCTGAAATTTTATAGGGTGGTAGATATACATTAGTACTATGCTGGGGTCAACTTTTCTTGCAAGTTTGTGCCCATTTTGGCACGTTTTTGGGCTCGGATTCCTTCATCTAGTGGCCTAAAATTGGCTCTGAATGTTTTTTCTGCTTTTGACTAGGTCTTAGAACTTTAATAAATTTTGTCTTTGCTTGTATAGAATAAGTCCAAAATTTTGTGTGAGCCCTAATTTATGAATGCATATTTGGCATGAAAATTTTTGGGCCCAATCTGAGTTGTTTTGCATTTTAGGAAATGTTTGGCATTTTAGGGTTTGTAGGCATTTTAGGGTTTTAGAGTAGTCTTGAAATAAAAGGAGGATTGTAATGATGTAATAGATCAGTGTGAATTCCATAATGAGAAGTAAGATATTTTGAAACTCCTATTTTTATTTGTAAAGTTGTTTATGTGTGTTTTTGGAGGTATTTCAACCTCTTGTAGCTAGATTCACATCATCCCATTTATAACTAATGCTCTTTATTTCACTAGTATTTTTATTCATTGACTAGATTACTACCAAGTATTAATATCATAATGAAACTAAGGATTGGCCAATTTATTACTCATATTCCAACTTCCATCTTATAAACATAGGAGTATTTTCTCGCAAGTTTACTCCATTTCAATTCAATTTTAAAACATACTTGCTAAACTTTATTTCTTCCCAATTTTAACTCAATAAGGAAGTAGATAGACACATAACATTGAGTATAACTTAGTAACTTAGCCCATGACCATTTTAATCATTATGAAGTAGAGTATGAGGAACCTTAAATCCTGTAAATAGATAAGACTAACATATTGATGATTGAAAAACAGGGATGGAAGCCTGACCACTTTTATTAATCTCAATCAATCAACCATTACAGAGAATGGGCTACAATATTTATAGATATTGCACAACAAAATACATACGGGAGAATAAGTTGCACAAGTGCAACCAAATGCCAAAAAGAATAAGCTTCCAATAACATCCGGGAAGCAGGAATTAGAAAAAACAAATATATTGTTTAAAATAATATAACAGTATGAATAAAGGACAAATATGGTTGATTAACCATATAAAAAAATAACAATTATTATTTAATTAATAAAATTAATTAAATAATTTAAACTGTGCATGATTAATATCAGGATAATAATATTTAATCCTAACATTCCCCCCCTTAATTGTGCATTGTCTGAAGAGAAGAGGAGAGAAATGCTCTAAACAACTCGAACTTGTCACGTGCAAGTGACTTTGTTAAAATGTCTGCTCGTTGTTCAGCAGTTGGACAAAACTGAAGTTGGATGTTGTGCTTCAACACATGTTCACATATGAAATGAACCTGAACTTCAATGTGCTTTGTTCTCTCGTGAAAAACTGGATTGCGAACAAGTTTGAGAACACCTTCATTGTCAATATACATGGTGGTCGGTTTGTCCTGTGGTATTCCAAGTCCTTATAGTATGCGACGTAGCCAAATCGCTTCACAGAAAGCTTCTCCTGTAGAATGATACTCGGCTTCTGTGGAAGAGCGAGAAACAAAGTGTTGTTTCTTACTTCCCCATGATATTGGTCCATATCCCATAAAGAATACAAATCCAGAAGTGGATTTTCTATCATCAATGTTACCTGCATGATCTGAATCCGAATATCCAGTCAAGAAGAAGTTTTCGTTCTTCTTGTATTCTAGACCAAGATCCACTGATCCTTTGAGATATCTCAAAATGCACTTTGCTGCTTTCCAATGACAAATTTTGGGTTCCTGCATGAACCTGGATAGATAGCTCACTGCAAAGCTGATATCTGGTCTAGTGTAGGTCAGGTAAATGAGACTCCCAATCAGCTGCTGATAGAGAGTGGCACTTACCTCAGGAGATGGATCTGAACGAGATAACTGTAATATGTTCTCCATAGGTGTAGCAATTGGTGTGCAATCCATCATCCTAAACTTCTCGAGCGTTGTCTTGGTATATTTCATCTGAGAAACAAAGATGTGATTCTCTTTTTGCCATACTTCTAGTCCAAGACAGTAGTGCATAAGCCTGAGATCTGTCATGTCGAATGATCGCTTAAGATATTTCTTCATTTCATCAATCATCTTCACTGAACTGCCAGTGATGACTAGATCATCGACATAAACTACAACAATCACCATCTCCCCCCCTTGCTTTTTGAGGTAGAGATTGGGATCGTATGGATTTCTGACAAATCCATGTTGTATGAGATGCTCATCAATCTTGATGTACCATGCCCAGGGTGCCTGTTTTAGGCCATACAGAGATTTCCTGAGTCTGCATACCTTTTCTTCTTGACCAGGTACAATATATCCCTCAGGTTGAGTCATGTAGACTTCTTCTTGTAAATCTCCATTCAGGAAGGAACTTTTTACGTCCATTTGGTGAACTTTCCACCCAAACTGAGCAGCTAGAGAAAAGATCATCCTGATCGTTTTGATCTTAGCTGTGGGAGAAAATGTCTCCTCATAGTCAATGCCTTCTTTTTGTGCGTACCCCTTTGCTACAAGTCTTGCTTTGCACTTGTCCACTGTCCCATCTGCTTTGTACTTAGTTTTGAATATCCATCTGCATCCAATGGGTTTCTTCCCTGGTGGAAGATCGACAAGCTACCAAGTGTTATTCTTCATCACTGATTGATATTCAGAATCCATGGCATCTTTCCAAGCTTTTGACTGTAGGGCTTCCTGGATTGTAGAGGACTCGTCTAATTCAATAACTCTACTCATCAAAGCAAAGTTAACTTCTTCTCTTGCTTTATTGCGAGTCCGTGGTCTAGGGGTGGATGTATCCAGTGGAGCATCCAATCTTGCATCTCATAATGTACTTGTACACCATTTAGGCATACGTTGAACTGTTCCCATGGGTTGTGGTTCTATCTGATCAACACCATCATCCCCATCATCACTTTCATATTCTGAGGGAACATTAGCTTCAATTTTTACAACTGGTGAAAAATCTACATCTTGCGAGTCCGGAGGAGGAGTCTCTGCTTCCTTCTTCTCGAAAAACTCAACATCTCTGCTTGTGTAGACTTTTCTGGTCTTAGGATCCATCAATCTATACCCAAGAGTCTCTTCACTATATCCAATGAAGATGAGATTTTGTGACTTCATGTCCAATTTCTTTCTGTTCTGTTTGGGTATGTGCATGCTGGCTTTGCACCCAAATACTCTGAGGTGTGCAATGGATGGTTTCCTTTTTGACCATGCTTCTTGTGGTGTAATTCCATCAAGAGCAGTTGTGGGCGCTGTGTTTAACAAATACACTACTGTTTTTGCTGCTTCTGCCCAAAATGTCTTTGCAAGTCCGGAATCATCGATCATGCATCGCACCATTTCCATGATAGTACGATTTCTTCTCTTGACAACACCATTTTGCTGCGGTGTGTGTGGAGGAGGCATTTGTCGATGAATCCTGTGAGTTTGTAGGTAGTCTCTGAACTCATCACTGGTGAATTCCCCCCCTCGATCTGAGCGGAGAGTTCTGATGTGATGACCAGTTTCTTTTTCAACTGCTACTTTGAACTTTTTGAATGTTTCAAAGGCTTCACTTTTCTTGCGAAGACAAAAAATCCACATTTTCTGTGAATAGTCGTCAACACAAAGCATGAAGTACTGGAACCCAGAATGACTTGGCTGCATCGGTCCGCAAAGATCGGTATGAACCAGGTCAAGTTTACCATGAGCTCGAAAAGTACTCTTTTGGAATGAAACTCTGTGTTGTTTTCCTGCTAAGGAGTGAGGACACTTTTCTGTATCCTTCTGAAGAGATGGTAGCCCATGTACCATATTACATCGGCGAAGTGTTTCGAGATATTTGAAACTTACATGACCAAATCTCCGATGCCACAACTGGGCTGAGGTGGAGTTTTTAGCCACAAGTGCTTGATCATTTTTTTGAATAAAATCAAGTTGAAACATTCGTCCCACATTTGAGGCTTTTGCAATTATTTTCGAGCCTCTGGATTTATCTCGAATCAAACACATTTTCTTGCTGGATTGACTATCAAAGTCAATTTTCAAGTTGTGATCTAGGAGTTGACTGACCGAAAGAAGATTCTTTGTCAACCCAGGGACATATAGAACATCTGATAGTCTGCAGTTGCGTGAACCAAGGGGTAGAGAAATGTTTCCAATCCCCTGAACTGTATATGAAGAATCATCTCCCAACGAAACATGATTTTTCGATGGCGTGTCCCTCATTGAAATAAACCAATCTCTGTGGCCGGTCATGTGTCGAGTGGCTCCCGAATCAACATACCAGACGTCACTAGATGACGTGGATGGTTCACTTGATCGAGCAGTGAACAAGAAGTCTTCATTGTCTGACTGTTCTTGTTGCTCAGCAATATTACCTTGCTGGTGGGGTCTTCTTTTCCAGTTCCCCTTTTTCTACCCGTGATAGTTGTTTGAATGTCTCTTGTAATATTGTTGTTGTTGTGGTCCAGAATTGCTTGATGAACCTTTCTTATAAGTGTTATACCAACAATCTTGTAATTCATGTCCTCTTTTGCAAATTGGACATCGCTTCTTCTGTTGATTGTCCCCATGATACTGATTCTGATGTGGGGACTTCTGATAGGATTTAGGTTTTCCTTTACCTTTTCCTTTCCATTTTTGATGTGAAGACAGTTCCTGCTCCTCTTCATCATCCTTGTTGTGCATTGCTTCCTCTTGTTGCAGTAGGTTTACTAGCTTGTCAAAACTAATTGTCGTATCTGACAAGTTTAGAGTTGTGACAAAAATGCAGTAAGAAGAAGGGAGATCTCTCAGAATAATGGGAACGAGAGATTCATCTTTGACCTCTTCTCCTAGGGCTAGAAGTGAAGCCCTCAACTCTGCAACTCTTCTTAGGAAAGCTTCAATTTTCTCATTCTGCTTGAACTTCAATGTATGTAACTGACTCTACAAATTTAGTATGACATTCTTGTTCTTGGCCTCATATATTGTGCTCAGCTTATCCCATGCTTCTTTTGTTGTTGTGGCATCTCGAATGTGGGCTTACACATCGTCAGACACTCCAAACAAGATGATGAGTTTTGCTTTCTGATCTGCTTTATCAAACTGTCGTTGTTGTGTTGCATCAGTTGGTGATCTGGTTAGAGTACTAGTCACAACAGGCCAGATTTCTTCAAACTCAAGCTGTGTCTTTATTTTTGTCTTCCATGCAGCATAGTTGCTTCCTCTGAGCAATTGTGAATCTGAAATAAAAAATTTGGGGGCATTGGTGCCCATTTTGCAGAGATCACTGACAGGGTTTGGCTCTTATTACTCCAGGTATTAGGTCTCCCAATCTATATACCATCAGTCTGATATACCAAACCTTTCTATATACGCGCCCTTCTGATATACCCGTCGGTACGTGGAAGAAGCTCACCCTTTCTATATACCCGGCGGTACGTGAAAGAATTCAATACGTGGTACCAAGACAATACTGATGGGGTCTGTGCGATTATTGACACCGGCTCAAAGAAATATCCTCATACGGGTGCGTAACTTCGCTATATACTCGGATAATTTCTCAGTCCGGATTTATGTCTTGCAATCGCTCACAGACGGATGGGATGGTTCATAGTGTGTGCACTGTGACCTTATTACTCCCCGTCGATTTATAGGGACGATGCCCAGACGACGTTGTTGCAGCTATATTAGGTGTTAAGTGTAGTAGTAGTCGTGACGGCTTTACCCGTAAGCACTTCCCAGAGGCACTGTATATACCGAACGCTGCGAATGAGATCTAGGATCTCGTGAGTGTTACAAAACCAATTTTATTGTTTTTTATTACAATTCTGCCAGTTTCTGAGCAGTTACTAATTTTTGCAGTTGACTATGGCAACCTGCAAATTAGTACAATATACAGCAGTATACAATTTACATTCAAAAAAATGTATGATTTGAATGACAGGGAAAAAATTTTAGTTTTGCGGGTCCTGGTGGCCTCCTGAGCCCAATACGACCCAAAATGCTAAAAATTGCAAAAAAATAGTTGAAAATGCAATTTTTAGATGGGTCTCCTTTTGAAAAAAATGTTTGGAATGAAAAAACAGACCAGATGGGAGATTTTTTTTTATACCCTAAATTAGGGATTTCTCCGCTAAATTTAGTTAGTTGTAACTAAATTCAAAAAAATCTGCTAAATTTAGCAGTTCCGCCAAAAATTCTACACAATTGCAAAAGGGGAGTTTTTGAGTGTTGTTGGTGGGATTTGACCCCCAGACCTCTCACTCCCAAGGCGCATGCAATAACCAACTTGGCCACTTAGGGCGCTTGAGCTATGAAAGGAAGAAACTTGTATTTATTGACAAGTAAAATCGACTTACCTCTTTAAAAAATGTGACCTGGCAGAGAATCCACATGTCGCATGCTGGTGAAGGCGGATTTAGGGTTCGTTTAGCATGAAAAACGGATCTGAAGCTTGTGTTTTGTTTTGTTTGCCTTTGTGAAGCCGTCTCCTTTTCTCAGCCGCTTCTACCTTTCCACGCATTGTTTGGGCCGCTCCTTCCTTGCTCTGGCCGCGTTTTTTTGTTTTCTTTGATTGATCACTGTTTTTTTTGTTGTGCAGGTCCAGCGTGAGGAGGATTTGGGCGCCTCCTTTTTTTTTATTCTTTGCTTTGTTTTGCAGGCTTTGGTGCGTGGATTTTTTTGCTGTTTTCTCCTTTATGCAGGCGCCAACTTCATAGCCTATAACCAGCGTGATGATAGCCAATAAATTTGGCGCGTGGATTGTAGGTTGAGGCGTAAAAGATGATACAGGTGCGTGGAGTGAGGATTTTTTTGCTGTTGAGCCACTTCTTACACCGTTTCTTTTGTTGTATTTGGCCGCTGTTTATTTCCTTTGGCCGCATTTTTTCTTGCTTCCTTTCTATGCTCTGACCCCTTTTTTTTTGTTTGTTTGTTTGATTTGATCCTTTCTTGTGTGCGCAGGTTGCTCTTTTCCTCAGACTTCACAAATCCATATACATACACACAGATTTGGATGTCCAGTGGACTACTAACAATAACAGGAGCTATATTTCTTCTCTAATTTAGAGATAAAACCCGTAATGGGGTAAAAAAATACTAATAATTTTTTTTAAAAAAAAAATTTGAATACCTGCTGCAAATTTTTCCTGGTGCTGAGTGCACCAGTGCAAAAAAAATTTGTGTTCCAAACACCTGGAACTGAATAGGAGGTTGTGGGTTTGCAGGGGGTTCTGGGAAGCTGTAGGAGGCAGCACTGGCTCTCCTTGTGGTGCAGATTACTTCTCCATGAATTCTCCTTCTTTTGCAACCTTCTCCAACCTTGCTAGGAGCTTCAATTCGCTCTGATACCAAATGATGATTGAAAAACAGGGACGGAAGCCTGACCACTTTTATTAATCTCAATCAATCAACCATTACAGAGAATGGGCTGCAATATTTATAGATATTGCACAGCCAAATACATATGGGAGAATAAGTTGCACAGGTGCAACCAAATGCCAAAAAGAATAAGCTTCTAATAACATCCGGGAAGCAGGAATTAGAAAAAACAAATATATTGTTTAAAACAATATAACAGTATGAATAAAGGACAAATATGGTTGATTAACCATATAACAAAATAACAATTATTATTTAATTAATAAAATTAATTAAATAATTTAAACTATGCATAATTAATATTAGGATAATAATATTTAATCCTAACACACATTATATTTTTCCCTTCATATTACATTTTGATATCTCACTTTATATTCTTTCCATTTACCCAAATTAATTCTTTACAACCATGGAAATCTAACTATATAAGAGATACATCTTTAGTTTCATAACTATAATCATTTAAGATATAAGATACATAACTATATGATTCCTTAACCTTATCAATTAAATCATTCGATTCCCAACCCGTAGTAAAACAAGTATTTATACATAATCCAATCAGCCATTTCATTTATATATAACAAATATCATCCATTAAAGGACTATTACAAGGTACAATTTTCTTAAGGAAAATTTATTTAATCATAAGTACAATTGCAATTGGATCCAAGATCCGTAATATATAACATCCATTCTAATGCCAATCTCTGCAAGCTGGAGTAATATGGTCCAATCATCATTACTAAACTTGCAACATTGTTTTGGTTGGGGTTGTTAGTTCAAAGAACTAGAAAAATTTATTCTACTTTCTAAACTAAGTTTTTGACTCATAAAGAAGATTAGTCATCAAAACTTAGCTCATCTATCTTGCAGTAGTAATGCTTTTGTAACAATTAGGGAGCCAAAATATTCCAACAATCCCATAGCTCACGAAGTAAGAAACATGAGAAATATATGTAAAGTTCTCTTGAAGGACCATTTCGCATATATTCCTCTTGCTTCTTCAATCGCAAGTCGTGTGATTGATTGAGGATACCGATTTCTGAATTGTGTCAGATCCATTACTTTTACACACACAAAAACAACCCAATCAATGAATTTAAAATTTAAAATTCAAGAAAATTAAATCTATTTTGCATCCGTCATTATTGCAGGTTAATTCTTATGCCATAAAAGTCAACCATATAATTTTTAATCTGAAAAAAATGACTAAGTATAGAATTCTAGAAAATTTTTGCCAGAGTTTCCACTTTTAAAATTTTCCAACAATCAAAATAAACTATATTGAATCAAAGTACAAAATAAACACTTTAAAATAAAATATACGCATCAAGTGGTCCAACCCTCTAAGTTAAAAATATCGAGAAAAGTAAAGGATAATGAAATGAACTAATGACATGCAATATACTTAACCAACTGATTCTATCAACATTCATTTACCTTTATTTTTTTAAAACATTACTAAATGTCCTTGCATGAGGATCACTTACATAAATAACTTAAACAAGGAATACATATTCTTTTCCTTCACTTTCAAGCAGCATGTTAGTGAACCAACATATCATTTAGAACTGGAATACAATAAATCCATCCAAATCTTTTCAAAACAATAAGTGTCATTAGTTTACTAACCAATGTAACAACAAATCCGCATATGACATACTATTCCATTTCCAAGAAAAAGAACAACTCATTATACATTGTAACCAAATATCATAATGAGTCATATTAAATTATTCGAAAGGAGCACATTTTAGGTCTGTTTTTAGTCTTATAGTCTAGAGGTTTTACATTCACTATCAAACAATTATTGACACTCAAATGGAGGTACGGGGATCTAACCTCGAGTTAGCTTTAGTAGAAATGGATTTAATCATGCCATGTTCACATTCACAAGTTCTATTTCCATCAACTTTAAATATACTAATAGGGCAAGAAAAATAAGAACATGTAAATATCTTACCCGTAATTATTGAAAATGATTCTATTTAAAAGCGAAAACATGTACAACTAAGAAATTTTGAGGACATATCTTAAACAAGAAAACCCCCAAATTTATGTTAGTGTATGTTATTATTTATCCTTTTACTTGTTTACTAGGATAATTCTTGCACTTGTGTTAACCCTACACTTGTTGGGTTAGCTTGCTTAGGTGTACTAGTTATGTGGAGTTAGCTTGCTAGTCTTGTGGAGTTAATTTAACTACCAATATCAGTTAGTGGGAGTTCTTCACCACTGATTTAGGTAGTAGTTGCACTTCCCTCCTCCTAGATGTACATCCTTCTTATTGAGCAATGTAAGTCATTGTATTGTAATGTATTGACCATTATGGATTATGATGGATTTCCATATATGCTATTTTAGCTCTTAGGTTTTACAAATATAATGTGGTGTGCTATTATCATTTTAGATCATGACTTGGAACAATCTTCTTATCGTTACTTTCATGGTATCAGAGCGGTAGATGATGTAGACATCCATCTATAAGTTTTTTGCAAGTAAGAGTTTATTTATTTTCATATATTTTAGAATTTGTTAGCACTTTGTTGTAGCTTCCATTTTTAATCAAAAAAGAGGGCTCTATTGGATTTGGAAGGCAGAAAAACCCCTGAAACAAATG
Source organism: Taxus chinensis (assembly GCA_019776745.2). Lineage (NCBI taxonomy): Eukaryota > Viridiplantae > Streptophyta > Pinopsida > Cupressales > Taxaceae > Taxus > Taxus chinensis. Next base: position 24,592,427 of record CM034151.1, read on the forward strand.
TAAACTTGGTCATTCAATGAGATAACTTGTTTTTAGTTTGTTTTGGTTTTGCAGAGGCAGACACATACACGTTCACATTCACTTGGAAATCCGTGTGCAGGGAAGAAATCTATGTTGGGGAAGTAGAAAATCTAGAAAAATAGTTTCTGGATTTTTTGCCTTCGGCACTGGGTTTTTTCTTTCGCTTTGCAGCATTCCTATTTGGTGATAATTTGGACATCTTATAAATTCATGCTTGGGGAAATCCTTACCGGGGAAATATTAAATCCATAAAAATAGTTTCCGGGTTTTTGTAATTATTAATGTGTTTTTTCTTATGATTATTGGAGTTTCTGTTTGACGGGGAATTGAAAATCTTACATTTTCCATAAAAGGGGAAGAAATCTATGCCGGGGAGGTAGAAAGTCCTGAGAAAAGCTTTCTGGGTTTTTCTGGGTTTTTTACATCTGATAATGAGTTTTTTTCTTCCACTTTGTAGAGTTCATGTGTGGAGGGGATTTAAAGATTTATGGATCAATTTAGAAATCCATATCAGGGAGGAAAAACATCTAGAAAAACACGTTTTGGATTTTTTTCGCATTTGGTAATGGATAGATTTGTGTTACTTTTGGGGATTTTGGGAATCCATGCTGGAGAGGCAGAAAATATAGAAAAACCATTTCTGGATTTTTCACGTTTGGTGCTGGGTTTTTTTTCTCCTTCTGTTTTGAATATATGAAACTTGGAAAGTTTTTTCCAAAAAATAAATCAAATACTGTAGGGAATTTTATATATTTTTCAATAAATATTAAAGGAAAAACTTGATAAATTTGTATCTTTTGATCAGTAACTCGGATTTCAGTGTCGTTTGTTTCAAAAGTGCTTGTTTTTTCATACTTGTTCCACTAGAATTGTTTATTTTTAGAAATAAACTAAAAATTTATAATGTCGTGTTTGTAACACACTCAATTATAAAGTGCCACTAATTATATCTCTTTTGTTTGTTGAGATATTTTAGATCTATAGTTTCAACATTTTTTGCATTTTAATAGTCTCTCTTATGGGGGAGCTATTCTAGTGAAGCCCAATGTTAGTTTTTTAGTTTTCGAGTAGTTGATTTTTGTAACTCATACAAATTTGTGGTGGCACTTTACCCATTCAACAGTATGGGAGGGTGTGGTGTTGATACCACTTCTTCGGGTTTCGTGACCTTTCCTTGTTATGTGTTGATACTGCTTCTTCAAGTTTCGTGTCCTTGCCTTGTCACCTTGGATTTTCTTGGATCATGACACTTATATTTATTTAGATCTCGTGTCCTTACCTTGTTTCCTTGGTTATTTTTCTTGGATTGTGGCACACCTATTTGTAGGAGTTGATCTTGCTTCTTGGGCTTTTGTGTCCTTACCTTGTTACCTTGTCTTTTCTTGGATTGTGGCACTCCAATTTCTTTGGATTTCGTGTCCTTTCCTTGTTTCCTTGGTTATTATTCTTGGATCATGTCATGCCTATTTTTAGCAGTTGATCAATTATGTTTGGTGGTTTTTTGTACTTTCAACATCAATCCATTGACAATCTCCTTGCATGGAGCTATTTTGGTGAAGCCCAGTGTTAGTTTTTTTTTAGTTCTATGATCAAGAAATGGATTCACACCATAGTGCACACCAAACTTCTTCAACATTGTATGATTTTTTGGAGCCAAGCTTCTTGGGATACTTTACAGCAGGAGTTTTCTCTCTCTAATTTTTTATTACTGGTTTTGGGTACCTTGCGATGTCTATTTTTCTCAGTTGTTATACGTGGGTACCTCATCAGGCCTTGCTACTGGGACCCACCTTATTTTCCACCCACCTAAGCTATTTTTACAGTGTAGGTAATTATTTATCATTTTATTTATTTATTCGGATAATTCTTGCACTTGTGTTAACCCTACACTTGTTGGGTTAGCTTGCTTAGGTTTAATAGTTATGTTGAGTTAGCTTACTAGTTGTGTTGAGTTAGCTTTCCAGTTATGTGGAGTTAGCTTGCTAGTCTTGTGGAGTTAACTACAAGTACCATTTAGTGGGAATTCTTCACCACTGATTTAGGTCGTAGTTGCATTTCCCTCCTCCTATATGTACATCCTTCTTATTGAGAAATATAAGTCATTGTATTGTAATTTATTAACCATTATGGATTATGATGGATTTCCATATATGGTATTTTAGCTCTTCTGTTTTATAAATCTAATGTGGTGTGCTATTATCATCTGAGATCACGGCTTGGAACAATATTCTTATCATTCCTTTCATAACTAACTTAAACAAGGAATGCATATTTTTTCCTTCACTTTCAAGCAATAGGTTAGTGCACTAACATATCATTTAGAAATGAAATACAATAAATCCATTCAAATATTTTCCAAACAATAAGTGTCATTAGATTACTAACCACGGTAATAAAAAATCCGCATATGGCATACTATTCCATTTCCAAGAAAAAGGAAAATTCAATATACATTTCAACCACAAATCAAAATGAGTCATATTAAATTATTAGAAAGGAGCGCATTTTAGGTTTGTTTTTAGTCTTATAGTCTAGAGGTTCTACATTCACTATCAAACAATGTTTGACACTCAAATGGAGGTATGCGGATCTAACCTCGAGTTAGCTTTAGAAAAAATGGATTTAATCATTCCATGTTCACATTCACAAGTTCTATTTCCATCAAATTGAAATATACTAATAGGGCAAGAAAAATAAGAACATGTAAATATCTTACCCGCAATTACTGAAAAATGATTCTATTTAAAAACGAACATAGGTACAACTAAGAAAATTTGAGGACATATCTTAAACAAGAAAACCCCCAAATTTATTTTTTAGGATACTTTCCAACCCAATAGCCATACTAATTGAAAGCATGCATACATTATTGTAAAATAAAAACCCATTAAATTTATCAAATAAATTTCTCAAACCCTAGCCGTAGTTTTCACTAAACCCTCCAAAAATCAAAGAAAAAGTGTTCCATATCAACTGGAAAATAACTCAATAACAACTATATGATATTCAAGAGAGAAGACCATTTTATTAATAGATTCAGAGATCATTATTCAAGCCCAAACACAACCAGTGATTTATTGCTATCATTAGATGCAAAAAATGTTTAAAAAGGGTGTAGAGGGATTTGTGGCACAACTATTTTCATTGGAGGTGCACCAGTCTAAGGACATTATATACCATCATATATGAAATAAATGTTGGATGCACACTCTGTTGTGTTTGAAAATATGCCAAAGGTTTTACCTACAAAGAGAGATCGTGATCATGATATTCAGTTAGTACTTTGGAACCAATCGCCCAAACATCATACCTTATAGGTACCCATATGTGCAAAAGAGTGAGATTGAGAAGATTGTACAAGAGATGTTGGAAGAAGGAATCATCTGTCATAGTCAGAGTGATTATTATCCTCCAGTAGTGATGGTGAGTAAGAAAGATGACATGTGGCACATGTGTCTTGATTATAGGGAACTTAATAAGTACATAGTCAAAGATAAGTTCCTATTCCTGTCATTGATGATTTACTTGATGAGTTACATGGTGTTGTTTACTTTACAAAGCTTGATCTTTGTTTGGGATACCACCAAATTAGAATCAAGGATGAGGATGTTCATAAAACTACCTTTCGGACACATGATGGCAATTATGAATTCTTGGTAATGCCTTTTGGACTCACAAATGCACCTTCTACACTTCAAATTTTGATGAATTCATTTTTAAACCATTCTTGCAGAAGTTTTTTTTAATGTTCTTTGATGATATATTAATTTATATAAAAAAGGGAGGAACATTTGCATCATGTAAATAAGGTTTTGGAAACCTTGAGCAACATCAACTTTAAGCAAAACCCTCTGTGTTCTTTTGGAGTTAAGGAGGTTGAATATTTGGGTCACATTGTCTATCATGAAGGTGTCAAAGGGGATCCTGAAAAGATCAAGATTTGTAAGCCATTATGGAAGTATAACATCACCTCTCATAAATTTATTAAAGAAGGACTCTTTCCATTAGAATGAGGATTATACCAACACATTTGAGCAGTTAAAAGAGGCCATGTGCACCACTCCAGTCTTGGCTACTCCATATTTTTCCAAAACATTCATTGTTGAATGTGATGCATCAGGGTCTGGTATGGGGGCAGTTCTCATGCAAGAAGGCCGTCCTATTACATTTTTGAGCCATCAGTTCAAAGGTAATAATTTTTCAAAGACAACTTATAATAAGGAAATGCTAGCCATACTTGATGCAGTAAAGCAATGGAGACCATATATCATAGGAAGACACTTTAAAGTAAATAAAAATCATGATAGTTTGAAATAATTCTTGGAGCAACATTTATCATCTGAAGAACAAAAAAAAAAGGGTCTTAAAGATGTTTGGATATGATTTTGAGATTATATACAATAAATGGAAGGAAAATGTATTCACAGATGCTTTGTCTAGGAAAGATGAAACAACTACAACATTGTTATGTGTCATATCCATCTTACAGGAAGATTGGGTAGAGGAGGCAAGGTCTGAATGGAGAAATGACCTAGCTACACAAAAACTCATTTATAATCTCTAGAATGATCCAAGAATGTCTGAAAATTTTGTATGGAAAGGGTATGCTTTATGGTATAAAGATAGATTATACCTATGTAAGAACCCCACCCTTAAAAATAGGGTTCTATCTGAGCTTCACGTTTCTCCAGTAGGGGGGGCACTATGGATTCTTGAAGATTTATCATCGAATCAAACAATATTCTTATGGGAAGGGCTCAAAAATAATTTCTAAAAATTTGTGGAAGAATGCATGGTTTGTCAGCAAAACAAGGGTGAGGTTCGGTCCCCAGGTCTTCTACAACCTCTATCTATTCCTAGCCAGTGGTGGGAAGAGGTTTCCATGGAATCCATCATAGGATTGCCTAAATTTGAAGGAAAGAATGTCATCATGGTTGTGATGGATAGAATCACCAAATATGATCATTTTTTTTCCTTGTTACACCCATTTGCTGTAAGCACAGTAACATCAGCCTTTATGGACACATTTCAGAAGCTACATGGGACACCGAAGATTATAGTAAGTAATTGGGACCCTATATTTACTAGTAATTTTTGGAATGATTTATTCTCATGTTTGGATACTCAGTTAGCTTGTAGCTCTTCTTATTATCCCCAGTCTAATGGGAAAACAAAAGTTGTAAATAAGTGTTTGGAGGGATATCTCCGTTGCTTCACCTCAGATAAACAAGTGAGATGCATCCAATGGATGCCACTTGTAGATTGGTGGCATAACACTTACTTCCATACTTCATTCAAAATGTCTCCTTTTTCACACTCTATGGGTACCGTCCACCATCCATTACATAAACATTGAGAGGAAAAGAAATTTTTAGAGCATTGGAAGAACACATTCAACATCAACAAGAGGTCCTCTCTAGTCTCAAGGAGAATTTGGCCATGGCACAAAACCACATGAAGCAACAGGATGATAAACATTGCACGAAAATGCATTTTGAAGTCGGTGAATGGGTTTTTGTGCATTTACAACCATATAAGAAAATGTTTTTGAAACAAAAAAAAAGATAACAAACTTTCACCTAAGTATTATGGCCCCTATCAAGTATTGCAGAAGATTGGTACTGTAACATAAAAATTATAACTTCCACAGACAACCACAATACATCCAGTATTTCATTTCTCTTTCCTAAAGAAAGTAATTGGATAAAGGGTATCATCCTAAACAATGTTACCTGAGCTCAATGAGGAAGGGGAGTCATCTTGGAACCTGAATGTATCCTTCAAACACACACTAAAAGATTGAGGAGGTCGGTTATTACTGAGTACCTGATCAAGTGGAAGAATATGGACATTGAAGATGTAACATGGGAGGATATGACATTCCTGTAGTAGCACCCAAAGCTTCTCAACATTGGGGACAATGTTTCTTTGAAGGGGAAGGGCATGCTACACCCTTAATAATATATCTTACAATTGATGTATATATTTGAATTGTGGTCATCATAACTTCTTATCATGATGTATCTCTTTCATATATGTTATATTATCATTAGTAGGTTGGATTTGGTGATGGCCATAGTATAGGAATAATATAAATAGGGCTTATTAGATAGTATTCAATGATCATTTGAGCATTTGAGTCTTATTGTATGGCTTGGAGGTTACCCCCTCAAAGTGGCTAAGCTATTCTACTTGTATATTTCTATCATATCTCTATAATCTTGTGTTCTTTGGTGTTCTATTGCTGCTAATATTTAGATTCATACAAGTAATTTCATTACAAAAGTTTTACATTTTATTTAATTCTTTAATTTTACTCTCTATAAAATGTTTAGCTAAGAGGACCACTCGATAATTAATTAAATCTTGCATGTTGTAATTCAACAAAATGACTTGCTAGTTTTTATTTGTTTTCATAATGAATTGTAATGTGGGCTTAAGTTATGAACTGATAACCTTTCGTGAAATATTCACATGAAACACAAATCACAATTAACTTGTATACTTGAGGTGTAATAGGGAAATAGCAGGTTTCATTACAACATGTTTACAAAAACCATTTGCATCCTCTGTAAGAACATTGTAATTCATAATTTTTTACACCACTTTTCTATGAATTCTTACATTTATTTAGTTCTTTAACAGGAGTTGTATTCTATAGAAAATGATTTGCAACATTTCTATATTATTTGGATTGAATGTTGTTATGTCTGAGTTTACAAATCTTGATAGAATCTATCACTGCATTTTCTGATCTCTTGACTTCCATTCACACCTCGCTTGCAATAGGTTAAGGCACCCCTTTGTTACTTGTGCATAGTAGGCTGCCCTTAGTAGAGTCCCTTTTGTATGATTACTCTGTCCATGCCAATGGAAACCCCACTTAACTTTTAAGCACGACCTATAGGTTTATACTCATGAGTGCAAACACTTTTTAGGCCCTTTCTAGTGCTAGAGAGTTTGCAAGATATAATATGTGACACCCACACATGTAGGACCAAAACGCAAGTCAAAGTAAAAAAGTTATATATTCTTTTTCTTTCATTTTTCATTTTATAATGTTAGAAAATTTAATATTAAGTGTTCTTATAAATAAATTATATTTTATAATTAAATAAATTAGAATATATAATATTTTAATTTATTTAATATAAACTATGTATTTATAATGGTAATTGATTATTTAAAGATCAATTAATGGTTAAGGGGTGCTTCGTGTGAAGTCACACCCATTTGATTTATTTATATTGAATTGTGGGGTCATTTCAAATGTAATGAATTTAGAATTTATGTGATGAATTCATGGAGGAGAGAAGTGAGGGGAATGGAGATGTTCTGGACCGAGTTTTTCATTAATGAAATCTTAGCTTTGTTCATGGTTTTTTACCCAGTGGGGGTTTTTCCACATTAAATATTTGTGTTTGTGGTTGTGTTATTTTATTTTATTACATTTTTATATTAATTTAATTAATATTGAATCTTATTTAATGGTTGATGTGTTTAACCCCTCAAATCTGACATACAACACCACTTGGATTCACTTAGAATAACTCAACAATCACATGAGACACATTCAAAACATGGACCCATCCATACAATAGGATGAGAGCATGGTTGGCACCACAATTAGAAATGATTCACACTACTAAGCCTATCTACGAGGCTTGCTCCACGAGTAGAAGTGATTCACAATACTAAGCCTATCTATGGGGCTTGCAATGGGGAGTTCTCATCATTATAGCTACCATTCATCATTCCATTAAGGGATGGGTATTAAGTTCTTAGTCCTTCCATATACACAAAACAACATGAAAATAAAACTTATCTCTCCACATGGTTCTATAACCCACTTATCTCTCCACTAGAACAAACCCCACATCCCATTGGTTCCTCCAAAGCAATACACACACAAGATGCATATTAATTACCACACTTGCACAAATGAACGAAGACAATACAATGACGAAACAACAAGGATAACTTAAAGATAGACATGTTCCATAATGCACATCATTTTTTTAGTTTTTCATATTCATTACCATTGAATCCATTTACTTTACATCATTGATTTGGAAACCCATTTAACACATAAATTCATATGTTCTTGTTCACAAAATATACATATTCGTCATTTCATTTAACATATATCCATTTTAGTATCAACAATAAAGGGAACTTCCCCATTATGATAGAGGATAGACTCTGTCTCATTCACATTGTTTCTAAAACCATCTTTTTTAGCGCACTACAAAATCATTTACCAACAGGACGTAAGTGGTACGACTTTAACTATTTATGTCCATAAAACATATATCTGTAACACTTATGGTTGTAAGTATATAATGACAACTATGTGGCATGCTCATGGTTTTTAAAAATTGACCTCAAATTCTATAGGCCAATTTATTCCACTCAGGTGTCACTTCAACCCTTCGAAAAATGGGTTTACAGGAACTTTATGTAAAAACTAAATTGTGGGGTTTTTAGTATTCATTTCACTTTACTTAACATTCTTTTTAAAAATAACATATTACATTAGTTTTCTATTTGTATTTGATTTTTAATGAAAATGATGTCGTTTCTTTAATTTTACTCCTTATTTAGTCACACAATTAAACATAAAAAAATTTAAAAAATTAATTTCAGAAAAATATCTCATGCTAGAAAAATTGAGATTGACACAATCATTATTTTCTAAATATACTACTTTCAATTTTGAGATATTAAGTGTGCAATAAAATGTAGTAAACTTCGTATAATTTTTATTTATATAATTAAATATAATTTATTTTTTTTCACACACACACACATTAAAAATTGCGCTACAACATTGAAATTACAATATCTTCAATTTTTTTTCTAATAATTATTTTTCATTATCATACATGAGTGTGTAAATTTGTCACTCAATTTGCTAGCTTTCACAAATAAACTAGTGTTTTACTACAAAATCAGAAACTATATATTTAATATTTTTTATTCTTTTTTTAATAAAATATTACAATATGCTATATTCAAAATCCTTCATTTCATATATTTAAACAACTGTAAAATTCTAAATTAACGTATGACTTATTATCACTCAAACTTACGTAAACTCTCATTTTTAAGAAAATACATTTCACTTCTCTATATAAAATATTTACTCATCTAGCATCCTATACAACTCCTTTAACAAATAATTATCAAGTCTTATACAAATCTTCCTTAAAAAATAAAATACATCATGGGAAGCATCTATACAAGTCTGAAACGCTCTAAACTAGGTTAAAAGAAGACTGAGCCAAGTCAATAGCATATTGAGGACAAATTAAACACTATTAAGTATCAACATACAAAAGAGCACTTTAGGGGGTTTTTATTCTAGTAAATATCAATATAAAAGTGCTCTATTTCAATACACATGAAGGCTACATCTCATGTATATCTAGTTAAGCCCACTATTAGTGTTGAGGCATAAGGGAAAACATAGATGGATGCACTTTAGACTTGCATTCACTCTTGCATGCGAACTAAGATATCTACATGGATTTTGTTCACCTCATTTAGGAAATTTAGTACAAAATTTGGTTAAAATCAATAAGGGGATTGACCACTAAGATAAATCCAACTCCATCACATTTCGATTTTTGTTATATAAAGTATATTTGAGCATTATTACAGGAAAATAGGAATTTGATCATTATAGGAGCATGCACGAGTATTCTAGAAGAAGGAAAGGTAAACGGGTGCTAATAAATATGAAAATATAGTGACCGATATTGACAAGGAAGTGTAGATTACTGAAAAATACTAGCCCAAAGTAGGATGGATGTATTTCAATATATTTTCCGATTCGGTATTATGACTAATAGGGTTTCAACGCTCCATTTAAGAGAGGAAGAACATTTATTTCTATCATAGACTATTAGACCTAGTTCTAGATCCTGATCAACCTACAAAGTAATAGATAATATAAATGCACACATCTTCTATATATATAACATGTTCCCTTATTAAATGCAACTTCTCAATATCATTTTACATGTACTGTTAGATCTACATGTTGAAGCACTTATCTATTGATATTATTCCACATTAGTTTCTAAGGTTTTTTTTTTTCTAATTAGGTTTCCTAATTTCTAATTCAAGTGTAATAAACTAATTTTAAATCAATTTTAACAATAAATGACTTATTTCTTATTTTTAATAAGTCAAAAATTAAAATTCACTCCTTTTGGAAAATCCTTGAAAATAATAAGTTCATTTCAAATCAGAAACATGAACATTATTTAGGTTTCTAAATAAAAAATAAACTTAAATATTTTTTCTTGTTTTTGGATGAAGGGAAATGTGGAGAAGGGAAGAAAAATAAATGTGTATAGCATTCAAACGTCACCTCAATGCCTCATACAAGCTTAAAACTAATGCCTTGTTATGCGTAGATTTTATTACTTCAAGTGACATATGTGAATTTGAAATTCCACCATTAGCATTTCTGTATTGTCATTTATTATATGGGTAGGTTGAATGCCAATCCAAAATTACAACATGAATAAGACATCATGAAACTTCAATGTGAATAGATGAGGATGAAAATAGAATGACATAAGAGGAAGAAAGGCATAGGATGAGACACCAATAAAAAATGCTATATATATATATATATAACAATGAGAATGATCATTCAGTTATATATATATATATATATATATATATATATATATATAACAATGAGAATGATCATTCAGTTAATGTCTGGGATGAATGTTCAATTCAACTTCAGATATCTATTGAGATTATAAAAGAAGAAAAATTCCTACTCTTAGAATAGCACATATCATTTATAATAATATTACAACGAAGTGAAAATAAAATTCAAGGTGGAGCATGAATGGAAATATGAAGATGGATCTATAAGAACAAACATAATGAGAAGAAAAGAAGAATAAACAAGTCATTTTCCATAAAGACTGTGGAATGGTAAGGCGACGCAGTAAGAATGTCAAATACCAGGGTCCATACCTGATAGACAATGAAAAATCCTTCAAGAACAAGATGGTTAAATTGTTATGACAACGCTTCTAAATCCAACTTAAATGGTCTAATCCCTATTATCCTCAAGGTAATGGACAAGAATAGGACAAACAAAGGCCAAAAATAAAACCCTTATTCGAATCATGGAGAAAATGGTTAGTAAAACAAGTCGTAATTGGAACCTCCATATTCATCCCTCCCTCTGGGGCTATCGAACCTCCATTCACACCCCTACTAGTGGTAATCTATACTCACTGGTCTATGGTATTGAAGCCATTATACCTCTTTAAATTGAGCTTCCCTCCATGAGAATATCTCTCTGGGATTATCTAGACAAAGATGAAGACTACACTCGTCAATTTGAGGTGGGTGATGTTGTTTTGAAAGAAAACTAGAAAAACACTCTTAAAGACGTAGATAAGAAGGGAAAATTTGAGGCTAAGTGGTTGGGACCTTATGTAGTCACCACGAAATATGGATCAAAGGCTTATAAAGTGGCTCACTCAGATGGTGAGGAATTAAAGGAACCAATGAACACAATGCATCTCAAGTGCTTATATGCTTAAATAAGAGGTTCCTTATAAAAGAAAAAAAAAGAGCAAACAAATCAAAAAATCTAGAAAACGGTAAAAAGAAAACAGGTCATCCAAGTGTGAAAACCACACAATTGTGGTGCATTGGGAAATTCCTTGGGTGAAAACTGGTTTTCCAGCACCTCGAGAGGGTTCATTGTTTACAAGCACTCTCATAACTGGATGTGTAATACTTGGTGTTCTTAGGGATAGGTTGCTTAGGTCTAGGAATCCTCTCAAGCTCATCCATTGCGGCCTTGATTTGGCTTGTTCTACTCCTATCTATCATTGTGAAGATTTTCCTTTGTACATTCCCATCTAACATTGGGTGCAGCTTCATATATTCTTTCTTGGACATAATGCGTGGCATTATGCCTTTGTATATTCCCATCTCACGCTGAGGGCATCCACGCTTCTTTACCTCACTTTGGAAAATCGATTTGCAAAAAAACAAAACATTCAAAAATGTTAGAAAAACCTAAACATCTAAAAAACCCTTTTAGGGATAAAATCACAAAAAAAAATGAGAAAAATAGCATTGAAAATTGTCTTTAGAATGACACCAAAAACATTGGAAAACAAATCAAAATTGTCCTACAAAAATAACGTAGTGGTTTGATTACTTTTAGTTATCGGTTTGTAGAGTTTTGATTGTAGTATATTTTCAGGTTGTCTGATTTAAAATGGATTCATTTTCTTGAATTAGGTTAAATATTATTTTATTTGTTTTATGATGCATTGAGTTCATTTTAAACTTTCACACTTGTAAAAATTGGCGTGTATGATGCATAGAGTTCATTTTAAACTTTCATACTTGTAAAAATTGGTGTGTATGATGCATAAAGTTCATTTTAAACTTTCATTAGTTATATGCATTTATTAGGATTGATTCACTTGCTTTGATTGAGTATGAATTTAATCTGTTGTTAAGCATTCTTGAGTTCATTCTTATTTGCATATAGTTGTGTTGTTTTTTATGGGTATATTTGTTTAGTTTTGGTAACTTTTTCTTGTGTTTGTTTGTTACATGCACATTTTTTGTTATCATCATCATAAACATATATCATCTATAATCACATCTAAAAACATCATCTACACATCATATATATCAAATAAAATGCTAAAGTTTTACATCAAGCATGTATGTTAAAGATAATAATCATATACATTATCATCAATGGGGCAAGAGGGGTTGTGCATGCTCACAAATATAGCCCCCCACGCCAATATCCATAATAAAAATGTGGTTTACATCATATAATATCTCATCCACAAGAGAGCTATCATCAAATGTTAACTCATACATGATAATATTATAAAGTAAAGCAGTAAAACATCTTATCAAAAAATATGATGTGAGACATCATCAAAATCCATCATGATACATACATAAGAAGTAAATCAAACAACATCATGATATAATCATCATCCATAGTCATAATCATCATCATAATTCATATAAATACATGGCAAGTATAAACATAGAATGTCCATCACATATATAAAGTTTGTCTAAAAAAAGATATAAAACATCGATACAAAATCTTCCATCAAGGGCATCGATCAAAATAAGCCTTCATCAGGAGGCATAATCCAAAAATGACACATCATACATCATTAATCAAAACTAAGCCTTCATAAGAGGCATACATCATAAATACATACATATGTGTATAATCAAAATTGAGTCATGTCTTCCTCGATCCATCATGGGGACTCAAAGGTCTACAATCTAGCGGAGGGCACATTTCTCGTGTACTCTTCTCTCCTGCCTTCCGCCATGTCTAGGGATCTTGTGGCTTCTCCATAGATCTCGTTGTTGTATTTGGTCTCTATGACCTCTGTGATTTTCCTATTGACTTATCCCTAAATCTAGGTACTATCTAACCCTCAGGAACAACATCATAATACATGGCCTTATAATAGGAATCCATGTCATTGGCCATAACTAAGTCCATATATATCTGTGGTGCCATAGTGAATCCATTAGTCTTCCAGAATGAAGCCACCTCTACTTATAATCTCTCTAGCTTGGTCTAAATTACTATCCTCTCAGACACCAATTGGTCCCTATCTATAATATTCATTTGAACTTGGGCCTGTGAATGCTTCCATAGGCTCATAATCTATGCCATCTGTGTCACCATCTACTGAATCTGTTGAATCCAAGTAGCACCATCCCCTCCACCTCCTTGATTAGCTTGTGCTCTGGCCTGGTCTCGTTCTGAGGTCACAACCTATAACTGTGCCTTGGCATGATCTCTCTCGGCCTCACCTAGAGTTGTATGGCCACAACTTGTTGCAATTGTTGTTGTAACATAGCTACTTTCCCACCATCTCCCCCATCATCACCACCACCTCCATCTCCACCTCCTCCACCTCTCGGTGGACTCTAAGGTGGGATAAGAACTAGCCTCTGCTGTAGTATTCCTCATGGAGGAGGACCTTGTGGTATTGCTCTCTATGCTGGCACTTTCTGTATAAGAACATGAACACCAACTAATATGCCCACTTGGGGCATCTGTATCTAGCGGAAAATAGGAACATGCATTTGTGTATGGCCCTATGTATGTCGTTGTAAGGGTGGAGCACCCTATCCACCACCACCATTTTTCCCCTATCCATGACTACCATCGTGGACCTATCCATTGTTACCATCATCCCCATCATCATCATTTCCCCTGTCATCACTATACTCCTCTAGCGGTGGCCTAACTCCGGTATCCCATAAAGCATGTGGAATGGTAAGGCATTGCGGTAAAACTGTCAAATACCAGGGTCCATACTAGGTAGTAACCCCAGGGTCTCTGATCTATCTCAAAGGCACCCATACTTGTGGCACCATCCCACCAAAACTGGCTCGATCCCTTTCTAGATGAATAGTCGAAGCCCAATGTCAAATCTCTCCCATAGCTCTACGTGTGCATACCACATATCAAGATTAGGTAAATCTTATACTATGCCAAAATGTTTCTGGATATTGGTCTACCCTATATAGAAATATGTAATATAAACCCGACTATCTAATAATAAAATTCTCCTAAGCATGGTTATGTTGAGCTCCTCTCCATCCTCAGTCTCATTGGTAATGTTGTTAGGGCCTCCACACTATCATCTACTACACAATGTCATCGAATTTCCTGGGATAATGATAAGTATTTCCCATATGCCCTCTAACATCATCTCCCATGGAAACCCATCCCATGAATTAAGGACTCCTACGGATCTTAAAATTAAAGAACGCTTGTAGGGGGACTAATGGCTATGTGGTCCCACTCCCATATCTGTAGTAATGTGGCAGGACCCACAGTCTTCTGACCATGGTACATGATAAGATGTAGGTCATAGTATAGATGTGCCAGTATGCAATGGCCCCCAAAAAAGTGCTCACCTCGAAATATACCCCGTATCACACTAATTAGGCCAAGAGGAAATGAGGAACCTGTCTTTTCACTGAACAAAAATACACTGATAAGAGCCATCAAATATAGCGGCATGCAATGAAAGCTAGGATCTACAATGCATCGGTGTAAGTACACTTTCATACCTCAATGAGGTATATCATCACATCTAAATACTTTGATAAGGAATTCTAATATCTCACCCTCAACACTAATATACTCAATGATTTATCCTCTGATACGTACATGTAGAATGTGCCAAACATCCTTGAGGGTAACTGTCATCTCGCTTGTCAGGAGCTGGAAGCACTAACTCTCACTATGACATCTCTCTACCAAGGCTATAAGTAGCCCATGATCAAGGGTAATAAGTGACATCCTAGCTACATGGGCCAACTGAGTCACCTTTATTAGTATATCCATCATCCATTTATGACGTCGATGGAAGCTTGCCTCTATGGTCGCTAAACGGCCATGTCACTCCCTCACTTGTAGTATTGATAAACGCCTTTGCAAAATAACTTGACACATATTAGAACTAATTTGTATTCTATATTCTTCTACTCTTCTAAAAATTAAGGGACATGTCATCTACACTATCATATTCATCTAACTAACATTCTTCTAAGTGTAAAATTTCATCTCTTTAGTGCCTGCATGCCCTTCCTAGTGTGTGCACGCCTAGGATGGATACACACCATTTTTGAACCCTGCACGCCAATGTTTTCATGTGCACGCACTGACTACTAACCTATCTAACTCATACATGCGCGCCTTTTATGCCGCATATGTGTTGGATTGTGTGTGTATGCTAGTGCGCACCCATTTTTCAACCTAGATAACATACGTGCCATTTTTTATGCCTACATGCATGCATACACATGTTTTGACATATGCACATGCGTGTACACATAAATTTGGTGTGTACACACCCCTTTGGATTCCTGTACACCCCTAGGGCGCATGTACATGATTTCACCACTCTAGAAAACCCTAATAATGCTAATAAATGCTAATAAAAGCTATTAAATGCAAAAATAGGCCAAGAAAGATTTAGGCAGTCACAAATAGAGGGTCGTTCTCCTCCCGTGCATACTCCCGAATGGTGCCATCTTGCCTCATATGCCTCTGGACCCATGCCATCTCTCTTGTATCTTGGAAATAAATCGTGGTAAAAATCAATAGAGCTTCGGTAACAAATGAACTCGTCGTAATGATATACCCCCCACGGAGGGGTATATTTATCCATTTTTACCCGACGTGATGCCCCGGGGCATGTTTTGACCGCTGCGGTCATTCTAACACTTTCTTCTACCCATTGTGATAATTAATTTTAACTCATTTCTCGCTATGTTGGGGCATTATTTTCCACCTAGTACCCTTTTCTTCTTGTCGTGGCATCGTTTTGCTACTCGATGCCCGTTTTGTCGCCCTGGGGCATTTTCATGTGCTTTTAGGTTATCTTCCATTTTCTAAATTCTTATGACCAATCAAAAATCCTAAAAATTACAAAATAAAAAAAATCTAAAAACTTGTAAAAGTCATAATCTTCCTAAAAATTGTAAATTTTTCACAAAATCCAAACAAATCATCAAAAATTAAAAAAATCACAAAAATTGGTAACACACTGATACATAGCTAAAATTTGTGTCTCATCCATGGTATTATTATTATATCTAGCTAATGTTTTCAATTGTTTCTATCAAAAATGACTCACGGATTTTCTGGATCTACCTCCCATTAACAAAGGTAGCTTGCTTACTTCATCTGTACTATTTTGGCGCATACAAATTACCCGGTACTGTGTCATTGCACACAATGCTTTATCATTGGACACTGTGTCCTTCATCAAAATCCCTCACATATATCCTTGCTTGGGGCATCACTTTTTACCCTTTTCATTTTTCATGAACATTTCGGAATTGAACCTTGATAAAAAAACATTTTTACAACTTTCTTAAATATTGTTGGTTTGAGTAGGTGTGTGTGTACTTGTTTCCCTATTAGGCTAGTTTGTTTACTTCTCATATTGCATTACATTTTGTATGTTACATAGAGTTAGTGGTTTAGCAATGGACATCGTTTGTGTTGTGGCTTTTTGTGTCATTTTAAACCCTTGTTGTATGTTTACATTTTTAATAAGGGCCCATGATGAAGATTCCTAACAATATGATGACATGTTTTTTCTTACTATACAAAATGGTTCAATGATAGCTCAGTACCTTCTTTTTTTATAATTATTCTCCTCTATCCAAACCCTTTCCCATCCCCTTTCTTCTCTTCACACTATTCTTTCTTCTGTTGTCTTTTCTATTGTCCATCGAGTTCTTTCATCACCCCATCGACACTCAAGGGGGCATCCGTCCAGCCTACTAATTTTTCTTGTACCTCTTCAAAATTTTAGTTGTTTTTGCTTGTCTACTTTCTTTAAAGTGACGTTACTTACGTCACCTCAAAGAGGGACAAATGTAGACACCTATAATTTGGTCTACGTAAATTTATTAGTAAAATTACAATAACTATCCTAATACCCACTAATTGACTACACTATACTTGTTAATTACCCTTTCTAACCTCTTCTAATCCCTAAATCATGCTAACACCATTCTAAATGGCTTCTATAAGTCCTTATCCTATTAATTAGCCTATTTGAGGATAATTAAACCTTTGTTGACTTTCTGAAAAGAGACTTAGCTTTCCAAATGTCAATTTCACCTTTCTAATTTGAGTTTCACTTGAGTTTGGCCTTTTTAGACTTTAGTCCCACATGAGTCCAAAACATCCCTTTCCTCTTCCTAGGATTAGAAACCTATAAATACAAGCATACCCCTCCCATTTTTGGTAAGAAAACTCTCCCATTTTTAGACTAGATTACACCATATTTAGATTTAGTAGTTTTCACTGTCATTTGAGCTATCTTTTCTTTAACCATTTGCATTTCTAAAAATCTAGCTTGAGTAAATGGGATGAACCATTGGACTTGAAGACATTAATGGTGAGATCTCACTCTCAAACCCTTGATTTTCAAACAAGCATAACTGATTGCTAGGAGCTTTAATAGGTTAATCTTTCATAGCTTTCATGGAGTAGAGAGATAGCTAGATATGCTAGGGTTTGAATGTTTATTTCAATTTTATATATGCATGCAAGGAGATAGTTCTTGTTTATCTCTAATTTGATGGTTCATTGTTGAAGTTTGGAAATATATGAAGCTTTCTTGAGTGTTTTAGGCTTCATTCCATAACTATACCAACTTACACATGAATACACCCACTCTTAGAATTAACACATATCATTTATAATTATATTACAACGAAGTGAAAATAGAAGTCAAGGTGGAGCATGAACAAAAATATGAAGATGGATCTATACAAATAAACATAATGAGAAGAAAAGAAGAATAAGCAAGTCATTTACTCAAGAGAAAAAGGCACTAGTGATTGAAAAACAATTATTTTAGTAAATCTGGACATATTCCAGTGAATCTAGACTCTAATATTACAAATTTTGGTAGAAATTTATCTCCTTTTTTGTGTATAATGGATCTTGTTTTTGTTAGTATTGGATTCGATTATTACTATTACTAGATTACATTAGTAGTACTATTGGATTCCAATATTGTTGTTATTGGATGCAATGGAGTTCTAATATCACTATTTTTCAATTTCAATATTGTTGTTATTGGATGCAATGAAGTTCCAATTTCACTATTTTTGGATTCCAATTTTCCTATGTTTGGATTCCAATTTTTCTATTATTGGATTCCAATTTCACTATTGTTGGATTTCAATTTTGCTAAGTTACATAAGTCTAGTAGTTGTTAAATGACATAGGGATAACGACCGATAAGTTACATAAGGATAGAAGCCACTAAGGCATTTTATTACTGAAAAGGTGGGTAATCAAACAAATATTGAATAAATAGAATGTGTAATCTGATTGCAATGAAGAAGTAAATGAATAAACAATTAAGTACAAAATAGATCCAAGAAAATTAAGCTAGAAAGTATGAAACCTTAGTTGTAAATAAGGGATAAGAATACTTAGCTGATTCGTAACCAAATCTGAATTGTGCCAAAGTGTTGACCCAATGAATAGATAGGGAGAAGTGTCACACAAAGCCTTAGAAAAATGTGTGATTGGAGAATCTTCCTAGACTGGGGCGCCTAGAAAGGGGAAAGGGCATCTGCGTGCACCCTAGACCTGCTCTAGCAGCCTATGATTTCTCAAACCCTCAGTAAACCTCCTTCATAGGGTTACAAGATGTTTGAATTCCTTCTCTTATTTTCACTAGTAGGTCGCACACAAATTGTTGATGTCACTAGTAACCTACAATGAAAGAATGAACTGCAATACCCTCAAAAGTGCATCAAATCCCAAAAATAAAATAATGCAAATGAGGGTTCAAACTATCTTCAACTGTCACATGAGTGATCTTATGAATGATTACCGCACTACATTTCAGACCCAATGTAGTTCTAGGTGTGTGTATGCCTGAAGAATTGTGCCCTAGGTGGTTGTTGTGCATGTCACACTTGATAGTGAGAAAATAACTAGATGTAAAAAGTGTAGATAGATATGTACATGTCAATAATGAACTCCCCTCCTATGAAGTGTATGTAGAAGAATGCAGTCCCTTTCCCTTGAATGGATGCTTGAATGCTCTTGAGATAGCCTTTGGATGTAACCTTAGGTGGTGATAGCTAATTCTTAATGTTTGGTATCTTATTATGATCACATAACTTTATATTTATGTGATTCCTTTTCTTGAATTTATTAATTAACCTTGAAAAGGATAACTACCAAAAAGATAATATGCTTAAATGGCTAGAAAGGACCCAAAAGATATGAACAAAGTATAAATAGGTCAGGGGCACCCAGAGGGGATGAGGGCACCTAACACTAGCATCCTAACTGGGAACTGGTGTTCAGGATGAGAAATGCCAAGGTATAAAAAGATAGATAAAAAAAAGAGAGTGTAAGACCAAAAGTGGTAACAAAAAGAAAGCAAAGATGGCCAAAGACATGGGTTAATTAGTAATTTTCTTACTCATGAATCATATGAATAGTAGTATGTGATCAGGACTAGATAGATACCCAAAGTGTGTGATTTTGTGTCTACATTTTCCCACACTTTATGTTGTTGAGTGAATGATTGATAAGATAAAGTAGATAAGAGATGTGTACTTGATAACCATGTAGATTGATGGCGAAAAAGTGTGCCGATAGAAAAGATATAGTGTGGAATGATAAAACAAAGTGGAGTGTGGAAACTAGAGAAGAGAAAGTGCAAAAAGTGATGATGATAATGACCCTAGGGCAGGAGCACATGTGTAGATGTCACGATTATACCTATTATCATTGTCGATGTTGATGTGTTTGATGTGATGTGACTACCGCTTCCCATAAGGATGGACCTGTAAAAGATAAGAATCAAGTAGTCAAATACATTTGTATATAAGTAAAAAAGTATGTATGAAAGTGTGTAAAATATGAAATGTGAAAAAGGAACATGTGTACTTGATCCATGATGAGAAAAGAGTGTAGAAAGGGTCTTGAAGATGTTGTAGAAGAATGAGTTTTTGGGTGATCTCATGCCACTTGTTTTGACTGCGAGTCTTTCAAGCGATCTCATGCCAAGAATGAAAGAAGTGTAGGGATAAAATTTTGGATTCATCCTCCAACCTTTAACTTATTCCCATAAATGTGAATACCATTGCAGATCGTGTGTAAAAATATGATTCGGTTTGATAATTTTTGATCCAATTCTATGGAAGGGAAAAGAAGGTGTAATTTATGCCTATCGAGAGCTAAAGGACTACTTGTCCTATAAAATGTTGTAGGCTGTGTTGCACTGAAATATGTTGTGTAATTTCCCCCTGGTCATGGGCATCTAGGAAGGGTTACGGGCACCCAGGTGCTACTGTTTGGGTCTGGGTGCTAGTGTGTGTGCTGTGGTAAGGACCCAAGTCTAATTCTAAGCCACATTTGATGCTAATGATTGTGTTATACTGGTACTGAACCATGGTGTGTGATGATTGTAGGTGTATTCAATAAATCATGCACTTTGGGGTAATATTTACTCCCGGTCTCATACTACTATCTATAAGATTCTTGAGTGAAGAAAGTACTAATTAACCCTTGTTTTTGGTCATCTTTATTTTATTTCTTTCAAAATTCCCAACCATTATTGCAAACTTAACTATGTTATTTTCATTATCTAACAGTTCTCGCCATAACATTAGGGTACCCAGGTTTGTACTGGGGCATCCATGGGTGACCTAGTCCCACCATGTGTGCCTTGATATGTTTTCCCACTTTTCCCATCTTTTTTTGGGAGCTTTCTGAGCCATTTAGCAACTTTATGAATTTCTTTATGGTCGGCCTATTTGGAGTTAATTACAAAATTAGAGAAAGAGAATCCTATAAATATAAAGTTATAAGACCATAATGAGGGACCAAGCACTAGCCACTACTATTATCCACATAGAGTTGCATCCATTGGAGGTCATTTGCATCCATTAGCTCCATCACAAAGGGACAATGTTAGTTCATCTACATCACACACATCACAAGAAGGATTATATTCTATTCCATGCACCATTCTATTACATTTTAACACTAGTTTATTGTTCACTGCTTCACAAAGTGCGACTGACACAAGAGCACCTAGGGCACTTGATTGCACACACCACCAAAACTACATTTGGGTCTGAAATGGAGTGCACTGCTCAGTTAGTAATCCCACTATTATGGTATCTAAGGTCATTCTGAGGTACCTATTCATATGCATTCTTCTATTTTTTTCTAGGGTTTGATACTTCTCTTGTTTGCTTTTGTAGGTTATTCTCTCTCTTGGATTATTAGTGAAATTTAGCACAGTGCAGTAAATTTAATGCGGCAGACAACAAAGGTATTAGGTTATTTGCCAAACCTATGAAGATCAATTTTAGAGCTTTTCCACATACCAGGGCACCCATTCTATAGACCAGAGCACCCGTAGGCACCCCAGTCCCTTTCCAAGTGCTCCAATCTAGCACAATCACCCAGACCCATCCTTTTCAGGACCTCTGCATAATCGTTTCTACTTCCAAAGTTTTCGATCAGACTTGCGACTTAGTCCAACCAGATCCTATAACTAGCTAAGTGCATCTTCACTCTTATTATGCTTTAGGGTTTCATATTTCCTCTTTTCTTAGTGCTTGGGTCACATCATACATTTACTTTATCCTTATTTACATTAGTTTACTACTTCTATTTATTGTTGTTCCTAATTAGATTAACTACTTAGATTCTCGATTTTAGTTAATCATTTTGGAGAACCCGGTCACTTTCATGCTTAAGATCCTCCTCTTTCTTCTATCATGGGTCATCAAGTTTCTTTATCTGATTTACTTAGGAGATATCCCAATTGCTAGGTTGTTTTACGAAAATCCCTAGAAACCAAGTATTTTGATGACAGTATTCTGCCACATGAAATCAGTTTTATGCTTCATTGTCTATTTTTCGACCCTAGTATTGGTGATCCTCCATCTACTCAACCTCTATTAGACTCGATTCACGCTTTACATACATTATTTCAAGATAAATTTGCATGTATGGAATCCACCATCACATCTATTAAATCTAAAATTCAACAGCTTAAGGATGTTTCTCAATCGCATGTTTGTGCTCCTTTTACATCTTATATGCAATCCATGGCCACTACATGTCATATGGTTGAAACTTAATACATGCCATTTCTCGAGGCCCTCGTGTTTGAGCACAATATTACGCCACATGACATTTCCCTCATCTCCTTAATCATCAATTGATCACTCTACCACCTACTTAGCACTATTCTCTTTATTGGTTAACAAAATATCAAGGTCGTTCATACTGCAATTATCATCAAATAAATGGACATGATGACAACAATCGCCATAATTTGCATCACATAATAAAAATTCTTCACCGTCACATTCTTATTTCATTTACTCCACAACATTCTATTACAAAGGTTACATCCACATGGGCTCCTTAGTGTACTCCTCCATCAATTAGTCAAGATTTGCCTAAGCAATCACCTATAGTTTCACAAAGTCAACCCAATCGACCACATGTCGAAATTAGTTCAAAAACTCCTCCTACTAAATCGTCTACTACATTACCAAATCAACCTAAGTAGTCTCCTTTGAGACTCAATGCAACTGGGCCTCCTCTTGAGTATAAGTTTCAAACAATCACTTTTGTCCCAACCACTAACCCTCCTACTAGTAGTCAAGACACATTACAAAATCCACCACATCATGCTAATACTTCACAACAGTCCACACATGCTCCACTTGATATGCATTTCGGTTCACATGCTCACCTTGCTTTCATGCCACATGATTCTACTACTACTTGCAAACTTGGTCTTTGGTAGGTGACGACCTTATTAATGACTTTACACACTTTTCTTATACACACTTGAGGGGCATATCATCTGACACCCCCCATCATCACATTAGCATAGGTGTGTATCTCATCCTTGCATTCCCATACATTTATATCTTTGCATAAGCATACTCATCACATGTTAGCATTGATCATTACCTGACAACACACTCTTGTGCTATGGTTCACACTTGAATGTTGAGGGCATACTACACATGAACCTCACAAACTGCACATAACTACTATATATTACATCATACCACTTGTATACTTGCATACATACCACATTATACATTTTAGTCTACACTTACATATTTTACATTTGTTGTCTACATGCTTTGCATTTTCATATCACATTGTAAACATTCATCATATACACATGGCTTAGGCTACATCTACATATCACATGTATTATACATCTTTAGGTTACCAATATACCTTGCATTCTACACATTAGACATTACATTTCATTATGTGGTTATCTATACTCATCCCATATACACTTTACATTTTCTAGCTTACATTTATAAGTGTACCCCTCACATTTATATTACTACCATTCTAAACCATTCCTTACACATACATTACTATCATTCTCCATCATACATGCTACATACTATGCCTTACATTCTACATTTACACATTGTTATATACACCTACATTCTACGCACATTTTCCATCTAAAATTTGTTACATCATCCACCATACATACATTAATAGCACTTTACACTATTAATCTAACAAACTATTCACATATTTTTA
The DNA here is from genome assembly GCA_019776745.2 of Taxus chinensis. Taxonomy (NCBI): domain Eukaryota; kingdom Viridiplantae; phylum Streptophyta; class Pinopsida; order Cupressales; family Taxaceae; genus Taxus; species Taxus chinensis. The sequence continues at coordinate 24,616,617 of CM034151.1, forward strand.
TACATTGCACTATGTTCTACACATTACATATTTACATATTATATTCATCACATGGTCATTTAGTATCACCACACATTCTACGAGTTGCATTCACCACCCTATGATGCGCTCTAGTTCCTCGGTCCATACTTGACTGCCAAGGGTTTACACATCAAATGGACCTTACCATATCCATGCATTCATCATTCGAATTACCATCACGCGACACTTCTAGGATAGTGACATACACTTTAGGCTAAATTGTCACATGTTCTATCATTTTGTAGTGGTATACGCTTTAGGCTACATACCCACTTATTATATTTGTGTTATCATCGCATATTCTATTTATCATGTAGTGATATATTCCATAGGCTATATAATCACCCATCCATTTACAATGTCATGATATACACTTAGGATATAGGGTTCATGCATGCATCATCTCTAGGTCACATATCATCAACACTTTGCATATGCACATTCATCACAATGTAGTAGACAACAAACACACACACACACACACACACACACGCATGCGCGCGCGCACGCAAACACACACACAAAAACACAAACACACACACACACACACACAACGAAAATTTATTGATGATGCACTCTCATTTACGGTTCATTCTTGACTACTGAGGGGGAAAAACAAATGAACCAAATTACATACACTTCCATCCACTTGAGGGGCAAGTGGCCCCTATCATTCATATTGCATTCCCATTCCATCCATCCATTGCATATTGCATTATCTTGGGGGAATTTACTCTTGCTTGCTACTGCTTTTACATGTTCTCTCTACTACACATGCTAGACTGATTTATTATACGTCATTGTCATACACACATGTGTGTTCACATTTTTCTATAGTTATGATTGTAGATACATGTCTCTAGAATGCAACTTGGATGCTCACCTTCTACCCTTCCTATATTGGCTGCTGGGGGCATCCACATTCATCTCATCCAATTTCTATTGTTTTATTTTGTTCTTAGCACTTTACATTACATGGTTATACACACTTTTGACATATGTGTTAACTTTCTAACATGCTAATGGGTATTCATGCTAATTGTTTGTTAATTGTATGTGGGCCTTTCCCTATGTTTGGTGTGCACACTTATTTTCTTGTATGTGGCCATTCTAGCCTTTGAGTGTCTTACAACACCGTGAGTAGTGTCCCATGTTTATGACCCGTGTTATGCGGTATATTTTGTCTTAATGCATGTTTACATTACTACTTTACTTATACACTTATTGCGTAGATTACACACTTCTTTCTATATGCATGCCTTCTTATACTAACACTTGTGCATGACTAGTCACTTATTTTTGTGTGCCTTGGTTTCTACCAAGCACTTTCTATGGTATGAGTTATGTGGTGGTCCTCTCTTGGGGCAACATTTCTCCTTTCAATGACGTCACATGCGCCCCTAAAGAGGGGGGACATCATTTGGGGTTTCACATACAAAGCTCTCTAACAGTATAGTCAGTGCAGTTGTCCGGCCTTGGCATTGTAGGTTCATCTCAGTATAGTTGTCTGCCCTTGGCATTGTGGATTTAATTCAATACAATTTTCCACCCTTGGCATTATGGGTTCAATTCAATACAGTTGTATTATGGGTACAATTTAATGCATATTACACCCTTAACATTGTGGGATTTTATAGCGAGTGGGTTTAGACCAGTCTACAAACCCCATACACAATGAATTTTATAGGACATGGTGTCCTTAACATTCTAGGAAGTAGTTAAAGGTTTGATGATACATTGGAATTCCTACCTATACTACTTCATCTAGTGGTGGTGTCGGACAGCCCAAAAAAACCTAGCAGTACAAAGATCTCTTTATACACGTTCAAGGAAGCATTTAAAGGTTGGAGAATAACACAACATTCTCCCTATAATTCTTCAGCCTACTGGCATCGGATCACCCAAAAAAACCCCGGCAGTACAAGATATCCTTCTACACCCTTTTTGTTGACATGGATCAGGTGCACATGTTCCATTTACATTTTTCTTTTTACACTTACATATACACATGTGTACTTTACATCTACGTTTTTACAAATTTACATACATATTTGAGTACTTGATCATTTTTTCCTTGCAGTTCTGGCCGTATGGGAAACAAGCAGTCAAATGGGGGAAACAACAACAACAAAAAAAAACTTTGCGATAATAAACTATGACACACACATCACATTTTATGTAGGTACATCACACTATGTAATAGTGACACACACACATTTTATGCCCTAGGTTCATTCTTTTCACTCTTTTACATTTTTTCATCATTTAGTTTCCACGCTCCATTAGTTTCTCATTCCACACTTTATCTAGTCCATCTGTACACTTTCTACTTCACTCCTCATGGACATCAGGTACGTACTTCTATCTACTTTATGTTATCGAGCGTTCCAATCACCAACATAATGTGGGGGTAAATATAGTCAATAAATCACACACTTTAGGGTAATATTTAGTCCCATTCGCATACTACTATCTAGAAGATTCTTGAGTGAAGAAAGTACTAATTAACCCTTATTTTTGGTCATATTTATTTTATTTCTTTCGACATTACCGACCATTATTTCACACTTACCCATTTTTTTTTTCATCCCGTACTTCCCTCCATAATACTGGGGTGCCCATGGGCACCTTGGTCCCACCATGGGCGCCCTAATCCTTTTTCCCACTTTTCCCACTTTTTTGATAGTTTCTAGCCATTGTAACTTTTAAAATTTATTGTGGTCGGCCTATTCGGGGTTAATTATGAAATTAGAGCAAGATAACCTTATAAATATAAAGTTATAAGACCATAATGAGGGACCAAACACTAGTCACTACTATCACTCACCTAGAGTTACATTCATTGGAGGTCATTTGCATCCATTAGCTCAATCAAAAAGGGACAAATCTAGTTTACCTGCATCACACACATCATAGGAGGGATTTTATTCTACTTCATGCACCATTCCACTACATTTTATTACTATTTTATTTCTCGCTACTTCATAAAGTGTGACTGACACAAGAACACTTAGAACACATGATTGCACACACTAAAAGAACTATATTTCGGTCCTAAATGTAGTGCATCACTTAGTTAGTAAGCCCACTATTGTGGTAGCTAAGGTCATTCTGACCTATTCATATGCATTATTATATTTTCTAGGGTTTGATACTTCTCTTGTGTGCTTTTGCAGGTTATTATCTCTCTTGGATTATTGGTGACATTCGATGCAGTGCAGTGACTTTAATGTGACAAAAAGTGAAGATACCTAGTCATCTTTTGAATCTATAGAGATTATTTCTAGAGATTTTTCATATACCAGAGTGCCTATTCTACACACCAAAGCACACGTGGGCACCCTAGTCCCTCTCCAATTGTTCTAGTCTAGCCAAATCACCAAGATCAATCCTTTTTGGGACCTCTACACAATCGTTCCTACTTCAAGATTTTCCAGTAAGACCTGTGACACAATTTAGTGAACTCCTATAACCAGCTAAGTACCTATGTACTCTTCTCATGCTATCGGGTATCTAAATTTCCTCTTGTTTAGTTCTTGCATCATTTCTTAGATTTAATTTACTGTATTTACATCAATTTATTACTATTATTCTTTGTTGTTCATAGTTAGATTAACTACACACATTTATTTGATTTTAGTTAATTGGTAGGATGTTGTATGGGATGACTAGTTCACCCAAATTATGCCCCCCTCATTTAGGATGCATGTGATGTTGCTGAGGAGAATGTGGATAAAAGGAGGACCGCATGTTGTGCTGAAATTGTTGCCCTGTAGGGGGAGGGATTTTTCTTGGTAGAAACCAAGGAAAACACAAACATCATGGCTAGGAGACAAGTGTTAGTACAAACAAGACAAACACACATATAAGATGTAAGCTAGAAAATAAGAAGACAATGTGTAAGCTAAGACACATGAAGGAAACATGTAATAAGACAATGGAGACTGTGAAAAGTGGGTTTCAAACATGGGGCATCACTCATGATGTCATAAGACAATCAAGGTTGTAATAACCACAATTAATTAGAGAACAATCAAGACATAGGGAAAAGCCCGCAGACAATGAAAAACAATGACAGACAAAAGAAAACAATGTACCAGAAAACCATGGAAGAAAGTAGTCCTATAACACAAATTATACACATGAAACACCCGTTATCATGTTAGAAAGATAAGAAATATGTAAAAGTGTGTATCATTCGATATAATAGTGTGTTAAGTACAAAATGAAACAATAACACTTACAGTGTATGAAAGTGAATGCCCTTAGGAGGCAATGTGGGACTGGTAATAAGCATTATGCCAAGCATCCATGTTGTGTGTATCGATCTGTGAAATCTACGATCACAACTAGAAAGCAAGTGAACACACATGTGTATATGGAAAAAGATAATTACATATAATATATCTATCTAGCATGTGTAATAAAGTGTACATGTAACAAGTAAAGGTAAGAAAGACTAAGTGTGACCAAGATATGCAGTATGTTGTTGATGAGTGAGATGGAGTGGAATGCAGAGTGAGTGTGATAGGATCTGTGTGCCTCCAGAGTGTATGTGAATGAGTATGCATGAGATGAGGTTTATTTATATATGCCCCCTAAAAAGTCAAGAATGAACCATATATCAAGAGTGCATCTTTGAGAAGTGGTTCAAATGTTTACACTATAAAGATGTGATCGATAAAGTGTAGAGCAAAGAGTGAGTTCATGAGGTTCATTTGAGATGTAGACCCTCATATATTGAGTATGGATCATGGAGCTAGAGTGCGTCATTGGGTAATGATGGTAGCATGTAGAAGTATATGCAAGTAAGATAGATTGAGAATGTGTAGAGTAGCTGTTACATAGAAAGAGATATATGATGTGTAGAATGTGTAATTCACAATATGTAGTGCATAATTCGTATTGTGTTGTATTGAATGCGTGTAAAATAGAGACATTGTGAATGTGTCGATTGTGTAGTATGTTATTTTGAATGTATGTGAAATATATTGATTGTGAGCGCGTTGAGTGTATAATATGATGGGTTGAAAGAGATGTAATGTAAATGTGTCAAAATTTTTGTAGATTTTGGCATATGTATATGAGAAAGATACGTTGTGAAAATGTTGTAGGGAGTGTGTTACAACTATGTAAATTGTGTAAGATGTTTGTGTTGATTGCACACAAAAGAGATGTGTCCTGTAATGTGAGAGTGTGTAGTATGTTGTGTCGAATATGTGCACAAATTAGGTTTTACTATTTTGTTGATTTTGTATTGATAGGTATTCATGAGAAGAATCTAGTGTGAGTGTATGTAATGTGTAATGTGTGAGGTTCATGTGTATAGGATGCCCTCAACAATAAAGTATGAACCAAAGAACAAGAGTGCATCATTGGGAAATAACGATACTAATGTATCAATGTGTGTATAAGATGTGTATTGATGCTAGAGGGGGGGTGGAGAAGAAATAACTATGATGCCCCCGAAGCGCGTGATGAGAAAAGTGATCAAGTAATGAGATCTAAGATGTCGTCAATATCATGGTAAAAACCAAATGGTGAAGCATCGAAGACTTGATAAGTGATAGTGCTAGGTTGGTCGAGTAAAGATCCACTAAGGCGTAAATTTTACCTGCCCATAACATATTCTTCATCGGTGAGTGGAGGTAGTGGAAAACCATGGACATAACAGTGAGTAAGATTTGGTGAATAGGCAAGAAATGAATCATTACAAATGAAAACTTGACCAAATGGCATAGGAAATGATATATCAGTATGATCAAGGTCTAACGTGCCCCCAATGTAATCAAGCCAAGACTATCTGAGTGTAAGTGGAGAAGTGCGGGGAGCACATATAAGTAAGACTGTAAGATAAAATACTCAAAGACCGTAAACATTGATAATGCAAACAAATCCATAGTAGAGATGATGATCATGAGGTGGAGGAAAGATGTCGTCAACTGTAAATCCTAGTCAAGTTAACCCATCATGTGTGCATATAGATTCTAAGAAATTAGGATTGAATGGAACATGTTACCAATAATAGTCACTCATGAAAAACATATAGGTAAATGGAGGACGTGATGATGAAGGTTGCACATGAGAAGGTGAAGAATATGGAATGACATCCAATGCCTGTAAAATCTTCTGATAAAGAATCATGCAATAGTAGAAGCAGGAGGAGGTGATACTATATATGAGACAATATCTATCATGCATATAACACATTCAAGTGGTGGAAAATGAGGTGGAGTATCCATAGGTTTTGGTTCATCAGTGGTAGCACACGTTGGATTAGGAAGTGTAGTGTTAGGATCACAATTGCAATATTTGAATGGGTGATGATCATTAGGAATTTTGTATTCTATGCTCTCGTGTATGAATTTGACACATCGAGTACCATAGAAGGAACTTCTTACATGGCATGGAGCCATGGCCTACCAAGTAAAAGGTTATACAAAACTTGGAATTCAATGACAAAGAAAACTGTATTAAGAGTTTTTGTCTTGACAATGATAGGAAAAGTAATGTGACCTATGTATGGACGAACATAAACATTATAAGAACAAAGAGAAAGAGATGTAGGACTAACATTAGCAATAGAAAGACCGACATTTTCAAGGAATGACATAGTGTAAAGATTTATCTCACATCCATTATCAACGATGGAACGTTTAACACCCACATTATAAATGCAGAGCATTATGTATAAAGGTGGATCATTTTCAAAAATATAAAGATCAACATTAAGATTAAATGGAAAATCAATGTGCTAATAAAATGCACCCACAAATGTTTTATGTACTATGTCAGGATGAATATCAGCAGGAATGTGAGTAGTAACTAGAAGAGTACGGATTTATCTCTTAATTTAAGATTAATGAGCAAGAAGTCATTAATGGAGATACTCATGATGAGAGAGGATCAAAGAAAGATAAGAGAAATAGAAGTATGAGGACCCTAAGAGTGTTTAAATAGAGTGGGGTTCACAAAAAATTATTAAGACAAAATTGAATAAATAGAATGCCTTATCAGATTGAAATGTAGCAGTAAATGAATAAACAATTAAGTACAAAATAGATCCAAGAGAATTAAGCTAGAAAGTATGAGACCTTAGTTGTAAAGAAGGGATAAGAAAATTAGTTGATTCACAACCAAATATAAAATGTGATGAAGTGTCGACCTGATGAAAAAATAGGGAGAAGTGTCACACAAAGCCTCAAAAAAATGTGGAACTGGAGAATCTACTTAGACTGGGGTGCTTGGAAAGGGGCAGGGGAACCTGTGGGTCCCCTAGACCTGCTCTGGGTACCTGTGACTACTCAAACCCTTAGAAAAACTCCTTCGCAAGGTCACAAGATGTTCTCCTTCCTTCACTTCTTGTCATTAGTAGGTCGTACACCGATCGTCGATGTCACTGGTAACCTACAATGGAAGAATGACATGTAAAACCTTCACAAGTGTATCAAATCCAAAAAATAAAAGAATGCAAATGAGGTATCTTATTGTCCTGAGGTGTCAAATGAGTTATCTTACGACTAATCGCTGGACTACATTTCAGACCCAATGTAGTTCTAGGCGTGTGTGTGAAGAATTTTTCCCTAGGCGGCTCTTATGTGTGTCACACTTGATAGTGAGAAAATAGCTAGATGTAAAAAATGAAGATAGATGTGTGCATGTCAACAATGAACTCCCTTCCTATGAAGTGTATGTAGAAGAATATAGCCCCTTACCCTCGAATGGATGTTAGTTGGATGTTTGAATTCTCTTGAGATAGCCTTTGGATGCAACTGTAGGTGGTGATAGTTAATGCTTAGTGCTTGGTCCCTTATTATGATCACATAAATTTATATTTATATGATTCCTTTGTTTGAATTTCGTAATTAACCTTGAAAAGGATGAACACCAAAAATATAAGATGCTCAAATAGATTAAAAGGACCCAAAAGATGTGAATAAAGTACAAAGAGGTCAATGGCACTCAGAGGGGATATGGGCACCTGGTGATGGCGTCCTGACTGGGCGCAGGTGTCTAGAATGAGAAATGCTAAGGTATGAAAAGAAATACTGAGCAAGAAAGAGTGGAAGACCAAAAGTGGTAATCGAAAGACAACAAAGATGGCCGAAGACATGGGTTAGTTATTATTTTTTACTTAGGAATCATATGAATAGTAGTACGTAATCAGGACTAGATAGATACCCAAAATTCTTAATTTTGTGTCTACAATGGGCATTTTAAATGATTTCACATAGATTTAGGTGTAATGGGTTCCGATTTTTTAATTTTTTGAATCTAATATTATTATTATTAGTGATTAACTAAAATTAAGGTAATGAGGGTATAGTTAATATTAGTAGTAATAGAAAATAGTAATGGAAATATAGTGAAATGGAACTAAGAGACTGATCCAAGCACTAAATGATAGGAACTGTAAGATCCTAGAGTAAGAGAGAGAAAGATAGATGACTTAGCTGGTAACATGAGCTTGCTGGATTGTGACGTAAGGATGACTGGAGAATATGAGAGTAGGAGTAATTGTGCATGGGTCATACATAAGGCATATATGAGTGATATGGTTGGGATGGAGTGCCTAGGGAGGACTATGGCACCCACGGGTGATATGGTATGTAGAACATGCACCCTAATCTGGGAAACATACCCGAAACTAATCTTCATAGGTTTGGAAGGTGACTAATAACCTTCATTGTTTGTCGGATTAAGTCTTTTATACTACATCGAATTCTTATAATAATCCAAGAGGAAGGAAAGACCTACAAGGGCACATAAAACAAGTATCAAACCCTAGGAAAAAATAGAAGAATTCATATGCATAGGTTGGACTGAACTCATTTTCCACAATGGTGGGCTTACTAACAGAGTGTTGCACTACATTTCAGACCCAATTGTAGTTCTTTTGGTGTGTTAAATCATGTTCCCTAGGTGCTCTTGTGCTAGTCACACTTTTTGAAGTAGCGAACAAATAACTAGTAATAAATGTAGTGTAAATGGTGCATGAATAGAATAAACCCCTCCTATGAAGTGTGTGATGCAGATGAACCAAATTTTCCCTTGTGTGATGGAGCTAATGGATGCAAATGACCTCCAATGAATGAAGCCCTAGGTCAGTAGTATTAGTGACTAGTGCTTGGTCCCTCATTATGGTCTCATAAGTTTATATTTATAAGGTTCTCTTGCTCCAATTTCTAATTAACCCCGACTAGGCTGACCACAAGAAATTTGAAAGATTGCAACGACTATAAACTACCAAAAAAGGTGGGAAAAGTGTAGAAAAGCCTCGGGGCGCCCATGAGAACCCCAATTCAAGCCTGAGCACCCCAATTTTCTGGCGGGAGCTTCGGAACAGTCAAAATAGCATGGAAGTATGTTTTGTAGAGGTTGGGAATGTCGAAATAAAATAAAATAAAGATGGACAAACATAGGGTTAATTCGTACTTTCCTTGTTTAAGAACCTTCTAAATAGTAGTATGAGACTGATACTAAATATTTCCCAAAGTGCATGATTTAGTGTCTATATTTTCTCCCGCTTTATGTTGGTGAGAGGAATGCTCAGTAACATAAAGAAGATAGAAGTACATACTTGATGTCCTTGAAGAGTGAAGTAGAAAACGTGCTGACGGACTAGATAAAGAGTGGAGTGATAAAACAATGAAGCGTGGAAACTAATGATGAAAACATTGAAAAAGAGTGACAAGAGTGAACCTAGGGTGGAAACGCTTGTGTGTAGCTGCCGCATAATGTGATGTACCTACATAACAGTGTGATGTGTGTGTATAGTGCAGTGTAGTGTAGTGTATTTCCACATTAGTGTTGTTTGTTGTTGTTTTTTCCCCCATTTGACTACTTGTTTCTCATACGATTGGACCTGTAAAGAGAAAACGATCAAGTAGTCAAATATGTATGTAAAAACCCAATGTAACATACACATGTGCAAATAAAATAGAAAAATAGTAAATGTAAATGGAAAATATAAAATTAAATGGAACATGTGCACCTAATCCATGTCGAGAGAAAGGGTGTAGAAGGATATCATGTATTCTTGTGGTTCTTTTGGGCAGTCCAACACCGGTAGGCTGAAGGAGTGTCGAGAGAATACTATAACATTATAACCCCCCTCAAGTGAAGCTAGGGGCCAAAATAGATGTGGCATGTCCACAGTATAAGTCCCGGTAACTAGGCCTGATGACGTAGTCATGTACAATAATTAGGAAAAAAGGACACTGCAAGGTACCCAAAACCAGTAACAACAAAGTAAAGAGAATAAAGACCCAATCCAAGGCATCCCAAGAAGCTTGGCTCAAAAAAATCATACAATGCTGAATAAGCTAGGTGTGCACTATGGTCTGAATCCACTGCTTGATCAAAAAACTCAAAAACAACTGACACTGGGTTTCACCAGAATAGATCCATACAAGGAGACTGCCAACGGAGTGATGTCAAAAGTGCAAGAAAAACACCAAACATAATTTGATCAACTGCTGCAAATAGGTGTGCCACGATCCAAGAAAAATAACTAAAGTAACAAGGCAAGGACACAAACTCCAAAGTGTCACGATCCAAGAAAAGCCAAGGTAACAAGGCAAAGACACAAAACCCGAAGAAGCAGGATCAACACCACACCCTCCCATACTGCTGAATGGGTGGAGTGATGCTAAAAATTTGTATGTGTTCCCCAAAATCAACTACTCAAACACTGAAAAAATAACACTGGACTTCACCAGAATAGATCCCCCACAAGAGATACTGTCAACATACCAAAAGTGTCAAAAATACATATACAAAATATCTCAACAAACAAGAGAGATACACTACACCTGCTAAAGAAAAATGCTCAAAACAAGAAGCATCACAATGCAAAAGGTATAGAAAGTGGAGCAAGAGGCCGAAAGGTAGAGGAGCCACGCCTGTAGAGTCTTCTCAATGAATGCCTATGTCGCCACCATGAGTGATCAGATATCCACCCCAAATCAACATGGATGGATGAAGAAGATGCCTACATATGACTTGGTGTAAAATGCGCAATCGGTGCATGCAAAAGAATATCAGAATGTGTGTCAAGTTGATTATGTCTGACAGCTGAAATCTTAGGTTTCTCAAGCCTGAGTGAAGGTGCAGAACTCATGTGCTGCTCATGATCCTTAGAAAGAGTCGAGCGAACAAAAAAGGAGCTCTGTCAATGTGTGATCCCAATGAAGTATCTTCTCGAAAACCAATGTCATGGCGAGAATTCTACTTAACATGTGGAAGAGGGGAAATAATACCCTATGAATGTCTGCCAATGACTCCGCTAGTGAGACCCATAGAACGGAGTATGTGAGAACTAAATGTAGTGGTATGCTTCTCAAAAAATCCATGCAACTAAGCAAAAGTAGGATACACAACATGTGGTATTGTAATAGGCACAGATGTGGAAGAGCATGCAGTAACAAGCTTCATAGGTGTATGAGCATCAAGAGTAGGAACAAAATCAAAGAATGACATATCAATGTCAGTGGGTTTAGGAGCAATAGATGCAAGTGGACTACGAGCATGGATATGGCTGTCCACAATATGATGGTGATGTTGTAGGCTAGCAAGTTTGTTATGCAGGAAGTGTATTATTGTATCCTTATCGTGAATGAGTGATTGTAGAAGAGAATTTCACTTCTTGAGTGATCTATTTTCTTCCAAAAATTTTATAATATCATTTTGAATTCCACACACTTCGTAGAAAATAATATCATTCTCAAAATCCATGATAGATACAAAATGCAACTCCCAGAAGTTTAGGACATCGGGCTCAGCCGAAATTACATCCACAATTGATTGTAACACTCCTCCATATTTGGCACTTTATAATTATAGTGCAAGTCTCAAAATAAATATTTTCAATGGAAAGAGCACAAAAAACAAGCACTTTTGTAAAAAATGACACTCAAAACTAAGTTACCGATCAAAAGTTACAAGCTTTTTAATATTTTGCTCTCTTATTTATTTTAGTTGCCACTAAAACAAAATAAATTGTTGTTGCCTTCACCACACAAATAAAATTAAAGGGGGTTGTAAGCCCTCATATGAGCATACCCTATGACCAAGGGCTAAGGATTTTAATGGGTGTTTGTGCAACTTACTATTCTGGGGTGTGTCTGCGGATTTTCCCGAAATGGTAAAAAACACAGCGTCCATGGACACCTGCCAAAAAAGGAAAGATCTAAAATTCTTATGCACGTAACCCAATAACGATCTGTAGTACTATAAAAATACCCATTGTAGATCTCAAGATATACAAAAAACCAAAAAAAAATGTTTCCTCAGTTTCTTAACTATGTGGCGCAAATCCCGAGGTGAACCTGTGTATTTCACTACAACCACAAAATAACGACTGCCTCCAAAAATGGCCAAGTTTACAATTTATCATAGGGTTTTCATGCCTTCCAGATCTAATGGAAGCCTCTGTTTTGCATAAAACCACATGCAACTGCAAAATACGACCAAATCCCAAATATATGAATATACAAATATTTTATTTGCAAAATAAAAATTATAGACAAATGTCAACAATAATCTCCTGCTCTGATACCATAAAAGGAATGATAACCAGATCGTACCAAGCCAAGAACACTGATGCTAATCAAACACCATGATTAATAAGATAAAATCAATTCACCAGAATAGCTTTACATAAAACCTTTGCAAACAAATGAGCAACAATATCATATATTATTATGGAACTCAATGCAATACATTGAGAATGGGCCTTACTTAAATAGGCAAGGAATAACAATCTAAGAACTAGTCAAGGTTGTAGATCAAGCCATAAATCAAGGAAATAACTAGTCATCAAAGAACTAGTCAAGACCATAGATTTATGAGAGAACTAGACATCAAGGATCTATTCAATACCATAGATCAAGGAAAGAACTAGTCAATACCATAGATCAAGAAAAGAACTATACCTAACAACTAGATAATATCTCCTAAGTGGGTGAGGATAAATACAATAAAGGTAAATAAAGTACCTAGGTGAACATGAGCTAAGGTAAATACCTACTCTAATAGCCTTTTCACCCTATATACTATATGCTATTGTATTACATTATGTATTTCCATGTTGCATGCACTTACACTGTCATATGTGCATCTCATATAGATTGCATATACCTAGCATTTAGAGCCTCCCTTACCATACTACTAACATCATACATATTATTTACTCGCCTTCCATCACATTTCAGACATTGCATATTTCTACATTGTTATTCATCCCATCACTATTTAGTATCACTACACACATATGTGTTGCACTCACCACCCTATGACGCACTCTAGTTCCTCAGTCCATACTCGAGTGCTAAGGGTTTAATAATCCAATGGACCTATTTCTACTCACGTTACCATCATTATTATATCCCTAGGTTAGTGACATACGCTTTAGGCTAAATAGTCACCTTTACATTCTATCATCTTGACGTGGTATACGCTTTAGGCTACACACCACTCATTCTATTTGCATTATCATTTCTACTCATCATATAGTGACATACGCTTTAGGCTAAATGGTCAACCATCTATACTACCATTATAGCAGCTAGGTTACATCACCAACTCGTTATATTTGACATCATCATCATCACCACTACTAACACTTTCATTGACATCACCTATTCATCATGTAGTGATATACACCATAGGCTAGTTCATCACTTTGTCATTTATTGTGTCGTGATATACGCTTAGGCTATAGGATTCACACACACATTATCACTGTTAGGTCACATATCATCACCTTACATATACGCATTCATCATAGCACCGTAGACAACATACACATACACAACATGACCATTTCCCTACGATGGACTCTCGATTACGGTTCATTCTTGACTACTGAGGGGGAAAACTAAATGAACCTCGATGCATATATTTCCATCCACTCAGGGGGCACATGGCTCCTACTATTCCATCTTGCTTTTCCATCTCATCCATCATTCCACTGCTTATTGCATTGTTATGGGGGCATCTACTCTTGTTTTCTATTGCTTTTACATTATCGCTTTACTACACATACTAGATTGATTGCTTATATGTCATTACCATACACACATGCGTGTTCACACTTTTCTCTAGTTTTGATTGTAGATACAAGAATCTTATACGTAGCATGGATGCTCGCCTTCTACCGTTCCTAAACTAGTCGTTGGGTGCATCCACACTTGACTCATACAAGTGTTATTGTTTCATTTTGTACTTAGCATCTTATACTAGTTGGTTATACACGTTATTGACATATTGGTTATACTTCTAACATGCTAACGGGTGTTCCATGTGCACTACTTGTATGCAGGATTATATGTTTTCATGACTAATTGTGTGTTTTTTTTCTACTTGTTTTTACTTGTTTACTATTGTATGTGGGCTTTGCCCTATGTTTGGTGTGCACACTTGTTTGCTTATATGCAGCCATGTTGGCCTCGGACTATCTTGCAACACCATGAGTGGTGTCCCATGTTTGCGACCTGCGTTATGTGGTTTAATTTTTCCTTTTTGCGTTTTTACACTAATTATTTGCTTCTACATTTTTTATGTATTTTACACATTGTTTCTATACATTTTTTTCTACATGCATGTTTTTTTGTTACTAACACTTGTATGTGACTAGTCACTTGTTTGCTTGTTCCTTGGTTTCTACCAATCACATTCTCTGGTATGGGTTATGTTGTGGTCCTCTTTTAGGGCCGCATCCTCCTTATCACCGATGTCGCATGTGCCACCAAAGAGGGGTGAATCATTTGGGGTTACTATGGAGTTATTCATTGGTACAATCATTGTAGTCAGTATTGTTATCCGCCTTTAGCATTGTGGGTTCAGTTAAATTCATTCATTATGGGTATACTTCAACACATTTTACACCCTTGACATTGTGGGATTATTACTACATCGAGTGGGTTTAGACCGTTTCTATGAACCCTATACACAGTGGATTTTATAGGACATGGTGTCCTCTCTCCTAAATCTATGGTCTTGACTAGTTCTTTGATGACTAGTTATTTCCTGATTTATGGCTTGATCTACGACCTTGACTGGTTCTTAGACTGTTATTCCTTACCTATTTAGGTAAGGCCCATTCTCAATGTATTGCATTGAGTTCCATAATAATATATGATATTGTTACTGATTTGTTTGCAAAGGTTTTATATAAAGCTATTCTGGTGAATTGCTTTCATCTTATTGATCGTGGTGTTTGATTAACATCTGTGTTCTTGGCTTGGTACGATTTTGTTATCGTTCCTTTCAAAGGCTATGTGATGAATGTCAATCCCAATATGTGATGATCATAAGATGGGAAATATGCAAGGTGTATGCCTATAGATGCAAGGTAGACGGTGTTAATGTATATGATGATGATAACCATATAATGAATGTTATGCAAGGTATGTGTACTAACAATATAAGTATGATGAATATATGTAATGTATATGATGAACATGAAAAGCGCATAGACAATAAGTGTGTATAGGTAGACTAAATGTAAAGTGTAAGACGTATGCTAGTATGCCCATTATATGTATAGTACATGTCTGCAGTGTGTGAGGTTTATGTGTCATAATCCCTCAACAATCAAGCATGAAACATATCACCAGAGTGTGTCGTCAGGAAATTACTAATGGTAGTATATGGTGAATGTGTGAATGTATGGTAATGTTTTGATGATATATGCACCTATGCTAATGTGATAAAGATGGGGGGATGTGTTAGTACTATGCCCCCCAAGCGTATATGGAGGAGAAAGTATCTATGGACCACTATCTAGGAGATCATTGTTGTCTTGATCGAACCCCATGGGCATAACATCAAAGAAATAATAGGAAATAGAATGAGGATGGTCATACAAAGACCCATTGTGGCTTAGTGTGTAAATATTCATTGTATATTATTCGTTGGTAAATTTTATGGGTGGGCAGCCGTGAGCTTGCCAACGAGAGATGTTTGGGACGTAAGTAGGAGAAGTATCAGTAGGAATATAAATATTGCCAAAGGGCATAGGAAATGTAAGTAAAGTATGACGAGCATCGATCATACCACTAATTTAGTCCAACCAGGACTGTCCAAGTGTGAGTGTACAATCGTGAGGAGTAAGAGTGACAAATAGCATTGTATGAAATAGACACAAACCATAAGTAGTCGTAGTGTGAAAATAGCCGTGATAGAGATGTGGTGAATGAGGGGGTGGTAAGATATCATTAAGCGTTATGTCAAATCTATACAAGTTGTCACATGTATAACTAATGTATACACAAGTGGAGTCAACCGAAATATATTTCCAAAAGGACCAGTTAATAAACAATGTACATATAAAATGAGGAAAGGGAGCCACAACACATGTAGGAGAGGATGGAATAGTATCAAAACTGTGTACATACCCCTTGTATAATACCATAACATTAGTAGAATGAGCCTTGAATTGATATTCTCCTGGGGCATCAGCTACAAATATTTTTTCAAAATAAGAGTCATCTACATCGTTAGGAGTGAAATTGAGTTTTCCTAATGCTTCATCAGTGAGTTCAATAACATCTACCTCATCATATAAATCCTTAGAGTTATCTATGTTAACATTATCATGTTGAATAGTGTGTACAAGGATGTTGGGAGGCATTATAATGGATGAAGAAACATGATGTGTCATGACAAGTAATGAGGTCGTGGTCAGAGGATCTTGTATGGTAGGGGAGATAATTTCTATGGTATGAAATAGGTGTGGTATGTGTAGAAGTAGTCAAAGTGCTAGACTGACCAATGTCATATATTTTGATGTTAATATATGGAATACATTATGATGGAGTAATAGGCATGCAAGTGGAAGGATCGATGAAACAAAACTTTAATGGTATAGGGTCAGCGGTAATAGTATGTTCATAATCGTCATGCAAAAATTTAATACACTGATGAACAATAGATGAGACAACTTTCATTGCATGAACCCATGGTCTGCCTAATAAGAGATTAAATTAAAAGGTGGTATCTAGTACGTAAAATTCAATGAGTATTGTCTTAGGGCCAACCTGAATGTATAATGAAATAGTTCCAAGGCATGTGTGAGTAGAAGAGTCATATCCTCGGATGACAATAAAACTCTTAGTAATCAGGCCATCATTAATACCTAATTTCTTGAAAAGGGAACAAACACATATGTTAGTGGTGGAACCATTTTCAACAAGGACACGTTTGATGCAAGTGGTGCTAATGGAATTGGTGATAAGAAAATGTGCACATGGATTGTCCCTAGAAAAAGGTGAGATATCTTTGTCTGTAAAGGATATAGAGTGGGGGAGGTTTCGAAGAGATTGTATGATATGTGCAAAGGAAAAAACTGAATTGTCACTTTATACATGGATGTCCTAGAAGGTCACCTCAAGTGTACTACGACAATCGGGTGCATTATGCAATAAGTCATAAAGATATATTTTAGTAGGTGTCTTTTTTATTTGTTCGATAATTTCATACCCTTTAGAAGTAGTGGGAGGAACCACTGAAGTAATGGGAAGGGGAATAGATGTAGGTGGAGTGGTAGAAGGATTAAGGAAAGTAAGATGAGTAGTAACAACATTAATAGAAGGATCAACCCTAGGGGCGACGAAGCGAGGAGGATGTTGTGTACGCACACCCATGAAGGCTGTAGGAGAAGTAATTATACTAGAGACTTTAGTAGGTGAGCAAGAGGGATAAGATGATTGAGCCATAACTTCATAAGTCATGATGTGAAAGGAAAAGATGGAGATAGAAAATAAATTATAATGCAAATTGTAGAAGGTGCAAGGAATAAACGGTTAGATTCACCAAAATGATTAACTAAAATTAAGCTAATGAGGGTATAGTTAATATAAGTAGTACTAGAAAATAGTAATGTAAATATAGCGAAATAGAACTAAGAGACTGACCCAAGCACTAAATGAAAGGAAATTTAAGATCCTAGAGAAAGAGAGAGTGAAAGACGACTTAGTTGGTAACATGAGCTTGCTAGAATGTGTCGTAAGGCTGAATGGAGAATCTAGGAGGAGTAGTTGTGCAGGGGTCCTGCAGAAGGAAAATTTGGGTGATATGGCTGGACTAGAGCGCCTAGGGGAGGATTGGGGCACCCATAAGCACTCTGATATGCAGAACAAGCACCATGGTCTAGGAAAAAGGCCTAAAATTGATCTTCACAGGTTTGATAGGTGATTGGTAATCTTCGTTTTTTGTCACATTAAGTCTTATGTAATGAGATGAATGCTCAGATAATCCAAGAGGAAAGAAATACCTGTAAGGACACATAAAACAAGTATTAAACCCTAGGAAAAAATAGAAGAATGCATATGCATAGGTCAGACTGACCTCAACTGCCACAATGGTGGGCTTATTAGTTGAGCGTTGCACTACATTTTAGACCCAAATGTAATTCTTATGGTGTGTGCAATCATGTTCCTTAGGTGCTCTTGTGCCAGTCACACTTTGTGAAGTAACGATAAAATAACTAGTAACAAATCTAGTGGAAATGGTGCATGAATAGAAAAACCCCTCCTATGAAGTGTGTGATGCAAATGAGCCATATTTGTCCCTTGTGTGATGGAGCTAAAGGATGAAAATGACCTCCAATGGATAAAACCGTAGGTGAGTAGTAGTAGTGACTAGTGTTTGGTTCCTCATTATGGTCTCATAAATTTATATTTATAAGGTTCTCTTGCTCCAATTTCGTAATTAACCCTGACTAGGCTGACCACAAGAAATTTGAAAGATTGCAATGGCTATAAAATACCAAAAAAGGTGGGAAAAGTGTAGAAAAACCTTGGGGCACCCATGGTGGAACCAGGGTACCCATGGGCACCCCAGTTCAAGCATGGGTGCCCTAGTTTTGTGGCAAAAGCTTCAAAACGGTCAAAATAACATGGAAGTGTGTGTTGCAGAGGTCGAGAATGTCAAAATAAAATAAAATAAAGATGGATAAAAATAGGGTTAATTAGTACTTTCATTGTTTAAGAACCTTCTAAATAGTAGTATGAGACCGGGACTAAATATTTCCCCAAAGTGCATGATTTAGTGGCTACAATTGGATTCTAATTTTGCTATTTTTGGATTCCAATTTCGCTAAGTTACATAAGGCTAACAGTCACTGAGTTACATAAGTCTAGCGATCACTAAGTTACACAAGGCTAGTGACCCCTAAGTTACATAAGGTTATTATTAGATTCCAATATTTCACTTTTCAGATTCCAATATTTCAATTTTTAGATTCCATTATTTCAATTTTCGGAGTCTAATTTTCCAATTTTAGGATTCTAATATTTCAATTTCCGGATTCCAATGTATGTAATTTTGGATTATAGAAAATACCAATATTTAATGTTTCAGACTCTAAAATCACTAATATTATATTCTAATGAGAGCTATATTATTTAACTGCTTGGACTGGAATATGTCTAGATTTATTGAAATAAGTGTTGAAAAGGAGGGAGAAATAAAGATAGTAAAAGAAAAGTAGATAAAGTCAAGGATACTAAAGTCGAGGCATATACAAAACCACATCATCATGAGAGGTAACAATCATGGAGGTCTGTTAGGTAGCATCGTAGCAACAATCACTATGGATAATCATGGAATTAGAGGAATAATCACTACTGTTATACATGGAATCAAAGGAAATAAAATTATGGAACATAAAAACATAAGAGTAATCATTATGGTTATACATGGAAGATGAGGAGGAATCATTTTAGTCATGGATGGAATCAAAATAACACATCAAATTGCATAACTAGGTTGAAAGAGATATCTCCCACCAAGTTCACATATGTGTGGCTAGATGATTGAGAATGACAATAAGTGTGCAATGTTTCAAAAAACAACAATTACTTGGTTTCTTCTCATGTTTTAGGAATGAAACATGTCAAGAAGGGATGTCATGTTATGTTTCGAGGGATATGCTATTATAATGTATATGGGTTGATGGAGATGCCATCATGTGGCAAACATCCCCCTTAATAAATATATCTCTAGAGGTGCAATATATTGGTTCAAACATGTAACTTGTGGAATTTTTTATATTGCATTTAATTTGACACAGATTGAGATCAGCTATTACCCATTCATTACGAGAAGTAAAGTTTTATATAAAGGTGATAAATATCATTATGATGTATGTGAAACAAGCAAAGAGTCTTCTTTTTGGTAGAAGGATTTAGAGGTGTCTCCTTTAAAGCACGACATTTCCATATTGGGAGATCTTGTGAAGTTATTTAGTTTTAGAAATATTATATCCCTAACTCATATATTGTTATTTTATTTCTAAGTTTATTGGCTATTAGAACATCTTAGCTTATCAATATATCTTGTAATATGTTGATCTTGATTATATTCTCCATATTATTTAGATTATTCTATTATGATATGTGAAGCTATTACCAATGCATAGACCATTAATAAATACATAAACAATTACATTAAAATCATAACTATGGGTTAACTTTGGTGGTCATTTACACATTTTTGTGTAATTTTTTGAAATAACCATCACATATGACTTGCATATTCAAAATATGACCATTGTTAAATTATATAGATTTACACACACACACACACACACACACACACACACACACACACACACACACACACACACACACACACACACACACACACACACACACACACACACACACACACACACACACACACACACACACACACATTTGTGTATACATATATACATATATGTATGTATATACATATACATATACACATGTGTGTGTGTGTGTGTGTGTGTGAAAATTAAATTAAAAATTAAAAATATTTTATTAAGAGTGTATTATACATCGTTTTTTATTTTGAAGGGCAATATCAAAATATTACTGCCACCTAAAAATTGTTTGATAGGCATAGGTGGCTGCCAAATTTAACCTGTAATCATAATAAACTAGACAAAAAATAAATATATTTGATATTAAATATTTCTCTATATTAGTAAAATACAATTATTTTAAAAATTCCACCCACAATGTTTGCACATATATACCGACAAACACAAGTCTAAACTAATGTAAGTGTAGAATGTTCCATATACTAGTACCTAGTATCTTAGATACCTTCTCTATTAACCTAAATTTACAAATTCATTGTTGTTTTCTTAACTTTACTAGCAATTACACATGAAATTTATGACATTAAATATAAATGGGATGCGTCGATGAAGTAAAATTAGAGGGACCAAAATAGATAGAGATAAAGAGAGATGATGAAGAAGGGGTTTGAGGGAGAAGTCCTACTAGGGCAGGGAAAGTGCTATGGGGAAGCAATGCGAAACTTTTTTTGTTACGACCACATGCCCTTTTTGTCAATATTTTTAAGGATAAAGAGTGTGAGAAATGCAATTCATCGAGGCAACATATTTTGGAGATACCTCAAAATACATGGAGTGGTCAAATCAATATTGTTGATGTCAATATTTTTATATGTAATATTAGTGTTTGTGTTTTCAAATAGTTATAAAACACGTAAATATAAGGGGATATCACTTGTGTGTCTTGTGGGACACTTTAGAGTGTTAGAAGTACAATGGACTAAGAAGGGGGGGCATGCATTAGTTCTAAAAATATTATCATTCAATTTTCCATCACATTCATTCATTTATCCATTTACCATTCACAATCATACATTATCATTAGATGTGTGTTAAGCATTCACAATAACATGAAACAAAGAAGAAGACACATGAACACCATATATAAGTGGGAAACCCTCATGGGGAAGAAAACCCACTAAAAATTTGATTATATTACACAAATAAAATAAGTTTAGTGAAGAAACAAATTAAAAAGCAGCACCAACCCCTGATTTAGTGAGGCACCAACCCCACAAGGAACAACAACCCCTAGTTTAGTAGAGCACCGACCCTATAAGGAGCACTAACCCCTAATTTAGTGAAGCACCCACTCCACAAGGAGGCTAAAACCCCTTAAGATGACCAAGAACCAAATCAGACACATGTATATGTTTGCTCTCTAATATTTCTACTGCCACAACTGATGGAGATCACAAATTCAACTCACAAACCCTAGCTCATACCCTAGGGCATCAATCTTCCACTTTCTCCTTCTTTCTTCACTTGACATTCCTCTAAACTCTTACTCTCATGATTTAATGTATTACTCAATATGAAACACCTATGATATAGATTCAAATAATGTATTCATACCTTCAAATAACTCTCCTCTAGGTCACACTACTCCCCTATGCAAGACTAGCTCACCAAATGAGCCAAAACATCACTTTTATATAAAAATATTCTTTCCAATCCAAAGGAAGTCAGTCACACACATTTGGTTTGAAAAATGCATCATTAAAAACATCCCATAATTTTTCATAACATACAAAATTGACCCATTTGGGTCGGCCTAGCAAAAACACACTTTCCATGCACCAAAAATCACCAAAACACATGCATTGGGATGCCAAAATTCTGCTCATTTCAAAACTATGCTTATTTAAACTCCCATATTCATAAAACATTAGTAATACATAATTTAAAAATAAACCATGGTCACAATTTTCATCAACCAATCATTTTATTTCATTTAATGGGCCCAATGTCCTTTGTATTTCTCAAAACTGTTGTTTTTTGCACCTTTCAACACCCTGGAAGCTTCATCTGATCACCAAAACACATATAATAAACCAAAACATTACATGTGAAAAATAAAAACAAATTTTTGAACCTGTATAACACTTCTAAGCAAGTTATAATTTATGAAATATCTTCTACTTCAAACCTCAGTAATATTTGCCTTCACCAAATCAACCTGCCAAACAATCTATTTCCAAAGGTTAACTCATAAAATAAAATATACATGCAGTAAAGACCTAAAAATTTATTAATTTGATTCCAAATTCATCCCTCTTCACAATCAAGGTGATAGGAAGCCTCACCCAATCCATCTCATACTTAAAACAACCTAAAAATTTCACAAAAATAGATCTTATGCTAAACTGCCAAAAATATTATTTCTAAAATAATTCCCTGGAAACATGTCAAAAAACATCATCATGAGCTAATCCATATATCAATGAAAATTCCTATGAATTTAATTTCCAAAACAACTTGAATCAGCTCACAATTCCACAGGTAGCGCAAGTTATGGCCAAAACATTGGACCCTGCTATTTGAGACCCCAAAACTGTTCTTTGACCAATCAACCTGTTTGAGCCTCAAAACACCATGACCTGAAAAACCATGACCTGAAAGCACCATGGAAATCAATAAAAACTCCCATAAATCATGCACCATCAATGTTGCATGCCACTCCTTTGGACCATTGTGTCCTAAAACGTTCTACTTCAGAAACTTCTATTTTTAGGTGGGGCCCACTCATCACCATGACCTCAAACATAAAATTCTGTAAATCTTGAGGAGTCATCTACAACATAAAATCATTATAATTTCACTTTCAATCAAAATTGGATCAATATACTTCACCTTTTACAAACTGCTCCTAGTTAGGGTTTAACTAGGGTTTTTGACCTCTTTACCTTCTTAACATTCGTTCATAAAAACATGATGATGAAACAACCTTATTATTTTTGTGAAACCTTATTTACTCGCCTTATAGGATTACCTAAAATTCACAAGGTCCCATGAAAATCACACTATTCACAATGAGCATCATAAGTTCAAATTCGAGCTTGATTTTCACCTGTTCTTGACCTTGTCTCACATAAACCATCATAACTTGCAAAATTCACATCAAGGGCACTTGGATGTTTTATGATAGCATCATAAATCATCCCTATAACATATTTAATCATCATAATTTGAATTTCATGGTCCAATCTCTCCATTCACTAAGACTTACCTATGTTTGCATGTTCTATTCTCATTGTAACAACTAGGACCAACTGAAACAATGCAAGAACTAAACAAGAGACCTCTAAAAATGACCCAAACATACCTCATATTTTATGATATACCTATTTTCATGCTTCCATGAGCTCATCTATCTCCAAAACACTCTGTCACACCTCAAAGCTAACATACCTGCTCCCAATGAGCACCTGTAACATGGTGAACAACATGTACCTGCACTATTCCACTATTTTGAGTGCTTAAGCACCCTCAAATCATGTTATCCAACATGTCAACATGATTTTACAACATCCAATACACTCTCTCTGTCAAACTACACCTTTTAGGCACATGTATGGGCTTGTTATCTAGTAAGCATGCATCATTGAATCTCCCTGTAGCAGCTAATAAACATTTGAACCATCATATTAACACCGCATACATCATCTCACAACATCCACTTTTTCATTAATGTGGTTTTGCATAAATGACAACACGTAGTAGGCCTACATGCCAACATAGAGAAAGGGATATGTGGAGTGGACTTGGTATCCCAGGGTAGTAATTTCATGCAAATTTTTTATTAGGGTTTCTCTCTAACTACCAAGGTAGCAATTAGGGTTTCTCTTGTCAATGGTCCTGATGACATCATCTGTCAATGACCACCTGTATAAAATGGGCTTTGCTATTATTTTTATTTTTGTATGGTTTCATAGTTTTCAATTGGACAACATTAATTTGTTAGATTAGACAAAGAAAATAATGGAAAGTTGGAAATAGAAAGGTGGAAATTAAATACATGAATGTTCCGCACATATTTCATGGCTCATATTGTTCCTACCAAAATAATATATGCTATATATGTGCTTCATTTTATTATCTTTATCTCGCTCACATTATTCGAGTGAGCACAATTTTAAATTAAAGGGGCCAAAATCAAAATATGGAGAAAATCCAATAGGCTCCAAGTTTAAAACCTAACCACATTGCTTGTTTCTTGTAGTACTTTGTAGCCACAAATTTTAGTTTCAAGATCGAGTAATAACATGAAAACAAGTAATGGAAAAATCATCAATAATTGAGCCCCTCCAACATTTAATGGTCATGCGATCGACATGTAGGTTTTACTGTCATTCGATTTATTTATTTATTTTACAGCGTCAAAGTTTTTGATTGGAAAATGTTTAATTTTTTAGATAAGAGGAAGACATGAATGGAAAGTTGGAAATAAAAAATGTGGTAATTAAATACCCGCATCTCCCACACCTATTCCATGGTTCATATTATTCCTACCTAGAAAATGTCTATTATCTATGTTCCACTTTATCATCTTGATCTCGATTGCATTATTCACGTGAGTGCCATTTGAGCTCAAACGTGCCAAAATAAAAAAAAGGGGAAAATCCAATAGGCTCCAAGTTCGAACCCGATCACACTGCTTGCTTCTTGTAACAATTTGTAGCATTGTTTTTCAATTATAAGATCAAATAATTGAAGGAAAATAAGTGATGTAGACCAATCATCAATAATTGAGCCCTTCCAGTGGCTAGTCATATGAACGGGAAAGTTAGAGAAAAATGGTGGAATTAAAACCCTGCTTGTACACTTTATTAGATGGGTCTCGCTCACATCATTTTCCTGAGTGCAATTTGAGCATAAAGGGGCCAAATAAAATGGGGAAAATTCAATAGGTCCCTATGCGTTGTGATGTCGGTGGAAGGACCCCAAATTGTTCCCTTTTGTCTTTCCATTTGCTATTAGTTCATTATATTATTGGCTTAAAATTACAGTTCATCAAAGAAAAAGTTTCATGCTTCACATTAGTGCAATCTAGAATAGCAAAATATTATGGTTTTTTTAGCAAATAAATGTAGCTAGTAATCATTGACATACCTCCTTTTTTTGGAAAACTACATATAGAGTTTGAAGTATTTGTTTTGACTCTCTTGGTGCTTGAATAGTGGTCGACCTAGTTGGTAGGAAACCAAGTGATTGCTTACATATAGTGACCAAAATTCATAGGACATCAACATTGAAATACAAGAATACATAAAGGCTTTGAACTTTCGCTGAACCCATGCATCATCTCACCAAACATTTCCCTCCTCGGTGAATGGTTGGATGCACAAATTGAATGATATTTTACATGAAACAATAGATTTATCTCATTGTTAGACTATTCCATCATCTCATCACATGATTTCCCATTTCCAAATGAGTGGAAATATCGCTCATCTTATTTCAGTAGTTAGAGAACATATGGACTCCACTCATGTAATTGCTTTTTCCCACCAGCTACAACGAGATGTGGCTAATCGAAAAGGACCTGAGCATACTAGTGAAATGATTGATTCTCTAAACCTAACATTCAGGAATGAGATATATAAAATTCCTCACAACTATCATGGTATAGGAAGAAGCTTTTCAATGCATATTACTTTAGCTTATCATGGTGTCAACTATTTTTAGAACTTAGCATTGAGAAATTTTAGGTGAATATTCAATATTAATTTACCCATTTATTGATATTATTATATAATAATATAAATTTCACGCATGTGTATAAAAACATCATATAATATTTTTGCAAGTAAAAACAAATATGACATATTTATGAGCTCTATGATTTTGTTGGTATTGTCACCTATTCTCTAATGTAGCTTTAGATTATGGTGTGTAAATTTTTCTAGAAAAACATTCATGTATTTTTGATGATGTCACTAGTGTTCCTAGTAGAGGTGTGTATAATTGAAGGAAATAAGTTTTTTAATTCTCCATTCATATTTTTTGGGGGGAAATATCTATTATTTTTTATGGAGGAATTGGCAGGCTTGGTCCAAATACCACTTTTCACAAAACCATGACAGCTACATAAGCATTTTTATTGCTTTTGAAAAAATGGTGATTTCTCACATTTGAGTCTCATCACCTAATTGATAATGGAAAATTGAAATTGCAGACAACCTTGTATAAAAATTTGTATTTGTTGCATTCTGAGCACCACTTAAGATTACTTATCTCCATCCATGGAGTATTTCTCATCCTTTTGTGATAATATTATAGGATATTTTTTATTCCTTTTGTATAGCAATTTCTCTAAATTTATGATTTATTATGATCCTAATGAAATTTTTAAAATATGAGAATGCAAACAACTTTTATATATTTACTTGATGGGATAAAATTATTAACTGAATTTGTGAGAAGGGAATCCACTCCAATTATTGCCTAGGGTGTTGTTAACCTTTAATCTGGACATAAATACTGGTGAGTGCACTGACAAGTGACAATGACCATATAAAATATGGTATATCGTTAATACCGTAAGGAGAGGGTGGTGTCATATCAACAAGCCACATCTAACTTATAAACCTTTGGTGTAACAAAAAGCTTACTTGGCTAATGGTGACCCAATCAAGTTTGAATTGTAAATTCATATATGCAAGATCTGTTAGGGGAAGGGACCCCATACTCGTGCATTGTAACTTTGAGGGTGTCTATAGCCACTTAGGTGCTTTATTAAGCCTCCAAAATACCATCAGCAGATAGTCATCAAATTTCTGAACATAAATATGTGCATTTTATAACTTATTCACATGTAATGTGATGTGTGGAAATTTTAATATACAAAATGTGAAAAATATAACATTTTTAACCACTGACCCATTACTGTTATTTTTTTAATACCACTTATTATTTTTATACTCCTTAAATGCTTATTTGTTTTGTAAATTGTGCACATTGAGTTTTTCCAGTTGTGATCAATAACATGTGAAACAGATCACATGGAGAGTTAATACTGCAACAAATGTTTAACGAATTGTGACAGGTATAAGTTGATACTGCAAGGGATCACAATCATTGTGGCACAAGAGAAACGTACGAATAAGTCGTATGGGTTGGGGAGCTTCATATTCGTGCAGGAATAGATTGTTTTCCTTCCCAAAAAACAAATTCTCACCACAGTATACCTTGCAAAAATCATCTTAACATCTGGTCCATTTCAAAATTCAGGACAGTACTAGAGCTGCAGTGGGGATTTTTTTGCATAGTTCGATGTTGGACCACACATTTCAGATGTATCAGGTGGAAGAAAATTACTTTCAAATTTCATGGCCACCGGAAATACCCAAAACTGGCGTATGATTCATCTTGCAGGTTGCGCCTATTAAATGTTTCCATTCTTTTGTTTTAATTTCTCAAATTTGATTTATAGTAAACAAAATGTCATATAGGTTGGTATAATTTGTTAGTATTGCATGAAAAGGAAAACATTTTTTTAGACGAGATCATATCATCTTAGCCAATGTGAGTTGTGTGATTTGCTTGCAGGGATGGAGAGCGTCTGTTGCCACAAATTCTAAATGCCTATTTAAGAATTATGAACACAAGCGTATACATTTGTGTGGGGTTGAACTTTGAAGTGTGAAGTAGTTCTAACTTGGTGGATAATGTGATTTTTGTTCTCCAGATCTTATGTTATTGGGAAGTTGATTCTCTAGACCTTATATGTGGTGCTTCACCTAATTTCAATGAATCTCCGTTATAGAAAATTGATCCCATTTGATAAATAGAATTTGGTCCTTCGAATTTGTTTAAAATTTTATCTCTATTCGCTAATAGTCTTTGTGTTTTTGTTTGCTAACAGTCATCGGACTTCCATATGAAGTCATCCATGTGCAGAATCTTTGAAGAAATCACAGTATGAAGAGGTTGCTGAACTTATTAAAATTGTATTTTTAAACACATTATATCTTGGAAAATTGAAAATACTTCTTCTGTAAACTCTTGTTTTTAACATGAAATTTTAATTTATTGACTTTAATTTGTCTGTAGGAATTTTGTAAGTTGTTGATGGATGCAAAATATTTGCAGGTATTGTCGAGTGTGACCTTGCTAAGGCAATGATCTATTTTAAAGAATTTAGATTAAATTGCATGTTTATATTCTCTGCAATTGTTAGGTTTTGATGAGATGATTGTGTTTATACTCCAATTTTATAAAAGGTAGTACAATTCTGTGTACAAGTTATATTTACAAATGCAGATTTCACAAACAATGAGATATACCATTAAAAATTACATAAATTCGAGTTCCATCACATACCATTACCATATATTGTTTTCCATTTCAAAATTTTAGATACATTCTTCCAAAAAATTACAACAAAGAAAACTTCAAGAAGTTATATATGTGTGTGTGTGTATATATATATATATATATATCCAACTGCTAAGGAATTCGATTACATATATTACAAAATATTTGTTTAAGGCTTATTACTGAGGACTTATACTACGCATTTTACATATTCGTGAAAATATGTGAAATTCTAGCTACCGCTGGGGAATTCTATTACAAGTTTGACACAATTTTCTAGTGCTTACTAAAAAGGTAGTATAAACCAAAATTTGTACATATTTTCACTTAATAGTTTGGCCAAAACCCTGCAAATGGTAGAGGTTGCACTTCTTCGTGACTCTCTGATGTGGTAGCATTCATAGATTGAACAACATTAGGTAGCATGGTAGGATGTGTACCTTGAACATTTGCATTAGCTTATGAAAGTTGGTCAATTTGACTAAGCAATGCTTGATCTAAAATTCCAGAATTTGTAACATTGCTTGTAGGAGAAGATGGGAAACTAGATTGGTTATTGAAAATGGAAGAAAAAACAAGCATGAATGTGTTATACATGCTCAAAAACATATGGTGTTGATCGGGTAGGGGATTTGAGGGACTACTCAATCACTTATTTTGTTGATTAAACTTATTTTTTCGTTGTTGCCATTCCTTTGTCCTTTTATCATGTTCTTTGGAAAGTTTGGCCTACTCATTTTTCAACTCATTCTCTTTTTTTTGCTATAACCAGGCCTCTTCCTTTTTATGCATTTTCAATTCTCTTTCAATTTTAAGTTGCCCCTTTTTATATTAACCTTTGTGTTTTCCTTTCATTTGCATGCTCCCTTTTCCTTGCCTTCAAATCTTCATTTTCTCTTTTTTTTGTCTCTTGTTCTTGAAGTAAATACAAGTAGTCATCAAAGGTAAGTATTTTATATTGCCTTCCAATTATGATTGCACCACCATTTAGCTGTATAGGGGTATGAACCTTCTCAATTGGAAGTTTTAAGAAATTTCTTACTGGTTTATATGCTTAGTTTCTCTCATCTTAGGTGCAAGTCACTTCTTGGTTGTTTTGAACTTGGCTAAAAAGTCACTAGCTTCATAATTTCCTTTATCTAAACCATGTGTGTATGAATTTAGGGAATCTATTTGGTTTACATCATGTTCTTCCCACTCCAATGTGTCAGCATAACACCTCACTTTAAAGAGGTGAGGGAGGAGATGACATGGAAACTGAAACTTCCTCATTTTTGAAATCAATTTGCATGCCTAGGTTAACAGCGCCTTCTTTAATCCATTGAGGTGCGTTGAACTATGTTGGAAAACTCAACCTATCATCAACATTTACAACTTCTTTTGTTTTGCTCACATGAGTTACTGAACTAAGGTGATCATCTTCTTCATTAAGTGTATTTGGCTGATGAAAATCTATAAGCATGTTTGTTGTCATGCAAATGTGCAACAAGGAAATTGTCAATTTCCAAGCATAACAACTATACCCTCGTGTCAAAAAATTCAAATTTTACCCTTCTGAGACCTCCCGGATCTTCCCAGTCAGTCCAGTGACCTCCAAATTAATTGTAATCAACCCCCCTAAGTGATTTAGGAAATTCAATTCAAAACCCCTAGGTGATTTTAGGAGTTCATTGAAAAATGAAAACTTTGGGCAATTGTGGGAAGGGTTATCACTAGCCTTCATAGGACTGGAGCAACTCCATGGAGCGGAACATAAAATCCAAACTATACACAGAGGTGATTAAAAGGCCTAGGAGCATCATGGAATTGATTTAGGAAGATTCAGGAAGGATCCAGAGAAGATGGGATAGTTTCACTAAAATCAGGGTTCACAGGCCTAGGCAGTGCATAGGCCAAAAAAGGTTGCTAAGCATCATAAGGTGATTCTGGGAGCTCCGGATTAAGTTAGGAGAAAAAAATAAATTTTCTTTAAGGGAATTATAATCCCTACAAGATGGTGAAATCAGATCTTTCACAACAGCTTGGTGCAATAATTTTATAACTAGTTATTTTTTCATGCATAACTAGCAATCTAGATCAAAAATCCTCTTTTTCCAGGATCAAAAGGAGGAATAAATACCTGAAACACCCACCATTTGATTTATAAGGACATTTAAAGTCAAGATCGTATACAATTTCATCAAAACAATCCATCGAAAGCTCACGTTATCGATGTTTCAAGTTGCCTTTTAGGATTGAGTTCGGGAGTTAGCCATTTTTTTAGCAAGACACCTGTTAGAACCAGGAGCCTAGATGGTGCAATTTCATGTCCCTTACGTCCCTCAAGAAAAGGGAAATAAAGGTATAAAAAATGCACCCAGCCCCTATAAGCCCTATGGACCCTCATGCGACCTCTCGGACCACCAGTTCAGCTCCCGGGAGCTAGTGGAGCCTTCATCCCCTACAGTCGGATCAAGTGCCACGTGTCATCACCAAGCGCACTATTTAATTTGATGTTCCTCATGTCCCTTTGTGCTGAGGGACATAAAGTTCTAAAAAATGCACCCAACCCCTAAGGAGACTCCTGGTCACCCATGTGGCCCCTTCAAGAGCATTTTTCCAACCCCCAGGTGCTTGTCAGGTCTTCATTCTCAACCGTCGGATTAACTACCACGTGTCGCGACCAGACACGCTGTGAAATTTGATGTCCCTCTCATTCCTTTGTGATGAGGGATATCAAGTTCTAAAAAATGCACCCATCCCTTAGGCAGCCTCATGGTTCCTCATGTGACCAACTTCCAGCCCCCCAATGCTTTAAAGATGCTTTTTGCTCAAATCCCCTGTCGTCGGATCTCTACCACATGTCGCAACTAGGTGCTACGTGCAATTTGATGTCCCTCACATCTATTAATTCTCAAGGGAAATAAAGGAAATGAAATTGTGCCTCAATCCATGCCTTTGAAATTTTTAAAAATTTTAAAACCCCTCCCGCTTCATGCTTCTAACATCTAACCTTTCCGTGCACAGCCTACTCTGCAACTTCCTTTGTAACTTCTTGTTGTCACTTCACCATTAATGAAATCCAAATCATATTTGCTACAAAAATGAAATACTATACCCCATGGTAATACACAGGTCTCAGAAGGAAGATTTATAAAACAAATAAAGAAGAACGAAGAATGAAAAATGAAGAAGAAGAAACTGAGAAATCCTCCATAGCATCGAAATAGAAATTTGGAGAGATCTTGCAAACCACTACACGGAACAATGAACCGTATTTTTATGTTTGTTTCTCTATCAAAAACCATCAGATACACACCTTAAGACCCTCTTTCCATGTTCATAAGCACTCACAACGAAGAAATTTCACTTCCGGCTCTATGAAGAACAAAGCTCAATTTCCCGTCAAACCGGCAATTGGATCGAGGAGAAATTTCACCGGTGAGATAAGAAGATAAAACCCATATCAAAAACATAAATTTTCTTATGAACGAAGGATAAAACCAGACCTGCAATTTTTGAGGTCCATCAATAGCTGTCGTGTCTAGAAGCAGTATCAAGTCAAAAATTTAACAGTTTAAAATCTCCTAAACTATTGATCAGGTAAGCACAAAATTTTGAAGTGGAGATATTGGGAAAAAAACCCATATCGAAAAACTTTTTTCTGCGTAAATACGACCTCCAGAAGCCAATTTATAAAATTAGCAAGTCTTCTGCATAGAGGACTGAACACAGAGGAGGCACTGCAATTGAAAATTCATTAGAATGAGAATCTTGGTCCAAATTTGACACTTAATAAAAATAGTAAGTGGTCCACGAGCACCTTCCAAAAATAGAAAGATGATCATGAAGGTGAGAGAAACACAGGGAGAAAGGGAAATCTGAGTTCTAACATCCAGTTGAGGTTCAAGGCAGCTGATTTTTCATACTTACTAAAAATAGAAAGTTAATGTTTTTGAAGAAATCATGAAGCATAAATGGATAGGACAGAAGTTGGTGCAGTGCAACCTTCTGCTTTCGAGTAAGAGATAGGAAAAAGTGTAGTCTCTACCATCATGCTATGCAGAGTAGGTGATAGTGAGGATGTCAACAATGTCTTTCGACATTCATTTCATGCTTCAATTGGTATGCAGGACGTGGAATTTACAGCTGACACCATCAGACCATTCATAAGAAGCTTCATGAGGATCATGTCTAAATCAGCCAAACAGTGCGGCAACATTGTAGGAAGTTTGGGAAAAAACATTTCCAAGGCTTCAATCCTTCCAAAATGGATCTTCATGAGTGATGCTCACAGTCACCGAATGAGTCATTCGACAGTGTCTTTAAAAACTTAGTTCATGGCGTTCAGATGTCATCCAAAGGAATTTTCTCAGTGTACACAAGAGTTCAGAGATTTAGAGTTCATCACATTAAAGTGTTTCATCGAGTCATCTGGAAGAATCAGCGGGCTTTATCAGAGGCTGAATCTATTATCATTGACATCATTCTTCCTTCTTGTTTCTTCTCTTTCTCCCTGTCTCTGATCTCCCCCCCCCCAACTTTCTCTCTCCTCAATATTCTCATCTTGCGTCGGGGTTGCACTTTTTCGTATGTCTTAATGTGATAAGTCACCTTCATATTATAAAAAGGGACTTAATGTTTTCAAAGGAAGGCGAAGAGTCTTAAGTCATGTCGAGACATACAAAGATTCATTGGGCAATATGTGAAGAGTCATTTCTCTTCCTATAACTTGTAAGGCCATCCCCATTTCAAAGGGTGGGTGATTGATTTTGTAAACTTAAGAGTGCATTGAAGGAACAACGGAAATAGCCAAATTCTTCCATTCCCCTCATTCTCAAATTTCCTCCATTTCCCCACTATGTAAAACTTTGGTTTAAGAAATCAATACAAGAAGAATGAGTTTCTAGATTTCTTTGATTAAGGGATTTCTTGATACTTTGTGCTCATCAAATTTTTTTTGGTCTTATTGCTACTTGCAGAGTTATTTCCTCTTAATTTAGTTCATATGATGAAAATTCTAACTAGTGTGTGTAGGAATCTAATTTTCTACATGCAACATTAGTTCTCCTACCTCTTTTCTCACTCCCCTTTCCTGCCCTTCCGAAAAAGTCTTCCCTAGAAAAATATTGCTAGCTTTGTCGCAGGATCAGTGGCGTGCCCCTATTGGATCCCCGGCCATAAGGCCATCCAGAGAAAACTCACTTTCACTCACACATGCATATACGACAGTTGCGCCGGTTAAGTAGAGGGACTTAGATTCCCAGAACATTGGCAAGAAACTCACAAATTTTCCCCCCGACAAATTTTCTCACCAACAATGCCAAAACATGTAGACTCAACATGTTCTTCCTTTGTTTTTTTATTTTTCCTCATTACCTAACACATTTTTTTCTATATCTTCTAAACAATATTGCGCATCTGCATCTTCTAGTCCCACCATCCCCAATATGTTTTGAACAGCTGCCACCTCATCTTCTTTAACATCAAAGGCCTCTCTTGGCATCATGTCATTGGAAAGAACATTCCGATTAAGTGGCCATATATATATATATATATATATATATATATATATATATATATATATATATATATATATATATATATATCTATATATATATATATATATCTATATATATATATATATATATATATATATATATATATATATATATATCCTCTGAAAACCTTCCTTAATGTTTTCATGTGTAAGTACAAGTTGGAAAGCATGACTGCCAAGTTTTTCCAATTCGGACCTCCTTATTTCAAGACTTGAGTTCCTTGTCATCTATTTAGACCTCAATGTTTTAAAATAGTTCTTGAATGGAGATAAAACATTACCATATAATGGCTAAAGCTTATGGCTAGTATGAGATGGTAAAGTCACAAGGTCAATGCCTAAATTTATGGACCATTGGATCATGTTTAAAGCTACATGGATTTCATGACCATCAAATATGAGAAGATGCCTATTTTTTGGTGAAACTCCACTAAGAACGGGTCTTGCAATATGATGTAATCAGTTCATAAAAAACTCCTTTATCATCCAAGCATGTGGTTGGGGTGCCATGCATGCTCCGGGTACACATCCAACTATATTGTTTTACAATTGTCTCTTTGCTTTGAAAAGATAAATCCAGGAATGCTTTTTCGTTGTATTTTTCATTTTTATCAAAAACTACAATAAATTTTTTATTTCTAACAAACTGTGATAAATGTTTCATTTGAAGCAAGCTTGCATGCTTATGATTTAAGTCATCAATAAAAAATTATTATTATGGAAAAATAATGTTAACATTAAATTAGTTGTGAATAATGATGAGCTGATCATTTGGAGATAGAGTATAAACGTTGTGGATTTCTAACAATAAAGCAATTCATCATTGATCATAAATCAAATCCATTTTTTCTTTTAAACTAACTAAATGGGCCATTATTATTCATAACAATTTTAATGGTAAAATTTCTATTATGAGATACGAAAATTTTACCAAAAAAGTATATGAAATAAACTATTATACAATATTATAGTGAAACAACATATAAGTGATTACACCCAACTAGTCAACAACATTTGCACAACAAGAAGATGTAAATATCCAACAAGTCAGTGTTTTCACAGCAAGAATATGTAAATCGTTGGAAGCATTATTTGCACTTTTTTAATGGGAAAGATGTAAATGAATCATCTCTACTATTTATAGATTTTACTCCTTATAAATTTTGGTCCATTTTGATCGATGGGGTTGATTTCCATTAGCTGAGAGAGTTTGACATGGATTGGTTATTTAAATAAATCAATTTCTTTGTTATATTTGACACTTTGGTTGATCCATGTACTCGAATTCTATTGGGGGAGAAATTTTGGTGGAAATGGAGAGGGAAATACATCACTTTGATTGTGCAATTTTGAATTATTAGTATTTTATTAAATGTTATATTTTGAAATCTTGTTCAATCCTTCATTAATTGTGATTTTTTCTTGTAAATAGTGAGCTTTACACCACTTTTCTTGTTTATAGGTGCTTACATTTAATAGAGAAGATGACATTGGAGGTTGGGATATTTTGGATGAATAGAATTTATATAAGGATTTAAATTTTGCAAAATCAGTAAATGGTTTTGGATAGTTATGGTCCCATTATTGTTGTTACTAGGGCAAATGTATGTGCATATAAATATAATATGATGTAAGAAAGTGGATTTTATATTGAAAGGAAATGTATTTATTATTGCACAAAATATTTTGTAACATTGTACATGTTGGAGAGTAAAAGACTTAAATGACACTAGAAGTAGTTGTTGAGATAACCTCTTTATATTGACATGGAATGTATTAGTTTTCAGATGTGAACTTTATTTGGTGAGAACAACATATATTTACAATTAAATATTGAAATAATAATACATGTTAAATTTCACAATAAATAAAGAAATATTGAACATATTTATGTCCTTTGTCATTTAATCTATCAACAAATAATTTTCTATTAATAGTTAAAAATGTGCTAAAATACTCTCAATAATAGGACCTTGCATGGGTATGGTGTCCCTTCCCCTATCCCCATTATTGATTTCTTATTCTACTAATTTGTCATTGGTAAGTAGTAAGACACATGCACAAAATGAATCTCTTAAGAGTTTTGAGATCGATGGAGTTCTGCAATTCATTTTTCATATGGACGAATGCACAAGGAAATGCAACTTGTTGGGGTGTGGAGCCTATTTTTGGTCTTCTAGAATAAGCATTGAAGTGTTGGAGTTCAAACGGCTAAGTTTGGAGACTTCAAGAGCATTCTACAGTCATTTGTTGTTTTTCATGCTGTGACGTTGTTGTTAACTGCGACATGTTTTTCCAGTCGTTGGAAGTTGAAAGATTACAACTTTCAAACTTCTAGGGTCGGATTTAAAACTTCATAGAAGGACTGTAATCTTATAAGTAGAGGTGTTAGGGGTGTCCTAATGTATCTAATATCAAGAGTAATCTTGGGAATCTTGAGTGATCAAGAGTTATTAAGGTTGAGTAATTGGGTGTCAACTTTGTCTTAGATGTGGTTTAGCATCTTTGGGAATTCTGTTCTGAATTCATAACTGACAGAAGACTGTGAGATTTGTTTTACTCTTATTGATAATAAAATCTGAGAAAGTTTCAGGTGGATGTAGCCCACATTGGGTGAACCATGTTAAATCTTGTCTTGTCTTCTTTTGTGCATTGTTTATATATATGTTGTTATATTTTTGTAAGTTCATTTATGCTAAATAGTTTATTAATGATGTGATTTGAGGAATTGTTTCCGCATATTTTTTTATCTAATTCCTAACAACTGGTATAAGATATTTGGTGGTTTTCTTTCTAAAGTGGTGAATCACAGGGAAAGTTAGCTTGAGTGGGAGCTATGGTAGATGAGGGAAAATCAAGGGTTGAGAAGTTCAATGGGTAGAACTTTGGTTTGTGGAAGATGTAGATGGAGGATTACTTGTATCGGAAGGACCTCCATGTTCCTTTGGCTGGAAAATCAAAGAAAACTATAGCCATTTCAAATGAGGATTGGGAGTTTTTGAATAGAAAGGTGCTCGGGGAAATTCGGTTATGTCTTACATCTTCGGTTGCTTTCAACATATCACATGATAAGACCACGAAAGGTCTCATGAATGTGTTGGGGAAGTAATATGAAAAACCCTCTGCCTCTAATAAAATATTTTTGATGAAAAAGTTATTTAATATGAAAATTTCTGAGAATGGTTCTATTGCTGATTATTTGAGTGAATTTAATACGGTTGTGATTATATTAAACTTAGTAAAAATTGACTTTAATGATGAGGTCAGGGATTTTTCGGTTTTATTCTCCTTACCAAATAATTGGGACAACTTGGTTATGGTTGTAAGTAATTCGGTATCTAATAATTTAAAGCTAAAGTTTGAAGATATGATAGGTGTGATCTTGAGAAAGGAAATGCGAAGGAAAAGTTCCAGGGATTCTTCTACTTCTGGAAATGATTTGATGGTGGAGAGAAAAGGGAGACAAAAGAATAGAGGAAAAGGTAACCATGGGAAGTTGAATGATCACGAAAGGTCAAAGTCCAAAAGCAAGTTAGAATGTTGGCACTATGGGAAGGTTGGTCATGCTAAGAAATATTGTTGGGCTCTTCGAGATAAGAAGAACACGAAGTAGGAAACTAAGGAGGTAAATGTGGTAGCAGGTGATATTTGTCATGATTCCTTAATTATTTCTTTATATAATATTATTGAGTCTTGGGTGTTAGATTCAAGGGCTTCTTTCCATGCCACCCCACATAGACATTACTTTACTGATTTTGTTCAAGGTGATTTTGGACATGTATATCTTAGTGATGATGAACCATGCAACATAGTAGGGAAAAGTTGTGTTCAGGTGAAAATATAGAATGGGAACACATGGCTACTTAAGGACATCAAAAATGTGCCTAAGTTGAGGTAGAACTTGATATCAATTGGTCAGCTGGGTAGTGATGGCTATACGGTCAATTCTACAGTGGATTCTTGGAAGGTTACCAAGGGAGCTCTTGTGGTTGTAAGAGGTAAGAAAATTGGTACTTTGTATTTAATCAGTGATGTTAATTATTGTAATTTAGTTGTTGCATATGGAGATGAAACTTTGTGGCACCAAAGACTTGATCATATGAGTCAAAAGGGCATGTAGATTCTAAAGGACGGATTGCCTGGATTAAAGGAGTTAGATTTGGATTTCTGTGAGGACTGTGTTTATAGGAAACAAAAGCGAGTGAGATTCCTCAAGGTTGGACCTACCACGAAGGAGGGTAAGTTAGAGTTGGTGCATATAGATGTATGGGGGCCAGCTAAGGTAAAATCTTTTGGTGGTTCATGTTATTATGCCACTTTTATTGATGATGAAACTAGAAACATTTTGGTATATTGCATTAGAAAGAAATTTGATGTGTTTGAAACTTTCAAAATATGGAAAGCCTTGGTTGAGAATGAAACAGGTCTCAAGCTGAAATGTCTCAGGTCAGATAATGAGGGGGTGTATTGCAGCAATGAATTTCTTGATTATTGTTCGATAAATGGGATTCAAAAGGAAAAGGATGGTTCTGAAGACTCTATAGGAAAATGGAGTGTCGTAGAGAATGAACAAGACAATCATGGAGCGTGTTAGGTGCATGATGTTACATGTGGGGCTTCCACTCATGTTTTGGGTGGAAGTGGTAAGTACAACTATTTATCTTATTAACAAAGGACCCTCTATGGCCTTGGATGGAGGTATACCTTAGGAGGCTTGGTCTGGTAAAAAAATTGATTACTCATTTCTTAGATTATTTGGATGTGAGGTATTTTTTCACATTGATAAAGATAATAGGACCAAGTTAAAGGCTAAGTTTGAGAAATGCAACTTTGTTGTATATGGTGAGGATGACTTTGGTTTCCGTGTTTGGAGTCTTAAGGACAAGAAAATATTTCAGTCTAGATATATTGTCTTTAATGGAAAATTCATGTACAAAGATCAGTTGCAAGAACAAAAAGAGGAATGAAAGATAGAATACACAGTGTTAGAGGACATTGCAGATGGCAAGGTTTCCAAGGGGCCAGTTCAGGAACCTACTCATCAGTAACCCCAAACTCATGAGGTGAGAAGGTCTTATAGGGTAATAAGGGAGCCTCAATGTTTTACTTCATCTTTGGATTACTTATTTCTCATTGACAGTCGAGAGCCAAAGTGCTTTAAGGAAGCAGTGTAGGTAGATGTCAGGAAGAAGTGGGAGCAGGCCATGGATGAAGAGCATGGATCTCTTATGGTGAGCCATACTTGGGATTTGGTAGAGCTACCCGAGGGCAAGAGAGCATTGTAAAACAAGTGGGTGTACATAATCAAAGAAGAAAATGGAGGGAAAAAAAGGTACAAGGCTCGATTGGTGGTCAAGGGATTAACACAAAAGAAAGGTATAGACTTTGATGAAATTTTTTCTCATGTTGTTAAAATGACCTCTATTAGGAATGTTCTTGGTTTAGTAGCAATTGAAGACTTGCACTTAGAGTAGTTGGATGTGAAGACTGCATTCCTTCATGGTGAGTTGGAGGAGGAATTATATATGCAACAGCCACGGGGTTATGAGGTCAAAGGGAAGGAGAGGTTAGTGTGCAAAATGAAGAAGAGCTTGTATGGCCTGAAATAAGCTCCACGAAAGTGGTACAAGAAGTTTGACAGTTTTATGCAGGAGTAGGGTTACTCCAGGTGTCACTCAAACCATTTCTTGTATATCAAGAAGTTTCTTGATGGTAGTTATGTTATTTTGTGCTTATATGTGGATGATATGCTTGTTGGAGGGAAGAACAAGCATGAAAGAAAGGTACTCAAGAACAACTAGGTGGCTTCTTTGTTATGAAGGATTTGGGGGTAGCAAAGAAAATCCTTGATATGAGAATAAATCCAAACAGGAAGGAGAGGAAGCTGGTATTATCTCAAGAAGAGTACATAAAGAAGTTATTGGAGAGGTTTAGTATGCACGATGCTAAACCGGATGGTACTCCTTTAGCAGGTCACTTTAAATTATCAAAGGAGAAAAGTCTCAAGACTGAGGAGGATAGAATCCAGATTTATAGGGTACCGTACTCATCAACAGTTGGTAACTTGATGTATGTTATGGTATGCACTAGGCCTGATATTTCCCATGCAGTGGGAGCAGTGAGCAGGTTTTTGAGTGATCCAGGTAAAGAGCACTGACATGAAGTGAAATGGATCCTTCAGTATTTGAGAGAGACCATGGGAGCAACATTTTGTTTCGATGGATCAGACATTACATTGCGTGGCTATGTAGATTCAGACATGGCAGGAGATTTGAACAGTAGGAGGAACACAACAGGTTATGTATTTATTATTGGTGATACAACGGTGAGTTGGGTTTTAGGGTTACAAAAGCTTATGGCTTTGTCAACCACATAGGCTGAGTATGTTTCTGCCATAGAGGCAAGCAAGGAGATGATTTGGCTACAACAATTGCTTGATGAGTTGGGGCATAAGAAAGAATTTGGGAGACTATGCAGTGATAGTTAGAGCATTATTCATTTGGAGAAGAACTCCACTTTCCACTCGAGGACAAAGCACATTTAGCTGAGATATCATTTCATCAGGGTAGCTTTGGAAGAAGATAAGTTGAAGTTCAAAAAGATTCATACCAATTAGAATAGAGCGGATATGATGACCAAGGTTTTCAACTTTGGTTGGCCTTCATGGTTGATATTGAAGGGTTGAGAACTTTTCTCAGTGGAAACAGTCTCCAAGTGGGAGATGGTTAGGGTGTGGACTTGTTTTTGGTCTTCTGGAATCAGGATTGAAGTGTTGGAGTTCAAACGGTTAAGTTTTGAGACTTCATGAGCATTCTACATTTGTTTGTTATTTTTTGTGTTGTGACATTGTTGTTAACTGCGACAGTTTTTTCCATCCGTGGGAAGTTGAAAGATTACAACTTTCAAACTTCTAGGGTCGGCTTTAGAACTTCCTAGAAGGAATGCAATCTTATAAATAGAGGTGTTAGGGGCATCCTAATGTATTTAATATCAAGAGTAATCTTGGGAAGCTTGAGTGATTAAGAGTGATCAAGGTTGAGCAATTGGTTGTCAATTGTGTCTTAGATGTGGTTTAACATCTTTGGGAATTTTGTTGTGAATTCATAACTGAAAGAAGAATGTGAGAGTTGTTTTAATCTTTTTAATAATTAAATTTGAGCAAGTTCTTGTTGGACGTAGCCCATATTAGGTGAAATATATTAAATCTTTTCTTGTCTTATTTTGTGCATTATTTATATATATGTTGTTATATTTTTGCAAGTTCATTTCTACTAAATAGTTTCCTACTATTGTAATTTGAGGAATTGTTTCCGCATATTTGTTCTCTAATTCCTAATCCAACTTTCTATTAAAAATAACATGAGCTTATCTAACACTCACAAACGTGGTGGCGTTCATGCTCTTCTCCAATAAAAAAACAATACCAAAAAGTGCTAAACAATATTAATTTTTTGATTGGTGGAAACACACAGGCCTTACCACGTTATGTGTGCTAGATAAGTACTTATTTGAAAATATGCAAGGAAAAGATTCTTTGTATTTAAAATTATAGAATCCAAGGGAACATGGACACTAATCGAATCAGAAATTAAATATCTCAAA
Organism: Taxus chinensis; assembly: GCA_019776745.2. NCBI lineage: Eukaryota > Viridiplantae > Streptophyta > Pinopsida > Cupressales > Taxaceae > Taxus > Taxus chinensis. The sequence continues at coordinate 24,658,727 of CM034151.1, forward strand.
TTTATCTAAATAAAATTAGAAATCTGAACTCAAATTGCCTTAGTTACAACATAAACAATACCACAACACTGCATACTAATTTAACGGATTCCTCACCTTCAAATTTTCCACATATAAGTCTAAATTATTCTAATATGACCCTCCGTTCGTCACCGTTTTCCTCATAACCTCCCTCACACTCTCAATCTAATTGTTTTCCCCTCTTCTCTGTCCATATCCATAAATTTCTTAATGGTGGCGGCTATCTCCTCCTCCACCAACGTCGATCTCATGTCATTCAAAATTTTAGAACTCTTATCCAACCTCATCCCCACTCCCCATTCTTCCACAATCACCCAATAGTTTGTGTTCTGATATGTCGCTAGAGGAAACGCCAACATTGGAACTCCAAACCATAAGCTCTCCATGATTGAATTCCACCTGTAATGAGTGAGTAATCCGCCCACAGAAGGACGAGACAAAACATCTAGTTGAGACAACCACTCAACAACAATGCCCTACTCTTTGCTAGTCTCCAAAAACCCTTTGGGAAGTATGTATTGCATGTTCGAGGAAACGATGTTCGGACGGATCACCGAAATAAATGGTTGTTTACTGCTTAGCAATCCCATGGCCATTTCATGAATTTGGGGCTTGAAAACATGGGCAAAGCTACAAAAGGAGACATAAATAACAATGTGTTTGGTGTTTCTGTTGAGCCAACTAGTGCAGTCGGACTCTGCCCACATGTTGTTCCCCATCTCATCCTTACTCATGTCGTCTTCAACTAAAGATGAAGGAAGAAAAGGATCCATAGAAACAAGGGTATTCCCGACTACAGTTGCAGATCTTTGATTGTTTGGCTCTCCAGCTCCACAACTGTGTTGGAAACAATCCAATCTACGGTGCGCGTTGATTAAAAAACTTAGTATAAATATGCGTACCCCAACTCTGAAATATCCGAATCTTGCATATATGAGGGAAGGTATGTTAGCTTCAAAGCGGGAGCCCCAGGAATATAGTTTATTATCTTGCCTTTTACAACAAAAATTTCTCCTCGATGTTATCTTTAAAAAGAAATTAATAAAGGGAAATAACAATTATGTAAATGGAGTAGTATTACCATTGCTGTAAAGGGGTAATGGCCATTTTTTATGAGAAGATCCCAGTTATAATATATAGCGAACACCATGACCGACTGTGTCCAGAATGAAATGTAGGGTATTCCAAGTTTCTTGGCCATGCGGTCGGGCCAAACATAGTATGTATAGGCGATGATGCACGAAATGAGAGGCTCATTTGCTTGGAGATCCCTCATGAATATCTCCACGTGGGACGGAATATTAAACATCACAAAGCTCATGAATTCATGAGCGTTGAGAGATCTCTCGAAGCATTTTCTTAACTCTTAACTTAAGTAGCGACGGTCAAATTCACGTAGATTCGTAGTCAACGTGAATTTGCGCAAAATTTTGGCTAGCATCATTAATCTTCGCACCCCACGTGACTTGAACCTGTAACTCTCACGCCCTATTTTTCGTTCCCCACTATCTTGTTGCGCACTCACGTATGCAACACTACGGCACCAGTTCTTTTTATAAAACCGCAAATGGTAATTGACAAAATAGGTAACAACGTATTATGTTGTTACCTATATATGTAACAATGTATTACGTTGTTACCTATATAGGTAACAACGTAATGTGTTGTTACCTATTCCGTCAAAACTAACGGTGACATGACGGAAAATAGTTTTTCCCTATTGTGCGAACTTGTGTGAGAGATAGGCTCAACCATCTCCACTACTAACATGCGTGAGTCAAAGTCAGCAGGGAAACCGTCCAATACAAGTGCAGAATAATTATCTAAACCGAGCCTCTTTGCGTTGTCGATGAATGGGTCCCGGCCGTTGTAAGCCAGAACGGATATATAAGCTGAGCCTCTTTACATTGTCAGCGAATGGATCCCAACCATTGTAAGCTTTGGTGATGCGCACATGGCAATCCTATGTGCAGATTGTTGTCATTGCCGCATATTGTTGCCATTGCCAGTAATATCATTGTCATTTCCTTCTAACATAATACTCACCCTTTTGATTTTTCGAGATCGACCAAGCGATCGAACGCTCAAGTGGGCATTATATATAGAGGAATGTCCCACTCGTACTGAACTATGTTTAGTAGGATCAATAATTACGAGGAATTTGTGAGGGAAAAAAAGAGGCCCTCCTCCTGCCCCCGAAATAATTAAGAGCTTTGCCTTTATGTTTCCGTCTTAGTCAAGAGTCAAAAGACTCATCCAATTTCCGTTGAGTAAGCATATAAAGCCAGACCGATAGGTGTCTAAGTGTATGCCTCAAGTACTTTTCTCAAATGGCTTCACTCATTGAGTTTTTGTTTTAGAAAATAGAAGAAATTTGTAGATACAACTAGTAATCGTGTATAAATGTACGATAGAAATGTTGAAGGGGATCTTATAGAGGATTCATATTGGAGGGAGAGAAACAATGGGAATGGAAGAAGGGTGAAGAAAAAGGGGTTAGAGGGTAGATAAGTGTGAGGGTGGTGAAAGCAGAAAGGATAGTTAATGTGAAATTGAACCATACAAAAATGACATCACATTTATGTCGATCACTTGAGGAGACCTGGGTTGTTGTCTTTGATGATGTAGAAACAACGTAAAGAGTTATTTGTCAACGTAAGGAGCGACAAAACTTTTATTTGGAAGTGAAACTGTATTTTTATCATAGCAAGATTTTAAAAAGAGAGTATTATATATAGTGGGCATTTTTTATGATAGAAATATTGGAGGTCACCGAGGGAATTGTTGTGGATTCGTCGTCTGGGATGGAAACTTTTATGGATCGGGAATTTATAGTGCATGGTTATATGGATAAGAACATGGCGCAGGGTCGAGAAAACAATGTGAAGACGCCGAGGGAAGGGGGCAAGACTCAGTGTTAGTGGAGTGGAGGGGCGAGCATGCAACTGTATGTCGCTATACCATTTGACTGTTTGGGAAAGATAAGACTAGAGACTTATGGAGCCCATAATTTGAGGTAGGGGGCTATGCCCAGGTCTATAGGGGCTTATGATTGAAGGACACGGAAATACGTCCAACACGACCAGTGTCACGACCAAGCAGTTTCCCTCCCCTTTATGTTATTTGGAGTGCATTTTCAACGTAATTATAATGCTACAACATTCAGTAAAAAAAATGATCATTTTCTCACACCTAAAACTTGTTAGGTACGCATAGGTGTGTGTCAAATTTAACCTATTGATAGGCCCGAGGCAACCACATGGTCGTTCACTTGTTTTAAAATGTCTATATGGTAATGTTGGTCGTGATCACTGACCACTTTACATTATCCTAATTTTGAGAAGTCCATCCGCCCTTCGGAAAGTGAGCTACAAATCGCACCACAAAAGAATCCAACATTTAACTTTGTTGTCACATATCTAACATATATTAGCTATTATAACATCTTAGCCTACCAATATCTCTAGTATTATGTTGATCTTCATTATATTCTCCATATTATTTTGATTATTTTATTGATTTTTTATTCTACAAAACGAAGCTTTTGAGATCGATGGACTTATGAGATTCATTTGCCAATGAATTTATATGGACGAATGTGGAAGAATACACAAGGAAATTATGCAGCTTTCTATTAAAAATTATACAACCGATATGCCAGGAAAAGATGCTTTCTATATAAAATTATAGACTCCAAAGAACTCGGACACTAAGCTAATCAGAAGTGAAATATCTCAAATTTATCTAAATAAAATTGAAAACTGAACTCAAATTGGCTTAGTTACAACATAAACATCAATACCATATTAATTTAATGGATTCCTCTCCTTCAAATCTTCCACGAACAAGTCTAAATTCTTCAAAGATGACCCTCCATTTGTCACCGTTTTCCTCATAACCTCCCTCGCACTCTCAATCTTAATTTTAATTTTTGTCCCCTCTTCTCCGTCAAGATCCATAAATTTCTCTATGGTCTCTGTTATCTCCCCCCTCTTCACCAGATTAGATCTCATGTTGTTTTTACTTCTAGAACACTCACCCAACCTCATCGCCACACCCCATTCCTCCACAATCAGCCTGCAATTCGTATACTGATCAGTCAACAGAGGAAATCCCAACATGGGAACTCCCAACCACAAGCTCTCCATTATTGAATTCCACCCGCAGTGAGTGAGGAATCCGCCCACAGAAGAATGAGACAACACATCCAGTTGAGACAACCACTCAACAACAATGCCCTGCTCTTTGCTGGCCTCCAAAAACCCTTCGGGAAGTATGTCTTGCACGTTCGAGGCAACGATGTCTGGACGGAGCACCCAAATAAATGGATGTTTGCTGTGCAGCAATCCCATGGCCATTTCATGAATTTGGGGCTTGGAAACATGGGCAAAACTGCCGAAGGAGACATAGATAACGGAACGTTTGGCCTTTCCGTCGAGCCAACTGGTGCAGTCGGACTCAACCCACATGCTACTCCCCATCTCATCATCCTTACTCATGCCGTCTTCAACCAAAGACGAAGGAAGCAAAGGACCCACAGAAAAAAAGGGTATTCCCGACTGCAGTTGCAGCTCTTGGATTGTTCGGCTCTCCAGCTCGTCAACTGTGTTGGAAACAATCCAATCTGCAGCGCGGGCGGATTGAAAAGCTTCGTATACATATGTGTTGTCCAACTTTGATACATCGAACTCTTGCAAATATGAGGGAAGATCTGTTAACTTCAGAGCGGGAGCCCCAGGAATATAGTTTATTAGCTCGCCCTCTGCAACACAGACGTTATTTTTAAAATAAAATTAAGGAGAAAAAAAAAACAATTCTGCAAATGTTGTGTATTACCGTTGCCTGTAAAGGGATAATGGCCGTTTTTAATGAGGAGATCCCAGTTATAATATATGGCGAACACCATGACCGACTCTGTCCAGAAGGAAACGAAGGGTATTCCAAATTTCTTGGCTATGCGATCTGGCCAAACGTAGTATGTATCGGCGATGATGCACGAAATGGGAGGTTCCTTTGCTTGGAGATCCCTCATGAATTCCTCGACGTGGGACGGCATATTATACATCACAGAGCTCACACATTCATAGGCGTTGAGAGATCTGTCGAAGTCGAGAGGCAAACCGTCCGATACAAGTGCACAACGGATATCTAAGCCGAGCCTCTTTGCGTTGTCGGCGAATGGGTCCCTGCCGTCATAAGCTTTGGTGATGCGCGCATAGCAATCCTCTGTGCAGACTAATGTGACCACAACTCCCTTGGCCGCGAGCTTCTTGGCGAGATGAAAAGTGGGAATAATGTGGCCCTGCAGTGGGAACATGAACACCACCGCATGCAGACTAGTGTTGCCATTGCCTTGTAACACTTGGAGACTCATCCTCGTGATTTTTCGAGATCGACGGCTCAAGTGGGCATCGGGTATATCGAGGAATGCCCCATTATATAGAGGAACTATGTTAAGGTGGATCAATAATTGAAGAGGACCTCGTCCTACCGCCGAAGATAATTAATTAAGAGTTTGTCGTTATGTTTCCGTCTCAAAGATTCGCCCAATTGCCGTGACTTCTAAGGTGAAGGTAATGGCTTTTCAGAGTTCTAAAAGCATTTTCAAGATAGAATGAGCCGGTGTATCCCTCTTGAATAATACAGTATTGACTTGACTGGATTTCGACAGGTGTATCTAGTCAATGCCGTATTATTGTATTCCCCTAAAATAAAATATCATATATTGAAAAAAATCAAATAATCTGTAAATAAATGTGATGTTACTAAAATAACATATACTCGCTCTCAAGCAAGTTAATCACATAAAAAACAATATACTCTTGAATATCAAAAAATAATTAATTTTTCATGTACAATACAATAACACTAGCAATCGCACGCGAAGTGTGCGATGAAAACGTCGAAGGAGATGCATCGGTAAAGCTAAAGCGGAGGGAGTGAAAAATCGAGAGAGGAGGATGTTTGTTCAAAAAGGGTATTAAGGGAGGATAAGTGAAAGTGTGGGGAAAATGCTAGGGGGTAGTAAATAAAAACACTTCTTTCTTACACCGTGGGCTACGGATCCAAGAGGGGTGAGGACTACTTGATTGTAAGCAACTCTTGGGGCACAAATTGGGGAATAAACGAATATTTTTACCTCAAAAGAAAAACAGAGCTACCATATGGTATCTGTGCTATCATAATGCAACGTTTTTCTTTTTATTGCTTTAATGAGACATGTTGTTGCATATTTGAGACAACAGACGTTTGCCTTATTTATGGATGTTGTGAGCTAGAGAATTTCGTGTGCTGTACTGGCACCCTTTTAACCCTGGATTAATATTTAATTATAACGAGTGATAATGTTATTAAATCGAGATACTAAATATTTCAAGGGTTTCATTTGACGATTACAGATACTGCCACGTATTTTAGTTACAGTTTTTGTTGATGGTCAAGGCAAGTTTTTTTTAACACCGAAATTATGATATACAAAAGATTATTCTATATATATTTAACTATTTTTAATATCTATTAGTATAATTCACCTGTTAATCTATATAACAAATAACAACCATACTTAAAATTTGCAAATCACATGTGACAGTTAGTTTAAATATTTGTAAGTATTTTACTACTAAAATCTTGGAAAAAGTCTAAACAAAAAATAATGGCAAATATGAGGGCAGTGTGCATAGATTTTGTGGTCTCAAGCCCCCTAAGCGTAACCCTAGGGTCCACCATAAGACCTCCTTCGGAGTTGCTCTATAGTGAAACCACAAGGCCTATGTTTTGTTTTCGGGAAAAAAGCTAGCGATTTTACAACGCTTTTATGGTTTCTTCTTCAGCGTGAGCTATCTTTTTCGATGACTCAAAAGAGTGTCTTTTCAATTGGGAGAGTATTAAGTCTAGCGCAAATGGAAATCCTGACGTGGATAACGACCATTCCTCTAAGTGGAGAGCACCAGGTGGTGAAGTAGATGGTGAGAGCTTGTGATTGAATATTGTGTTAAACACGAAGGTGTTGTGTGATGAACGGTTTAGAATGTTGTGTGCTATACTGGTACTCTTTTAACGTCGGATTAATATTTAGCTACACCAAGCGCTAATGTTGTTAAATTGAGATACCAAATATTTCAAGGGTTTCATTTGACACCAAAGATATTACTATGTATTTTACTTGCACTTTTGGTGACACTGACATCAAGCTTTTTAATGCCAAAATTATACAAAAAATTATATATATTGAGAGTGAGCAGCATGTCCAAATTGTGGGGATCATTGGCATTGGCAACTCTGTAAAACCACCCTTGCAACAGAATTATTCAACAGGAAATGTTCTTTCTTCGATGGCTCCAATTTTCTGTGTGACCTGCAAGATGCTGAAACCAAAAATGTTTTGCATACGAAGTAGAAAAAATTCCTTGACAACCAGGACCTACCTGTCAAAGTTTGGTGCCACATTTAAAGTTAGACCTACGTTACAGATTGAAGGGATGGGTTAAAATGATGAATACGGCCTCGCGTCAAGGCATTGATAAAAAACTACTATCTTGTAAGGAATTTCTTACCTATGTGGTGTGGTAACTCTTTGGGCTTTCTATAGGTGTAAACACGCCTTTGTGCATAAATATAAATGTAAAAAAAAAAACTTTTTTTTAATATCGAAGTTTTATTGAAGTTTTTTTGGTTTGCTAAAATTTTGAGAAAATAAGGAAAAATGGGACTTCGATATTCTTTTTATTTGTTTTACGACTTTTCCCACACCTATTCAACGGCTTAGGTTTTTCATGGCTAGAAAATCCAATAGGTTCCAAGTTCGAAACACAACCACAATGCTTGCATTTTGTAGCACTTTGTAGGCTCCCTTTATAGTTTTAAATTCAGTTAATTACAAGAAATAGGGTATGCAAACCCTTACAGTTTAATTCTTAGAATTGTTTTTGCAACTCGAAAAATATTTAGAATTTTGTTTTTTTTTAATTTTGTTAATGAGAAGCCAACAATTTTAAAGAGATATCAACATCTCTATCCCATATTAGAATAAATATTATATTTAATTGATATGCACTTTTTGAGTGAGCGTATATTTATATTGATGTCGTATTTTAGCTAAGTAGTGACAGCTAAGGGACCTCCAATCTGTCAAATGTGCCTGGAGAACGATCCCAATCCTATCCATTTGACTCTCCATCTTAAGTATCTTGAGGGACTTGTACTTTGGTTAATAGGTAAACAAGACATCATTGTAAACTATTGAACTATAACTCTTGTAAAAATACAAAAAAAAAAAAAAATCAAACATCAAAATTTATCTACAAAATATCAAAATTTAATAGATATGTAAATGTACATATATACAATTTTTAATACATATGTACTCGTACGTATATAATGTTTATATGGACAATACCAAAGAACATATACATCTAATTATGAAGAATCCACATTGATACCAACAACATCCTTTGAAACAACTCCTAACACATAGTAAAATGTTTCCCTAATAGATATGAATTATTCAATTAGATATAACTATTGAAAACCAGACACAAAACCACAAATTTTTTCTTCCTACATTGAGTGTAACAAAAGCACGACTAGACAATACAAGTGGTAATTTTAGGAGCATGTGGCATGTTTCCTATGCACTAATGTCATTCTCAACAACATTTTCTATTAGCATTTTTCTAAGTGCAATGTGCGAGGGAAAATCTAGATCTGAGCCTTTGGATATTCTAGAGAGCATCTGGTGGTATGTTTCTGACCTTACACGAGGAAAAATGTGCAGCCATGGAAGGGCACCCAATGTCGATGTGAGAGGGATAAAACTATGGTTTGGCACACATACAATTGTAGTGCCTTATCTGGAGGCTACCTTTAAAAAAATATTATAATAGAAGATAAATATTAAAAAATAGGTGGCAATTTGCATAAGGTTGAGACGTAGTATCAAATATTAGAAATTGTACGTGTGTGACAAATATGTTGGCGGCCCTCCCTAATAACTTTTCCAATATCCTCCGCGTCAACAAGTACAGTTGCACTAGTGCGCACTAGTTGTTGGAGGGTGCCCTTGAGCCCACATTTCTTCAAATTTTTGGCTCATTTGCAGGGGCTTTCAAAATCCAAGTTGGGTACGTCACCGATCAACCAGCCAGACAAGTTCCACGTCGCATATAGTCAACTGATAATTGACCACACAATTTTCACGCTATCACATTTCAATGGGATCTGATTGACGGTTCAAATTTGACAGATGACGTTAATACGGTCCTCCACATCTATGTCATGCATTTGCTCGTGCAACCTAACTCTGTCAAAGAGGGGCAAGCTTGCCCATTGTAAAATTCCTTTCGATGTAAAAAGACAAAAATTAGTCTAATTTTAAAAATGATTTTTGTATTTCTTAGATGATAGTTGAGACTCAAAATATAAACATCTTATTGTGGGAGCAAGCATATGAAATTGGTTCCTTTCCCGATTACAATTTTTCTCAAGTACACCTTTTAAATACCTATATATGTCGGTTTAGTGTGAGTCTCCATGCAAATTGGGTCACTCTCCATGAAATGCTTTACACCCCTAAGATGTTAAAAATGTGTGCCAACTATCCCACGGGCAATCTTCTCTAGGAATTACATACTTTAAATACCAATGCTATATCCACATGCAATGTCATCCCAATTTCATCAAGGCACTAGACATTAAGACATAAAGCAAACTACATTTGTTTGTACATAGCTCACGGATCTCGGTATGTATCGCTTTTTCTGTTTCTTTTTTGATTCACCGTATTTTTTTGTATCTTACGAATTTTTATATAATTGCGCCCAAATTTGTTTATATGTAGGTTGCTTGTTGAAGTAAGCAAAGGGGATCTGAAAATATCGACAATTCCACCTTAAATCTTCCTGAGGAAGGCTTCATTTTCATTTGCATGTACTTGGTCACCCACAATTTTACTTTAACTATGAAATGCTATAATAATAATTTTCTGGGTTGTCTCAGGCAGCGGCATTTGCAAAAGTGTGCAGTGAGAATAGTGGACTCAGGTGGTCCCCCTAAGTTCCTAACAGACAAGGAAAGGCATCCCCGTTGCGCAGTTCGTTTTGGACGACATGGTGAGTTTACACAAAATATATTGCAACTGGAAGATACAGGACGTGCTTTCCTACTCCTACTTCGCCATTCCCAAAGCTTATTTTAACTGCTTCAAAGGAATGATTTCCTATTCTTCCTAAGATTCCCTCCATGGGCAGAAAGCTTTCTCGCAGGTAGATTTAATTCATTTTCACAGGTATTATAAATAGGATTCTATTTTAAGAAATATGTGCAAAAAAATATTTTATGTTAGGAATAATATTTTACGTCAAATAAATTGTTTCACACAGGGAAATATATATTATTTCGTCTAAAACAATTTGTAGAAAACTATAAAACTATTAACCATTTAGTCGTACAACTCACAATGCAAAAGGTTGTATGAAAATGCATATAAATTTATTTATTGTAAGGCAATAAAACACTTAGTGCGGGGCGTATTGCAGCGATACAAGCGCTACGTAGTTGACAACAACTGATCTATTCCATTTGAGAGTGGGATCAGATGGTGAGGAATGTCCCCATAAAAGCCTAGTGCTGCCATACTGGAAAGAGATCGGAGCGAAAGCGCTGAAGTACCATGTGTGTCAAGTTCTATATGCCAACCACAAAACAACTACCTAAAGTTGTATGCCAGGCTTCGGGATATTGTGTTAAGTTTGAGGCAATGAGAGATTTACATATGAATTGAAAGTGGATAATTTAAGGAGGCGACAGAACAAATAATAAATCATTTGACAAGAGTAATGAGACAACCGTACAACTGTTTATCTTGGTCATGCTATAGCTGTGCGGCCCACGAATTATTCCGTCTGATATACGTTTTTAAAATTAGTCTTCACTCCTTTCTCCATGGAAGTCGAACCAGAAGGGAAAAATAATAACAATACCTGAAAGCATTTACATTTGAGGGAAAAGGTGCTCGACCAGATAATTTCACAATAACCTTTTACATAACGCAATTTCACAATGAGATTAGAACGCCTTACCAAGCATGCCTCCTCGCTTAGTAGTTGTGTAGCACCCATCGCCTCTCCTCTCGCCGCCCCGGTTGCTACCCAACCCGCTACTGTGAGTGGCTGCACTATTTTGTCCGTTGTTTTCTTTGTTTCAGTGTTTCTCCACCATTCCTAACTCGCGAGTCGGGCCCTTTCATTCTGCACGTTAAAATAGCAGGCTGTGTACACTATTGGTACGCTTAAACCAACCCTACAGTGCCACATCAATAGTCTCAAGAAACATGTCTAAGGAGAATGGGGAGCCTATCGGCCATAATGAAAAACTGCCACACTAGCATGGCCACTCATAATTCTTTTTCACGTTGAATGCTGTGCCACATGGTCTGTACTGTGAATTTTTTTATTGTGCAGCATAAAATACAAGACATCTCATATCCAACGTTTAGAATTAATCCATACATCGTCGACCAATTAATCCTGGACGTTGATGTCTATGTTTGTGTCAGAGCTCCCTCATGCTTTCCCCATAGATAACATGCCTTTCGGCGTAAAAAATTCCACTTACAATTTATATAAAAACTACTTTCTACTTTGAATGGACTAAATCATCAACTTCTTATCCCCACTATTGTTTAAGAGATCATTATCATGATTGTTGTATGAAGCATCTCCTAGCCTCACTCAATATTCAACACCACTTCTTGGTCAAGCCACTTGCAATAAACAATCACTAAGAATCAGTTAGAGGGCACGCAAAATCCAATGTGAATGAACAACGAACACAGAAAATGTTTCTCTTTTTCCTCATTATTTTGATAAATTTCAGGTTACAAGATACTTTTCTCTTGGGAGAAAGATTTAGTATGACTAGTTTTTTTCGAATTTATTCTCCTTCTTAGCTATTCTGATAGTCGAGTATTTCACTTCTCTGTCTTACATTTCTTACCTTTGTTTTAGTGATGTTGGCAGCTCGATTATGAGATGTTCTAATGCAATGTTTTACTCTCCATATATTTGACCCTTTTGCACCCCCCAACCATCCACTCATGCACCCACCAAAACAAACATACGTGTACCTCTACACATTGGAATTTTTTCATCATCCATTTTGGCATATGTTATCTTTTCATAACAAATGACGAAGGCCATTTACTATGTGTTGGATTTCAGCCACCTAATAAGGTGAGTATGTGGACGAATAGTAAGGTGAGTATCTGTACTGGACTACCCTAAAGGACTTTTAATAGAAATTGTGTTCTACTTGCAAATAATGTAAGCCACCAATTTGACCACCAACACAAAATTTCCTCAAGTTGATCAAGTGTCCAAAAGTCCCTTCCTAGTGTTCATTTGAATAGGATTACTTTATTTCTTATTGCTAGAATGTTGAGGAATATTATGTGTTTCAGGATGGTTTATTTGTTGTCCTGTTGCTAATTGATATGTTGAATGAATTCTTGCAAAAGAAGTGTTGAGATTAAAAAGTATTTATCATCTCTCCATGGTAGGGAAACCATGTATCTGACCTCTACTTTTGGTCTATTGGAAGCTATTTTCTTAGGCCACGGGAGGGAGAGAAGGGAGGCCCTATATCACCATTCATAGAAATTCAGTATATAGGACTGGTGACGTAACTATTGATCCAATTGATGAATTATTAGTTGTATCCAAAAAACTGAAGACTCTGCAATATTAAATATCAGTTACACCTGTCAAATGCCCTGGATGTGTCCGGCTATGTCAAATTACAATTATATTATTTCAAAATTGAAAGATAGGTCTCCAAGCCAATTCCATTATGTAAGAAATTTTATAAGAAAACTTGCTTTAAAAGCAAACTCTAAATAACTCGTTTTCCAAAAATATAAATATTTCCTGTATTGGAACATATTTACTAAAAAATGGTTGAAAATTCCCTCCAATGCCAAAAATATAGGTTATAATCATTTGCTGAAAGCATTTTCCAAACACCCAAATCCACCCTATTGACTATGGAAACTAGTTTGGACTACCAAAACTACTTTGTGATAATGCGCACATCCTCGTTATGAACAAATCAGTGTTATAAGCTATGACGAGAAACAACAAGCACTCCTCCCATCACTTTCCTAGGTACTCAATGAACAAGTGCCATCATTTGACAACCCTTAAACACTACGAGCCTCAACTTTTTCAGCTTCTCATAGAATTCTTAAAACTACCCATATTAACACAACATAAAGGGTTTTAGAAGTTGGAAGAATTTTTTAAAGTAAACATTTAACATTATTTATAGGTGTTTGTGAAAGGATGATATGTATTTTTAAAATACATATGATTTTTGTGAAAGATATGTAGTCTTTTATATTTTTTCCTTTTATTTATAGTCATACAATTCATAAATATTGTAAGTAAATAATGATCAAGTAGATCTATAGAACAATGCTAAAAGATAGATGTGTATGAAACATTAATTATCTTAAAATAACAAGAGGATGATAACTATTTATATTCAAAAAATTAAGGAAGTTAATAACTCAAAAAGACATCATTACATATTCAATAATATTTAAAGATAATGATTCAAATTCCTAATAATTGCGATGGAGAATGCGAGCGATGGAGGAACAGTTAGTGTTGTTTCTGTTGTACTGGTTGCAAAATGTCTGTTGTTTCACTCAGATCTGACTGTGAAGGGGCTGCACACTGACTCGAATCAGATGGTTGAAAAGCTACAAGCACAGTCCACACTGGGATCCACACCTTTAGCTTGGAAAATGATACTGCTACAGCAAAACCCTCTGACCAAGAATGTGGGTCCGCAATCTCTAGCTAAGGTACAGTTCACGTGGGAGAAGGATAAAGAAGGTGTGACCTGCCTGAAGGTGTCATATGGGTGTCTTCATCGAGATTTGGACAAAGTGAATCTTTCCCTTGTTGGTAAGTTTCTCGGCTCTAGACCTAATATTGATGTCATCAGAAAATGGGCCTTTAGAAAGTGGCAACCAAAAAGGGGTCTGAGCATCACCACTATGTCTAGGGGTTTTTTCCTGGCCAAATTCAATCAGTAGGCTGATTTGGAATTGGTGCTTCTGGGAGGCCCATGGTGGTTGGGAAATATGGGTCTCTTTCTGAAATGGTGGTATCCTGGGTTTGATCCTAGTACTGAGAATATACACACCATTCCAATATGGTGTAGGCTTCCAGGACTACCCCTGCAATTCTGGGATGATGAGATTCTTTTAAATGTTGCTAAATCTCTCAAATCTCCGATTGGGCTGAATGGGCCTATGAGGAACAGATCCAGAATAGCTTTTTCTAGATTCTGTATCTCTTCTGAAATGGAGCAGGAGCTACCAAATCTTATCATTCTGCATTCTAAGTATGGAATTTGGCATCAAAAGATTGAATATGAAACTTTTCATCTGAGATGCAAAAAATGTCATAAAATAGGACATTTTACCAGTAGATGTCCTAACAAAGAGATCTCTCAAGAGGAAAAAATAGGAAAACTTGATAAGCCTAGTGGAGAGACTTTTAAGATACAGGAAGCTTGGTTGGATAACAAGGAGGAGGGAAAAAATAAAGGCCAAGGGTAGGGGAAATGGTTACCCCTCCACCAACTAGAGCTAAAATACAAGAAAGGAAAAAAGAGTTTTAGAAATCCAATCAGGAAACCGCTGATTTGTAGGAAGATTTGGTGTCCCAAAACACCAGCGGTGGGTGCATCTGTAGGTCTTCCAATCTCCACAGAAGATTTATATTCTCAGACTCCAGTGAAGGTGTTTCTAAAGGTAGATGAATAAACTGAAATAATGTTAGTAAATCTTCTTTCTAAGGAGGTTGATCAGAAAGGAATTTGGGATAAGAATAAGGACACTAGAGCTGTGCCAGGGGTATTAGCTGCTAAAAAGGCCTTTCCTGATCCTTTAAGTACCATTGAGGAAGTTCTAAATGAGGAAAAAGAAATGGTTGTATACAAAACCTCACTGAAGAGAGACTCTTCGTTGTTTAAGAGTTTCTCTCCTAAAAGTGGGAACCCCCTTTGCCTTTCCAACTCAACATCTTTACAACTCTTTGATAGTGAGAAGGGAGAGAAAGAGGAGGGGGAAGTTATGCCACTCAAAGATAATAGGATGTCTGATGAAGATCCAGATCCCAATGGTTTTCTAGAGGTTAAATCTAGAAAAAAGAAAAGATTGAAGGGGTTTGAGAAGATCCCAGATTCACTATATAATGAGAAGAAAAATAAAATTGATAACTGGGGAGCTTCAACATCCAGAACTACAAGATCTTCTACTAGAATAGTAGTGGATTTTGGAAGTAGCTCTAAAAGGGGTAGACCTTCTAAGAATACTCTAAGAACCAAAGGAACAGAAGAAGATATTGCAGATGGTACTTAAAGCCAATTGAGACATCAGGCAATTGCATCACCTATATCTTTTAGATGAAGATCATCTCCTGGAACATTTGGGGTTTGAATGGAAATTCTAAACAAAGAATAATCAAAGAGTTAAGAGTTTCTAGTAGACCTGGCATTCTGCTTCTGCAGGAAACAAAGATGAATTCTAAGGTACTTGCTAATTGTAAAAGCAATTTTTGGGAAAATTTGGACATGGCTGCGGTGGACTCTCAGGGAGCTTCAGGTGGCATGGCTACTTTTTGGGATAAGAAGCATTTCACTGGTACGATTCTCTCTGAAACTAGTAATCATCTTGCTGTTAAATTCCATGCTATTGAAAATAATAATACTTGGATCCTCTCCAATATCTACGCACCCAATACGGTTAGTGGAAGAAGGAAGCTTTGGAGAGATCTAAAGGTTTTTAAAATTCAGCATAGTGATGACAGCTGGCTCATTATGGGGGACTTCAATTCCCCATTAAATCCAGGAGAAAAACAAGGGGGAAACTCTTGTTTCTCTACTGGTATGGATGATTTTGCTAATTTTGTGGCTAAAATAAATCTCATGGATGTGGACCTTCATGGAAATCAATATACCTAGACAAACCAGGGGTTGGGAAGGGATATGATTCAAGTCAGACTGGATAGAGCCCTTATCTTTGCAAGTTGGATTCTTCATCAAGACTTTCATCTCACATCTTTGCCCAGAATCGGATCTGATCACAATCCGATAGTTTTAAATTTTGTTAACTGGGTTAAGCCCACCAGAAGCTCCTTTAAATTTGAAAAGATGTGGATGGAGCATGATGACATCTTTGATAGGATCAAGGATTGGTGGATTTAGGGGGGAGGAGGAACTGCTCAATATAGGCTTATTCAAAAGCTTAAAAATGTCAAAAAATAGGTTAAAATTTGGAATAAAGAAGTCTTTGGGAATGTTTTTGTGAAAAAAAGGAACTAAAACAAAGACTCCAAGATCTGGAAAACAAAATAAACTTATAGGGGAGATTTTGGGGAGGATCATTTAGCAGAAAAAAATATCCTTTCAGAGTTGCACACGGTTTGCAGCAGGGAAGAATCCCTATGGAGACTTAAATCTAGGGCTATATGGCTGAAAGAGGGTGACAGAAATACAAAATTCTTCCATATGACCACATTGAAGCATAGAGCCTGTAATAGGATTATGTAAGTCTCTAAAGGAAATGATAACATCATAAAATATCCATGGATCATCAAGGAAGAAGCTCTCAGATTCTATGAAAAATTGCTCAATGAGAAGAGTGCTACTAATGATATGGCTGACTCTTTTATGTTAGAAGCTATCCCGCATGATAAAATAGAGGAGAGATTTAAAGATATTACCAAATTTGTTACTTTGGAGGAGCTTCAGAAATCTATTTTTTCTCTTGAAGGAGATAAGGCTCCTGGACCAGATGGCTTCTCTGTCAATTTTTTTCAAATTTTTTGGGAAATTTTCTCGGACGATCTCCTAAGGGCTATAAATGAATTTCTTAGAACTGGAGATTTATTGAAAGAGCTTAATAATACCCACATCGTGTTGGCTCCAAAAAAAATGGATGCTAAATATTTCAAATATTTCAGACCCATTAGCTTGGTTAATGTTGTCTATAGGATTTTTACTAAGATTATTACAACCAAACTGCAGTTTATTTTGAATGATTTAATCTCAAAACAACAAAGTGGGTTCATCAGAGGTATGATAATTCAAGATGGTGTGATCATGGTGCATGAGATTATTCACTCTATGGATAATAATAAAAAGGCAAGCACACTCCTTAAACTTGACATGAATAAAGCCTTTGATAAAGTCTCCTAGTCTTTTCTTGACAAAGTTTTGGCCAAATTTGGATTTCTTAACAAATTCAGAAGAGTTATCAAGGCTTGCATTTCAACTGCTAGATTCTCTGTGGTGGTTAATGGTGAACCAGTGGGGTACTTCACCAGCAGTAGGGGATTAAGATAGGGGGATCCTATATCCCCTCTTCTCTTTATTATTATGGCGGATAGCCTCAGCAAAATAATCACCAAAGCTGTTAAAGATGGTCTTCTAAAAGGCACTAAACCTACCTCTACGAATCAAACAGCTTCTCATCAACAATTTATGGATGACACTATCCTGCTATTAGTGGCATCTATACTGGAAGCTAAGGTGATCAAGTCCATTCTAAAATTTTATGAGGCTGCTTCTGGACAAGAGATCAACTTTGACAAAAGCTCTATTTTCTTTTTCAATACTCCTTTGGAAAGACAGAATAGAATTGCTAAAGTATTGGGTTGCAAAATCAATTTACTTCCCACTACTTATTTGGGGCTCCCCCTTGGTACTAAAAAAGTCTCAAACAAAGTCTGGAATGACTTATTGGAAAGATTCCAAAAGAAATTGGCTGGATGGAAAGGAGCCATTCTTTCCAGTGCTGGTAAATGTCTGCTTATCAAAAGCACTCTTCAAAATTTTCCTATCTACATTATGTCTCTATATAACATTCCTTCTTCCTTCAGAGAAAAAATTGAAAGGATTCAGAAACAACTTTTATGGAAGGGAATGGAGGAAAAATTCAAATATCACCTGGTTACTTGGGATCAAGTGTGCACTCCTAAAAGGATTGGGGAATTGGGCATAAAAGATATTAGAAAAATGAATATGGCCTTAATTGCAAAAATGGGTTGGAGAATGCTATCAGAGGAACAACCATGGATTGAACTCATCAAGGCTAAATATCTTGAGCAACAAACAACTTTCTCATTGCTCCATGTAGAACAACTTCCCCATGGTTCCATTTTCTGGAACAATTTGATTCTTACCAGGAATTTTATCAAGCAAGGGTGTAGATGGAAAATGGGAAATGGCAGAGACATCAGTTTTTGGGGTGATAATTGGTTTAATCTTAGCCTCAATGATAGATTTGGTGCAGCTAAGGACAGTCTTGAATAGAAATATGGTACTAAGGTCATTGATTAAACATGAAAATTGATGGAAATAAAAAGAGATGGAAACAACTCTCAATGGATGGATTTGATTTGAAATCTGTGTTGTCCTCTCTTCAGGAGCAACTGGACCTCATCTCCTTGAATTAGGTGGAAGTCAAAGATGAAATTGTATGGCACAAATCTAGAGATGGGGACTATACGGTTAAATCTAGATATAATTCTTACTTTGAGAATACCCAGAGTGAATTTAATTGGAGAAAGATTTGGATGACTGAGTTAACCCCTAAAATCAACTTTTTTTTTTGGCTTGTGCTCAGAGGAATAATTATTACTAATGATAACATGATAAAGAAAGGTTTCATAATGCCTAATAGGTGCCACCTATGCAAAAAAGATTCTGAAGATATTAAGCACCTTTTTATCCACTATGATTATGCTACCATGATTTGGAGTTATGCCTTTTCCAAGTTCAATATTCTCTGGACGGTGCCTAAGGACTTCATCTAATTTTGGATCCAATGGAATCCTCCTTTTAAGCATTGTGTTGTGAGAAGACTTTGGAAACTAGTGATGCCCCATTTTATCTGGAGAATTTGGAAAGATAGAAAGGATGTCATTTTCACAAATAACAAACAGCATTGCAAGCTCAACTTTGTTAAGATTGGGCATGTTGTTAAATATAATATTGGGAGATTCAAATCTCCCAAAAATAAGAAGTATCCTGTTGACGAAGAGTACATTCTTTCCAATTGGAGGATTGGAACTACTAGTTTGCAGATTAGGAATATCTCAAACATTGATAGGTCTTTGATTCATTAGATTCCTCCTGAGAGAAACTGGCATAAACTAAACTTTGATGGTGCCTCCAAGGGAAATCCTGGTTTTACTGTTGGGGGAGGTGTTATTAGGGATCATAAAGGTTGTTTAGTTGTTGCTTATGCTGGTAAAATGGGGATTCAGATGAATCATTATGCTGAAGCCCTAGCTTCTCTATGGGGGCTAAGGATTGCCAAAGATTATGATATACAGAACTTAATTTTGGAAGGGGATTCTCTTAACATCATCAACCATCTAAATCAAACTTATCCTCCTAGCTGGACTATCAAGGACTTTATTTTGGAAGCAAGAAATATTTGTCAAAATTTCAATATAGGGAGGGGAATAAGGTTGCGGACACATTGGCTAATATGGGCATCAATAATAATCTTACCATATGGGATAATGAAAATTACATCCCTAAGGAGGTTCAAACTAGCATTAATGTGGATAATTATGGGATTACATATGTGGAGTAATAATAATAATGACATGGAGCGGGCCTTAGTGGAGGTGAAAGATCACACATGTGTGAATTATCCTCCTTATTACGGCCACATTAACGCCATTGAACCTCACATAGGTGGGAGGAATTTCAAAAAATAGGACAGACATAAGGAAGAAATAGACCCAAACAAGGGTTTTGAGTAGAAAATTCACAGGATTAGCAGGAGGAAGAAGAAACTGGGAGGTGCGCTATGTCAATTGGAGCCATGTTGTGATCCGGCCTGGAAGAATAATGAGGAACTTTGGAACCTCTTGCACAAGGGAGGCATCTCCAATTTCATTGAGCGCATTCAGGGTCATGATCAGAACATTTCGGTTCATTTTTCTATGGATTGGAAGGATAGAAGGGTCAAATATGATGGCCATTGTGTTACTATCAATGAAGAGTTGATTGCTGAGGATACAGGCCTAGAACTGGAGGGCTATCAATTTTTTCAGTAAAAGGACTGACATGGTCAATGAGGCCAAGAAATCCTCCGACGAGGGCAAGGAGTTTTGATTTTTTGCTGTTGCGGGCATTAGGGTAAGTTCTATTCCCAAGCCGTATGATGAAGTGACGAATATGATGGTTAGATATATTTCTTTGGAAGGGAGTTACAAAACGGTCCCTGTTAAACACATTGTCTTTTAAAACCATTTTAGAAGGACATTTTGTAGTCTTCTTCCCGCACTACCTACTCAATTCCCTTCAGTGCTCTATTCTAGACTTTCAAAAGCACTCCTGTGCTATTCCTTTGCATTAGGGCCTTGTCTTCTTGTTTCACAAGCTTTGTGTCTCCAAGTTCCCTATATTCCTGTCTGCTCCCAGCGATCTACACATTACCACCTCCTTTGCTCCCACTCCCATTCTTGACACCCCTATCAAATCCAAAACCAAGAACCCCATGCTTTCAAAAACTGACACCCCTCACACTGCGTGGATTCTCAGAAGCACCAAAGAGTTGGAGGTTGCTCAAAACTTGCTGCATATCAGCAATACTGGTATTGATATGGCCCTGCATCAGGAGGGGAATCATGTGCCTCATAGATTGGAGTCTCTGGAGAAAGAGATGAAGCAGCTGAAGAAGGACCTTCAACGTATGGAAAAGCAGAAAGGAAAAAGAAAAATTGATGAAGATAATGACATTGGAAAGGATCAGATTGTTGATATTTATAAGAAGCTGAACTCTCTGGATAGTAGAGTGGGGAGAGCTAAAGATAGACATGACCAAAACAAGGCTATCTTCAAATCCATAAGTGTCTTTTTAGAGCAGCAAGTTTAGAGCATTGTCATGCTCAGTGGGATCCCTGCCACTATTTGGGGGAATGATAAAGAGAGGAGTTTGACCATATCGCAATTGAATGCTTTAGACCCAATGCACATCACCACATTGGCATTGTTCACCTTGCTGTAAATGATCCATTCTAGAATTGAAAGAGCATCCAAGAAGTAAACTCACTTGGGCTGGCGGGAGTTCGTTTTAGATGCTGATCTTTTGTGGTCTTTTTGCTGTGACTTTGTTGATTTTTTTTGTTGTTATGTTGCAGTCTATGTCCTTTTTTGTTTCTTGTTTGTAACTATCTCTTGGTTATTCATGGAAATATTATTCTATCTGGATTTTGATCCTTTTTTGTCACATCTACATAGATATTTATGGTTGTTGATCCCTTTTTGTAACAGGGTATAGTCCCTTTAAAACTATTTACCAATAAAAAAATATATTTAAATATATATAGTGAAATTTAGAGAGGTTGTTATTATTATTTGCATGAACTTATCCTTTAGCCATAGTAGTGATTTAGCAAAAATAAACTTTTGTAAAACCCTAATTACAGAGTAACCGATGTAAACTATGATCCATAGCTAATAAGTATAGTATGACACAAGAAAATAAGCAAGATAGTATGAAACCCTAAGTAAGAGATATAGAAAGAATAGGTTAGTTGATTTACACTTGATCTAGAAGTGCTCTAGACTGGGAAAATTATTGAACAGGAAGTGAACAGTGTCATCAATGCTCAGAATAAATTCAAGACTATATGAATAAGGTCGTACAGGGGCACCCACGGAAGGACAGGGGCACCTAAGCATTGAAGACTACTATTGGGTGCTCGTGACTACGAAAATAGTTAAAAAATAATTTTTAATGTGTTGCATAATGTCACAAATAGTCCATGTTGATTACCTATATGTCACTCTTTGTTCACCGAAGGTACCTGTAGCTTGAAAAATAGATAACACCTACAAAATCCCATAAACCACATCAAATCTAAAAAATAAAGATTCAAAATTGGGATTCAGATTGACCCCGATGGTCACCCTGAGAGTGAACTTACGACCGAACTTTGCACTACATCTCAGACTCCATGTAGTTCTAGTGAGTGTGTGTAATAATCGTGCCCTAGGATGCCCTTGTACAAGTGCACTTGATAGTGGATTATAGATAGATGTAAAAATGTAGATAAATGTGTGGATGGAATACATAACTTCTCCTTCATATCCTGTGTATGTAGAAATTGTAGTCCCTTGTCCCTTGAATGAGTGTTAGATGGATTCTTTATAGTGTTTTATGTGCCTTTGGATGAAAACTTAGGTGATGATAGTATATACTTAGTGTTTGGTCCTTGATTTTTGTCACATAACTATGTATTTATATTATTCCCTTGTTTGCATTTCATAATTGACTACTAGAAGGCTAGCCCATAAGTGAAAAAAAGTCTCGAAATATAAAAGAGACCCAAAAGAAGCAAGTAAAGCAGAAAAAGGTCAGGGATGCCCAGAGGGGACAGGGATGCCTGGGTGCTCATGTCCTGGATAGGTGATCATGTTCAAAGTCATAAAAGATAAATAAGTAAAATACCGACTAGGCTGCAGGGTGTGTGATACCAAGTATAAAATAATAAAAAAATAAAAAAATCCAAAGACAGTCGTCAATTACTAGTTTTCTTGCTTAAGAATGATATGAATGCTACTATGTATTTAGGACCTAGAAATGTACACAAGAGCGTGATTGTTTGTCTACATTTTTCCCCACTTTATGTTGTTGAGTGAATACTCAATAACATAAAATAGATAAGAGATGTGTACCTTGTGTTCCTTTAGAGTATGTGATGAGAAGCGTGTCAAGTGGACAAGTGAAGTGTGAAATGATGTAAAAATGAAGGGTGGAAACTTGGAAGAGAAAGTAACCCTAGGGGTGAAACATATGTGTTATACCATGTTGTACATGTTTTTGTGCTTGTGGTTGTTGCTTCTTGCAAGGATGGACTTGCAAAAAGAAGAGCAATAATGTAGTCAAAGTCGTGTATATGAATTTTTTTCATAAGTATGTGAAAGTGTGTAAAAGTATGTGAATAGGAAAGTGTGCACCTGATGTAGAAGAGTGTAAAAGGATAGAAAAGTGTTCTAAAAATGTTGTGTAGAATGAGTTTTTTGGGTGATCTCATGCCAAGAGTGAGTTTTTTGGGTGATCTCACACCAAGTGCAAGTTTTTTGGGTGATCTCACTCCAAATATAATTTTTTTGGGTGATCTCACACCAAAGAGAAAGTGTTGGAGAGAGAGAGATCTAGTGTTACTCTCCTTCCATGACTCTACTCGATAAACACCACTTTAGATGGTGTGTTCCTTCTTTTTCCTATTGTCTTTTATTTGTTCTGATTGTACTGATTGTTCTAATTAAAATGGAGATTACAAGCATTCTATTGCTAGAGGACTGTGCCTAATACTGTCAAACTTCTCTTTAAAGGCGTATGTGAACTTTTTTATCTTGAATTTTTCTAATTGTACTGATTGTTCCAATTGAAATGGAGATTATATGCATTCTATTGCTAGAGGACTGTTCGTGATACTGTCAAACTGATCTGAAGGCTTATCTAAACTTTTATGATCTAAAAAACTACTTGTGTGTGCCCCCAGGACATTAGCACCCAGGGAAGGACACAAGTACCCAAGCACTCTTGTCTGAGTCTAGGCACGGGTGTTTGTGTCGTGATTCTAACCCAAGTTTGATTTTGAGCCAATTTCGTAACTGTATCATATGGTGTGTTTCATTGTTTTGTAGCTCTGAGCTGTTGTATGGGGTGATTTTTTCAGCTAGTGTATGCCCTCCCTCATTTTGGGTGCATTTGACATCGGTAGGAGTTTGCGGCTCAAAAGAGAGGCCATGTGTCGATATGAATTGTATCCCTACAGGGGGTAATGTGTATGGTAGAAACAAAGGAACATGCAAATAAAGGGGCTAGATACATGTATTAGTAGCAAAAGTAGAAAGCATGTCATATAAAAACAATGTAACAAGCAAGTTTGCATACAAGATAGACCATGAAAAATGGGTTTCAAACATGGGACATCGCTCACAATGGCACAAGACAATCAAGTCTGAAGTGGCCAAAAACATACAAGTAATGATCAAACAAGACATAGGGTATATCCCACCAACAATGACATATAGTAACAAACAATATCAAACAAAGTGTAACAGACAAGCATGGTAGAAAATAGTCCTGCAAGGCAAATGTTGCACATGAAGCACTCGTTAGTATGTTAGAAAGATAAAGAATATGTCAAATCATGTATGTACCAATGTAAAGTAGTGTGATAGTAAGACTAAGAAGTAGTATATGATGGAATGATAACACCTGTAATGTGTGAGAAAGGTATATGTTATAAGAAATCTACATTCACAACTAGAGTCCAAGTGAATGTACATATGTATAAATAGAAAAGATATTGACATATTGGATATCCGACTAACATAATAATAAAAGTGCAACATGTAAGTATAGGCAAGCAAGAGTAAGTGAAACCAAGATATGCAATATGCATTGTATGAATGTGATGGAATGGTATGCAATGTGAATGTGATAGGAGCAATGTGCCCCCCAAGGGATGTGGATGAGATGTGTATGAAATGAGGTTCATTTATAAAATACCCCTCAACAATCAAGAATGAACCATAAAACAAGAGTGTGTCATCGGGAAATGGTTTGAAAAATGTGTGCTAGAAAGATAGATCATGAAGCGTAGAGCATGAAGAGTGAATGTGGTGAGGTTTATTTCAAATTTAGTCCCTTAGTAGTTGAGTATGAACCGTGGAACTAGATTGCATCATAGGGTGGTGACAATACAAGTTACGTATCTATAGGCATAAGAGAGACTAGATGTAGAGTACATAGCGTAATATGTACATGTAGAGACTAAGAAGTAGTAATGCTTGAAGGGGGGGAAGAAATCATGATGCCCCCATTGTGTGTGGAGGAGAAGAATCAAGTAAAAGTATCTAAGAGATCATCATTTTCAAGATCGTAGCCAATTGGACTTGGATCAGAGACTTAGTAAGAAATGGTGTGAGGTTAATCATATAAAGAGCCCTTACAACATAAATTATAAATGCCCATTGCATAATCTTCATCAGTGGTTATGGACAACCATGTGCGTACCATCGAGTGAGATTTGGAGAATAGCCCAAGAAGGAGTCATTGCGAATAGAAATGCGGCCAAAAGGCATAGGAAATGTGATATCAGTGTGATTTGGATCTAGTGTGCCACCAATGTAATCAAGTAAGGATTTCCAAAGTGTGAGTGGAGAAGAACGAGAAGTGCATGTAAGGAATATTGTCAAATGGAAGATGAGAAGGCCATAAGTAGAAGTAATGAAGATACATCCATCATCAAGGTGATGAGATTGAGGTGGAGGAAGGAGATCAGAAAATGAGAATCTTGACTGAACCAAGCCATCATGTGTGTAAAAATTCTAAAAGAAAGTGGGGTCAAATGGGATATGATGCCAATAAGAATTGTGAATGAATAGAGTGCATGTTAACGGATCCAAGCATGGAGTAGAAGGAACCTGAGGAGATGAAGTAGATGATAGAATGTCTAATGTGTGTACTATGTCGTGGAAAAGAATCATAACTTTAGTGGATGAAGGAAGCTCTTAAATTGATATTCACCAGGGCCAATAACAACAAAAGTATCTTGAAAGTAGGATTCGTCTATTTCAAGGGGATTAAAGTTAAGATTGTGTAATGTGTCATCATTAAGCTCTAAAACATCAAACTCGCCATCAAAATCATCAGTGCTAGCATTGTATTATTGCATAGAATTATCAAGAATATTTTTAGGAATGGAGTAAAATGTAGAATTGGGCAGAGCCATGATAGGTGGATAAGAAACACACATAGGGGTGGACATGTGGGTGATATGATAACAGTAGTATGAATGGAAATGGACAGAATACATGGAGAAGTAGCAGGAGGAGTAAGAGCGCTAGATTGACCAACATTATATGTACTAACTTTTTGATATGGAATCGGCTAAGATGGAGGAATGGGCATGGCAGTGATAGAATCTATATGAAAAAACTTGAATGGCTTGGGGTCGGCAATAATAGTATGTTCGTAACCATCATGTAAGAATTTTACGCACCGATGAACTATAGATGGAACAACATGCATTACATGAATCCAAGGTCTACCAAGTAAGAATTTTATTGAAATGTGGAATCAATAACAAAGAACACAGTAGGAACCATTTTAGGCCCAACCTATTGATTACACTAAATATGGAAAATATGATCCTAATCTGAATGCAAGATTGCAGTAAAATGAATAACAATGAAATACAGATTTACACCCAAATAACTAAGCAATAAATAATGAAACCCTAATGTGAAAAGAGAGGGTAAGAAGATTTAGCTGATTTGCAGTGAGATCTGGACTGGGTTAAATATCATACTGTCTAAAAAAAGGAAGAAGTATTGCATAAAAGTCATGGAAATTATAGATCTGGATGAACACGTTAGACTGGGACACCTGGAGAGTGATAAGGGAACCCGTGGGTTCCCTAGACCTATTTCTTGTCACCTGGGTCTGTGAAAATTCTCAAAAAACCTCCTTCAAGGTATCTCAAGGTGTTTTCCTTTAGTCTCCTTTGATCACTGCGAGGTCACACAAATATTTCTGGGGTCACTAAAAACCTACAATGAAATATACACCTACAAAACTCTCATATAGACATCAAATCCAAAAATAAATAAAGATGTTTAATGAGGGGTCGGCCTATCCTCAGCTATCACAATGGTGGACTTACAACTGATCATTGCACTACATCTCAAACCCAATGTAGTTTTTTGTGTGTGTGTGGAATTTTTCCCTAGGTTTCTCTTGTGCATGTCACACTTGGATAGCGAGCAAGTAGCTAGATGTAGAATGTAGTAAATGTGTGCATGGAATAGAATGAACTTCCCTCCTATGAAATGTGATGCAGAAAACTAGCCCTTGTGTCCCTTGTGATGGAGCTATATAGATGCAATAGAGCTCTTAGATGCCTTGATGGATGCAACCTTAGGTGGTGATAGATAGTGCTTAGTGCTTGGTCCTTTATTATGATCACATAACTTTATATTTATATGATTCCCTTGCTTTAATTTTGTAATTAACCTCGAAAAGGATGAATACCAAAAAGATAAGATTCTCAAATGGCTAGAAAGGACCCAAAAAGTGTGAGTAAAGTACAAAGGGGTCAACGACGTCCAGAGGGGACGAGGGTGCCTGACATTGGCATCCTAACTAGGCACTGGTATCCAGACATGAAAAATGCTGAAAGTATAAAAAGGAAGACTAAGAAAGTAAGGGTGTAAGACTAAAAGTAGCAACAGAAAAGCAAAGAAAGGTGGCCAAAGACATGGGTTAATTAGTACTTTTCTTACTTAGGAATCATATGAATAGTAGTATGTAATCGAGACTAGATAATTACCCAAAGTGCATGATTTTGTGTCTACATTTTCCCTCCACTTTATGTTAGTGAGTGCAGAAATCTCAGTAACATAAAGTAGATAGATATGCATACCTGATAACCATGTAGATCAATGATGAAAAGCATGCCGAGGGACTAAACAAAGCGTGGAATGATAAAAATGTGAAGCATGGATGCTAAGGATGAGAAAGTGTAAAAAGTGATGATGAAAATGAACCTAGGGCAGAAACACATGTGTGGATGTCACGATGTATGTACCTATTTCGATTTGATGTTGATGTGTGTGATGTTGTTGGGTGATGTTGACTAATGCTTCCCATATGGACGGACCTGCAAAAGAGAAGCTAAACAAGTAGTCAAATACGCATGTATATGATCAAAATATGTAAAAAAGTATGTAAGGAAAGTATGTAAAAATGTTGAAAGTATGAAAAAGGAACATGTGCACCTGATCCGTGATGAGAAAAGGGTGTAGAAAGGATCATGTAGATGATGTCGACACATGATTTTTTCAGGTGATCTCACGCCAGTGTAATGGAAGAAGTGTAGGGAAACCTGTTTGGTGTCAGCTGTCAACATTTAACTACTTCCTGTTGTGTAAAACACCACTGCAGATGGTGTGCATGTGCTAAGGACTGTTTTCCCTATAAAATCTGATGTGTATGGAGTTTTGTAGATTGTCCTGAATTACCAATCGCTGAGTAATTGCCTCTTGGTCTCAGGTAATCCAAGAAAGTTCATTGTATTGCCCCTAGTCTTAGGAATCCAAGAAAGGACGTTATGCTAAGGACCTAAGTTTGATTATAAGCCATGTCTGAAACTAAAAATTGTGTTGTATCAGTACCAATGTTGTGTATAATTTTGTATGGGGTGACTGATTCACCCAAATGATGCCCCCCTCATTTGGGTGTATGTAATGTCACTGAAGGAGTATGTTTCCCAAAGGAGGACTAACCATTGTGCTAAAATTGTGCCCTATACAGGGGGAAAGGAATGTGCTTCGTAAAAACCAAGGCACACAAAAATAAGTGGTTAGGAAAATAAGTGTTAGTAAAAGTAAAGACAAACATTCATGTAAAAAACAATATGTAAGCTAAGCAAGACAATGTGTAAGCTAAGACATGCAAGCATAAGACAATGTATAACATGCAAAAAGTGGGTATTAAACATGGGACAACACTCACGATGTCATAAGACAACCAAGGACGTACTGGCCACAACAATCAGAGAACAAGCAAGACATAGGGAAAATCCTGCAAATAATGATAAGTACAAAGGCAAACAATGTATCAGACAACCATGGAAGCAAGTAGACCTGAAAAAAAAATGTCACACATGAAGCACCAAGTAGCATGTTAGAAAGATAAAAAAGTATGTCAAAGTGCATGTATAATATGATAAAGTAATGTCCTATGAAAAAAATGAAACAATAACACCTAAAATGTACAAAAGTGGATGCCCCCAGGAGCTGTTATGGGACTGGTAATAGGTACTGCCCCAAACATCCATGATGTGTGTAATAGATCTGTAGAATTTATGATCACAACTAGAAAGGAAAGTGAGCGTGCATGTGTGTATGATAAAGATAATGACATACAAGATATCTATCTAGCATGTGTAATAATATGAACATGTAACAAGTAAATGTAAGCAAGAGTAAATGCAACCAAGATATGCAATATGTTGTGAATGAGGTGGAATGGAATGCATAGTGAATGATAGGAGCAACATGATGTGTATGTATGTAATGAGGTTCATTTATTTATGCCCCCTCAACAGTCAAGAATGAATCGTAAATGAGAGTGCGTCATCGGGAAATGGTTTGAGCTGATGTGTTGTGTGTAGAAGATTAAATATGATTCCATAAAACTGTGGAATGATTGAGATGATATTAAATGCGACACACAGATGATGATTTTAAATGTGTGATGATTTAGCCTAAAGCATATATCACTAGATAGGTAAGGACGATGCTAGGATGTGTGATGATGTAGAACTAGGCGTATATCATGAGATTTATGGATAGAATGATAGAAAACGTGATTATGTAGCACAAAGCATATATCACGATTTGTATGAATGGAAATGCAAGAAATGGGTGATGATTTAGGGAAACGTGTATATCATGAAATGTGTGAATAAGGTGACTGGCTATAAATTTTTCATAGCGTGATAAAAAAGGTTGGTTAATTGATTGTGAAGACAAAATTGTAGAATAATGTAAGTGTGATGAGGTGAGGTTCAATTATGATTTAGACCCTCAGCAGTCGAGTATGAATTATGTGGACTAGAGTGTGTCATTGGGTAATATGTGTGTTAATATGATAGATAAGTAGATGTTGTAATTAATGTGAAAGAGATCTAATGTGTATATGTGAGTGTGTGTATGCATGTAATGTGTATTGATGTTATAAATGTGTAGAGAAATGTATAATAATGTAGCCAAATATGTAAAATGTGTGTATATGTATATAGGTGTATTGCAAAGCACAGAAGATGTATGTTGTATGATGTCATAGTATGTTGATGGAAGATGTGAGGATGATGTCTATGTACAATTATTGATTGTAAACATAATGTGTATTTTTTGTGTAAAGATGTATGATGTATAGTGCCAACTGTAATATGTGTAGAGTAGATGAGTGTGGATGATATATAGTAGATTGAAGATCGTGTATGCAGAAAAGTGATGTGTAGCGTGTATTATGCAGTATGTGAGGTTTATGTGTATGAATGTGTATAGGATTCCCTCAACAATCAAGTGTGAATCTGTAGCACAAGAGTGAATCATAGGGTAATGATTAATGTATGGAAGATTGTATGTGAATACGTATATGCTAGTGAATGTAAGACACATGTTGATGTTAAGGGGGGGAAATAAGTGTAATGCCCCCAAGCATGTAATGATAAGGAAGATCAAGTGCCATTGTCTAGAAGATCATCATTATCCTGATTGAAGCTGACTAGGGTGAGCATTGGAGACTTGATAGGAAATAGTATGAGGAGGATCATATAGAGATCCATTACGACACAAAGTGTATACGGTCATTGCATATTCTTCATCAGTGAACGGTGCTGGTGGACACCCATGTGCATACCAAATGAGTAAGATTTTGGGAATGTCCAGGAGATGAATCACTACCAATAGAAATATTGTGAAATGACATGGGAAAAGTGAGAGAAGTGTGACTGGAGTCTAAAGTGCCTCTAATATAGTCAAGCCAAGATTGGTCCGAGTGTCAATGGAGAAGTGCAAGGAACTACGTGCAATGAAGACTGCTAAATGAAAAACATGAAGAGGATAGGTGGGTGTAATGTGGAAATAACCATGATAAATATGAGGTGATTGAGGAGGTGGTAAAATATCATTAAGCATCAATCCAAGCCTAGATAAGCTGTCATATGTGCAAATAGTATCAGAACAAGTACGATCCAACAAAATATGATGCCAATAAGATTTATTTATTAAGATTTTGCATGTGAAAGGAGATGATGTAGATGCCGACTGCTCAGAAGAGGGTGAAACAATGTCTAAAGTATAGACAGACCCCTGGTAAAGTACCATAACATTAGTAGAGGGAGGGGTCTTGAATTTGTATTCACCAAGGCCATCAGCCACGAAAGTGTCATTGAAATAGGATTCATCTACATCAATAAGAGTGAAGTTGATTTTTCATAATGCTTCATCAATAATTTCAACATGATCAACGTTGTCATCAGAGTCGTCAAAATCATCTGTGTTTTCATTATCATGTTGTATTGCAGTATCAAGTATGTTGGTAGGCGGTGCACTAGATGTAATAGGAGCATCAAGCGGGTTGATTAGTAGTTTGTATGGGAGTAGGCACTATGGGTGAAATGATGGTAGTAGTATGAGTAGAAATAACTAGAGTGCTTGAAGTGGTAGAAGAAGATTGTGAAGTACTAGAATGACCAACATCATATGTATCAATACTACTATATGGAATAAGTTGTGTAGGAGGAATAGGCATAATAGTAACAGGGTATATGCGGTAAAATTTGAAGGGTTCGAAATCTGCAACAATAATATGTTCATATCCATCACTCAAAAATTTGACACATTAGTGTATAGTAGATGGGATGACTTGCATTAGATAAATCCAAGTTCTACCTAGCAACAGATTGAATTGTAATGAAGCATCTATAATGTAGAAGTCGGCGAGGACATTCTTAGGCCCAAGTCTAATATGTAATGAAATAGTTCCTAGGCATGTGTGAGTAGTTAAGTCATATCCCTGAATAAGAGTAGAGTTCTTCAAAATTAGATTGTCGTTAATGCTCATTTGTTTTAGGAGAGAATAAGCACATAGGTTGACGAATGATCCATTATCAATAAGTACACTGTGTTTAATGCAAGTGGTGCTGATAATCAAGTCGTGATAAGAAATGGTGCACACAAATTATCTTTAGCAAATGGAGATATGTCCTCATTGGTGAATGATATAGCATGTGGAATTTTTTTGAGAAATTGAATGAGGTGTGGGAAGGTTACCGTGGAATTATCACTTTCTATGTGAATAACACAAAGGGAAGCCTCTAATGTTTGATGAAAATCTGGCACATTGCACATTAATTCATAGAGATATATTTTGGCTGGTGTATTTTTAAGTTGTTCAATGATATCATAACCCTTATAAGTAGTATGAGGAGCTGAAGAAGTGATATGAGGTGGGATAGAAATGGGTGGAGCTGTAGGAGGATGAGTGTGGTGAGTAGTTACCACATTGAGGAGGGATCAACCTAAGGCATAATAAAGTGAGGAGGATGTTGAGTGCAAACTTGCATGAAATCAACAGTGGTAGTAACTATCCATGAAACCTTAGTGGGTGTGAAAGAAGGATACGAAGATTGAGTCATGACTTGATAAGGTGAAGACATAATCATGAGGGAGGGTTTGATCGGTCAGGTTAACCAAAATGATTAAGCTAAATATGGAAAATATGAGCCTAATCTGAATACAAGATTGAAGTAAATAAATAAATGGTGAGGTAATGAAATAGATCTAAGGAATTAAGTAATAAATAATGAAAACCCTAGTTACAAAGAGAGGGTAAAGAGCCTTAGTTGATTCACATAGTTTTGGAAAGTACATAGATTTGGAAAACCAGAGAAGATGAAGCACTAAACGTCGCACTGGTGCCTGGAAAAATACATATATGGAGGAACATGATGGACTGGAGTGCCTGAAGAGAGACATGGGCGCCTGTGGCTGCCCTAGACTTGTTTCTGGGTGCCTAGGTTTGTGGAAATGCTTAGAAACCCTGAATTCTAGGGTCACAAGATGGTGTTCACCTTTTGTCATTTGACTTTGCATAGTCGATCACAACAATTTGAGGTCGTTGTAAACATGCAATACAATATAGACCTGTAAAACCCTCAAATAGACATCAAATCCTAAAAACTAAAGATGCAAAATGAGGGGTTGAACTGTCATCAGCTACCACAATGATGGACTTACAACTAAGTGCTTCACTACATCTCAAACCAAATGTAGATTTGTGTGTGTGTGGAATTGTGCCCTAGGTTACTCTTGTGTGTGTCACACTTGTAATAATGAGCAAGTAGCTAGATGTAGAATGTAGTCAATGTGTGCATGGAATAGAATGAACTTCCCTCCTATGAAGTGTGATGCAGAAAACCAACCCTTGTGTCCTTTGTGATGGAGCTATATGGATGCAATGGAGCTCTTAGATGCCTTGATGGATGCAACATTAGGTGGAGATAGATAGTGCTTAGTGTTTGGTCCCTTATTATGATCACATAACTTTATATTTATATGGTTCATTCGCTTGAATTTCGTAATTAACCCCGAAAAGTCCAACTACCAAAAAGATAAGATGCTCAAATGACTAGAAAGGATCCAAAAGTGAGAGTAATGTATAAAGAGGAAAGGAGCACCTTGAGGGAACGAGGGTGCCTGACGATGGTGTCTTGGCTGGGTGCTAGTGTCCAGGATGAAAAATGTTGAAGAGTAAAAAGGTAGACTGAGCAAGTAAGGGTGTAAGAGTGAAAGTAACAACAAAAAGAAAAGAAAGGTTTCCAAAGACATGGGTTAATTAGTACTTTTCTTACTTAAGAATCATATGAATAGTAGTATGTGATTGAAACTAAATAATTACCTAAAGTGTGTGATTGTGTGTCTACCTCTGTAAAGGTAGAGTGATGTTAACCATGCATGTACGAGTGGTGGAATCATAGCTACGAATGACTTGAGAAGATTTGTTAATTAGATTGATAGTAATACCTATTTTCCTAAGGAGATAGAGAGAGAGCATAGGTTAATAGAAGAGCCATTGTCAATGAGTACAAGCTTAATACAAATGAGACCAATAGTAGTAGTGATAAGCAAAAGTGCAAATGGATTATCGACAACGTAAGGAGGAATATCCTCATCACTAAAAGATATAACATGTGGTAAAATTTTAAGAGATTGAGTGAGGAGAGAAAATGCAATAGGTGAATTATTGTTTTCAATGTGAATTGAATGAAGGGCAGCCTCTAATGTGTGACAAAAATCAGGTGCACTACATAATAAATCATAAAGAGAAATTTTTACTATTGTATTCTTAAGTTTCTCTATGATGTTATAACCCTTAGAAGAAGTGGGAGGAACTATGGAAGTAATAGGTGGTAGGAAAGAAGCAGGTGGAGCCAAATGAGTACGAGTGCAACGGGTGGTGACTACATTGACGATTAGATCAGATAATGGATTAATAAAGCGAGGAGGATGCTGAGTATAAAATCTCATAAAATCAGAAGCAATATTTTTCATGCTAGAAAGCTTACTTAGAGTAAAAGAACGATAGGAAGATTGATCAATGAATTTCTAAAAAGGAGATAGATTTTGATACATTTCCAGAAGGTAGGGTTTGAATGAGTGCGTTCAACAAATGATTTAACAAAAATAAACTTTTATAAAACCCTAATTTTAGAGTAACTGATGTAAACTATGATACACATCTGCTTAGTAAAATATGATGTAAGTAAATAAGTAAGATAGTATGGAACCCTAAGAAAGAGATATAAAAATAAAGACATAGTTGATTCACGCTTGATCTGGAAGTGCTCTATACTGGGAAAACTGTTGAACATGAAGTGAATGGTGTCGTCAATGCTCAGGATAAATTCAGGACTGTATGAATAAGGTCGGTCACCATCCACAGAAGGACTCGGATGCCTGGGCAATGGAGACTGCTATTGGGCACTCGAGACTGTGAAAATAGTCAAAAACTAATTTTTACTGTGTCGCACAAGTGCCACAAATAGTCCCTATTGATTTCTTGTATGTCGTTCTTTATTCACTAAGGGTAACTGTAACCTTTCAAAACAAATATCACCTACCAAATCCCACAAACCACATCAAATCTTAAAAAGAAATATGTAGAATGGGGAGTCAGATTGAACTCGACGGTCACCCCGAGAGTGAACTTACGACCGAGTGCTACACTACATCTCAGACTCCATATAGATAAGGTCAAGGATACAAAGGTTGAGGTGTATAAACACCCACATCGTCATGAGTGGTAACAATCATGAAGGTGTGTTAGGGAGCATCATAATAAAAATCACTATGGGTATAGATGGAATTAGAGGAATAATTACTATTGTTATACATGGAATCAAAAGAGCTAAAATTGTAAAACATGATATCATAAGAGTAATCGCTATGGTTATGTATGTAAGACTAGGAGGAACAAGTATGGTCATGGATGAAATCAAATTAGTGCATCAAATTTAATAATTATTTAAAGAGAGATATCACTCACCAAGATCACATATGGTTGGTTGGATGATTGAGCATGGCGACAAGTGTGCAATGTTTTGAAACAATCATTACTTGGTTTCTTCTCATGTTTCATGTATGAAACATGTCAAGAAGGTATGACTTGTTATGTATTGATGGATATGATATTATAAATGATAATGGGTTGTCTAAGATGCCATCATGTGGTACACATACCCCTATATAAATGGGCATAATATATTCGGTCAAACATGTAATATGTGGAATTAGTTATATTGTATGAGTCAAACTACATTGAGACTAGGTTTTTACCCATCCATTAAGAGAAATAGAGGTCTATATAAAGGATTTGGAGGTCTCTCCTTTGAAATGGAATTCACATATTGGGAGATCTTGTTGAGCTATTCATTTGTAAAATGGTAATATATCCCTACCTCACGGATTTTTATTCTATTTATGAGTATATTGTTAGGAAACCATAAACTTTGCAGCAATGAAAAAGTAGAAAGTTGGATAACAAAACAACATTTTACAGAGATAGAGATAAAACTAATATAAAAAATACCAAACATGCAAGAGACGAACACCAAATGCACATAGTAAAACCCTAGCTAAGTGCCTAGGGAAACATCTACGGTGCAAGATATCAAGCTTTATGAAAAATTTACATGAGAAGTTGTATGAGCTACTTTGGCTCTCCACAAATATAAATACACTTAATAGGCAAAGTACAGTTAGGATTCCTCCTAAAAATAGAGTGGAAAAACACCATTAGGATTTTCCTTCATAAAAATAAAATTCGGTTGAATTCGTCTTTCTAGAAAGAAGGGATTTACTCCTTAATTTTTGCTTCAGGGGCTCCATAACAAACCCCACCTCCCCCTCTAGGCTCCCATATGACAGTAGTGTGGGGAAAACTCCCCCACACCCCCCCTTTTCGGAAGTGAGCTACAAGCCGTGTAAAAAAAGTCCTAACATAATATTTTAGATATTTTTACATACCAGGGAATTTTACAATTGATTAAAATATTCCTAACAGTATCAGGTTCTACATTAAGCAGAGGACTGAGTCTCAGAAATCTTGGTAGGCAACCTAGATATTTGGAAATAAAGTATATTAAAATGATTAGCAATATACTACCTATCTCCTGGAATGGTTGACTGAAATGGACTCTGACTATTCCATGCATCATTTTCAAATAGGATGTCCTTCGGGCCACAGCTTAGATCTGGAATTCAAACCTCCATAATGTTTTTAGTCTTGGGACCAATTATATTAAAGCCAAATTCCTTCTACTGGAATATCAGTCATAATTTTGAGGAGGTTCCATGTACCTTGAATGTCTCCATTGCCACTGTAAAGTGCAAAAAACCATAGGTTCTTGACTAGTATGAAATTATGTGGTAGGAATTTCAGGATCAACAAATTTGGATGCCACCTCTGTCATATTATAAGGTGATACAAAAATAATTCCTCTTGAGAGTAATAGATGTTGTGCTTCATATGACATCTCATTGTCATTCCTCCTAAGAGATTCAAGGTAGTTGTGACAAGTAGAAGATTGCCAGATGGATTCAACAAATTCATGGATCACCTGTGTAACATTTACATTCTTTGAATAATTTAATTCTCTACTGGCAAAATCAGCTAGAGAATTATCTTTTCCTTTGATATGCTCAATTTCAAAACTAAAATTGTCAAACCACATTCCCCATCTCTGAAGTCTATTGAATCCAGTCTTGTTTGCAGGATCTCCATTATTAAGTCTGGCTTTAAAATCCTTTAAGTCAGAGCGCAGAACAAAATGCTCATTCTGTATAAAAAAAATAAGAAAGCTTTTATGGCTTTCTTAGCAGCTAAAATTTCTTTATGAGCAGAATGATATTTCAGCTCTGATCCTTGAAAAGATCCAGATGTATATCTGCATATCTTTTCTTTTCCATTATCTATTTTCTCTTTCAACACAGCTCCCCAATAATTTTCACTAGCATCTGTTTCTATGATCTTTAATCCTTGTCCGGGCAAGGACATAGCAGGAAGCTTTTGAACTTGTGTTTTTATTCTTCACACAACCTGAGTCATTTCTTCTGACCAGCTGGGAGCATTCTTCTTCAATCTTTTATTAAGCAGAATTCTATCTGCAACAATATTCTTATAAAAACTAGCAACATAATTTATACAACCCAAAAATCTTTGTAACTGAATCTTCTCTGAGATTTGGTCTGGGAATTCTTGAATTTTTGACACAATATGAGATTGCATTTCAATGGATCCATCTTTAATTCTAATCCCTAGGAAATCCATTTCGTCTTTGAAAATCTCCATTTTTGGTTGGAGATAAACATAAACCATTCTTATAGACTATTTCATAGAATTTCTCTAGATGATCAATATGCTCTTTGGGAGATTTAGAGAATATTAATATGTCATCAATGTAGACTATAAGAAAATCAGATGACTCACCAAAGATAGAATCCATTTTCTTCTGAAAGATGGATGGAGCAGTCTTCAATCCAAATGGAAGAACTTTCCACTCATATTGTCCTCCAGGAACTACAAAAGTTGTTTTGTAGGTGTCCTCTGGTTTCAAGAATATTTGCCAAAATCCACTTTTCAAATCAAACTTGCTGTATACTTTTTATCCTTTGATTTTGGATAGCAGATCATCCTTAGCAGGAATAGGATGCTGGACATGGCTTTCACAAACTTGTTCAAAGGCTTGTAATCAACAACAAGTCTTTTCTTTTGACGAATCTGTTCACTTCTCTTATTCACATAAAAAGTTTCACATGCCCAGGGAGAGTTAGATTTTTTGATAAAACCACCTTGGATTATATTTTTAATTTCTTCATGGCATTCCTTTCTTTCAGAAGGAATCATGCCTTTATGATGTGCTTTGAATTTTGGAATGATATCATTCCCTTTATCATCTTTTTGAAACTGCAAATCTAGTGAACAATAATGCTTTGTTCTACTAATAAAAGAATGAGGATTATCTGAATAAATATCTCTCTTGATCTTTGCAACAATGTCATCAATATTACCTTTACATAAGGCTATAGATTTATGAATCCATTCATGATTGGATTCTTTCTTTTTCTCTGGTAGAGGAATGATGGTTCTGAATGAATACTTTCTGGGGATCTGAACATCAGGATTGAATAAAGATATAAAATCTTTATTTAAACTGAAAGTGCCACATTCCTGTAAAGCATCTACTCCTATCAAGCAATCATATGAAAGCATGTCATGCTGATAAAACTGTAATGTTCTTTCATATCCTTCTATCCTGATAGGCACATATGTTGTATATCTAGAAATTACTTCTTTCTTATCAAAATTTATTTTTAGATATGTCTCAGTCCAACAATCTGGAGGTATGGCTCTGGTTCTAAGCAAGGCTTATATCTGCTCCAGTATCTATCATTGCATCTATAGAATAAGGCTTGATATTTGGGATGCAGATATTGATAGTAATAAAAGGATTTTGAGCTCCTTTTATAGTACATACCTCTGTATTGATTTCTTCTGTTGGGACTGTTTCCTCTGCATCTTGATGCAGTATTTGCTGATAGGCTTCTTCTAGAAACTGTTCATCACCTTCAACTTCTTTCTTCTCTCTGTTTTCTTCTTCAACTAGTCTCTTATATTCATTTGTAGCTTTAGCAATCACCTTTTGTAAAAAATCTATTCTATTTCTTCTCCACAATCTCATTGTTTCAGGAACTGGAATAACAACATCTGTACTAGAAGTAGTTACCTGAAACTCATTATCCATATCTTCTTCTGGAAATAGGAATGGAAAGCTCCTTCTGGGTGGAGAGTGTCTTCCTCCTCTACCACGACCTCTTCCTCTGTAGGGAGTTTGTCTTTGGCGAACACGTCCTTGTATAGGAGGCCTTGAAGTGGGTGATGACCGTTGCTGAAGAGACCATTTTGTTTTCTTCCTCTTCTTCTTTTCTCTCTTGGCTTCATTTTCAGCTCTGACTTGAATTGTATATTTTCTTTCAATTCTCTGAGTCTTTTGCGAGAGAAAAGTCTTCTTAGCAGTATCCCATGGGGGAAAATCTTCAAATTCACTTTGCCTTAATTCTAACTTTTTTAATATGACTTCAGAAGATACTAGCATGAGAGGATGAGGAAAGCTAGCAATCATATTTACAAAAGAGGGAAATGAATCATAACTAGATTCTGTACTATCTGAATCTGACTCAGTATGTTCTATAATATTTACTTGAAAATATTTTGAAGATATATATGATATATCAGAGGAATAGCAATCGAAATCAGAGATTAAACAATAATCCTGATCTGTTATACCTTTTGCTGTAAGCATATTTATTTTTCCCTTGCCTTTCTCTATATCCTTCTTTGGGCATTCATTTGCATAATGCTTTCCTTTACAGATAAAGCAAGTAGGCATAAATTTTCTTTTCTTTCCCATATATTTCTTTTTTCTGAAATATTGCTTTCTATATGGGACATCTTTTGAATATTTGTTTCTAGAAAACTTATAATTTTTCTTATGCTTATACTGACCCTTCCCCTTTGAAAAAGATGAACAATATTTACAGGGCTTCTTGATTTTAAACTTGGTTTGGGGTTTACAACCAAATGGGTCAAGATCTAATAACTGACAAAATTTAGTTCCTAAGGCTTTTTGGGCCTTAGCAGCTTCTTTGCGGTCTTGTTTCTCTTGGAAGAGATGAGCATTCGTCTCATCTATGATCTGATTTAAAGCACCAAGACTCAATTCTTTTGTCTTCCTACCATGTAGGGATTTCTTATAATCTGTATCAAAGAATGCAGGAAAAGACTCTATATACCGGAGTCTCATAGTAGGATCATTTATATTACCAGAATTGTAATATAAATTTTGCATATAACACTGATATTCTTTAATCCTACTCATGTCACACAATCTGGCTCTTAAGAATAAAGAGATGTTCTTAAGTTTATCATTATCAATAGTTACTAGAAATTCATGAATAAGAGTTGCAGTTAATGAAGCATATCCTCCAGTTAAAATTTCTTCCTAATGTGGGTGAGCATCCCACCATTCTTTTACTATACCAACAAATTTGTTAGCAATAACCTCAGCTATAGTTTTAGGATCTTTCTTATATAACAAGAGTTGAGAATTTTCCCATCCTATATTCCATGTATTAACTCCTTTACTTGTTCAAGAGTAGAACAATCTAACTTATACCAATTAGGCTACAAGGTTCGAGTTCTTGTAGTATGATGAAGAGGCTTTGATGTTGAAGCTCTTGAAGTTTCCTCCATCAAAACCATACTTTCAGCTTCTTCTGGAAGAAGCTTAGCCATACTGACTGATCCTTTATCTGGATTATTTTTATCTGTGATGAACAAAGGACTATGTTCCAGTAGAACAGTCTTATGACGGGTCAAAGATCCTGGAAGAATTGGTGACTTCCATCCAGGACACTTTATGAGACCAATCAGGTTCTATTTCTTCTGGATTTTTTTTATTGTCCATAAGTTTTTCTATTTGGGGAACTATCTCAGGAATAGGACTTACAGATTCTTGTACTTGGTCAACTTTATGACTCAACTCAACAGTAGACTCATGCAACTAATGTAAACTATTTTATATTATCTTATGGGTAGTACCTAATTTAGAAGCAATATCTTTTCTAGTATCCTCAGACTGGCTAATGAGGGGTTGAACAACATCAATGACTTCTCTGGACACAATCTTGGGAATATCAGGACAAGTAGATACATATCTAGTAGTATTCTCAAGACTTTTATCAAATTTTTTATATGGGTACTAACATCATCAACTTTAGAATTTAATAACCTAAGGGCAGAAGATATATATCCTTTCTAATGAAGTTCTATGGCTTTTAATGTATTTTTCATTTCTGCTAAAATAGACTCTTGAGATTGCAGATGCTCATGTACAGACTTGACGCTTTATTAGTCCAGTTTAACATTTTTGAGGACTTAGAGGGGTCTACATGTCTGTCTACAGTTCTTTGATACCAAAAGATAGATTTTTGGGTTTCATCAGGTGACAAGATTTCACTACTGTCAAGAGATGGAAAAGATTCAAAAATATTGGATTCTCTAGAAGCCATGCTAATAGTTGGACCATTAGAAGGGACATATTTTTGTTTTGTGATCTACTCACAATCTTTACACCAAATATAATATGTATTTGGATCATGAATCAAACTATTATGGCTACAGATATAAGTCTGTTCATTTCAGAGATTTTCTCGAAGGTTCCACTGTAGAGAAAACAAAAGTATCTGATCTAAAAGAACTAGATCTGGACATATCAGACACAGGTTTTTTGGATCTGAAAGACAAGTTTACATTTGACTTAGACTCATTCACGACTGTAGCATTTTCTAACTTAGGCTGATTTTTCTCAAGAAAACTTTTTAGATAAGGTCCATTCTTTTGGGACTTTAATCTGGGACCAAGAGATAAGTTCAGGTTCTATTTTTTGACTCTCTATACTAGTATGACTCACCGCGTTGCTGCCTTTAGAAATACCATGCTTGACTGCAGGATGCAAAGTGTTAACAAGGTGGTAGATGACCTTGTAATGAATAGCCAAAGGACAAGCACCAGGTTTCATATGAAGACCTGTGGTAGCAAGATGTAGACGTAGTACTTGCTTTAACAAATCTTCTTTTTACAGACTTACTGGGTAATTTGGATAGACCTTAAGGATATGGGGCCATTATGAAGACCCGTTTGAAAAGCAGCTAATAAAGAATCTTTAAAGCTTTCAAAACGCAAATCCATGAGACATCATAAAATAAAAGCATTAAGACCATGACAGAAAAGTGGAGTAATGCCATTTGAACACAATCTATATGAGCAAACTTAAATGTCTTTTGCTTTTTAAGGGACTGTATATCAGCAGGATCTATCAAAGGTATATCATATTCATGACTAGAAATTTGAGAGACTTGTATAACAGACTCACGGGTTTTTAAGGTAGTAGCAGCAATCAAATGAAAAGCAGTTAATTTATCATACACTTGGTTATATGGGATCTTAGGCAATTTCCAAGTAGGTAAAGGGTCTGACTCTTGTTGTACATCTATTGCAGAATTTACAGGAAAAACATCAGATAGACTTACAAGATCTTGATCTTCATGTTCTCCTTGAATACTGGTGTGATCTTCAAACTCCATTACTGGTACTGATAAGAAACTCTTCAGTAGGGCTTACAGTATCGGCCTTCAACCTAAAACTGCGCACATCCACGATGACTTACAAAGTGGGAGGCTCACCTCTTTTCCTGACTTACGAGGTATAAACTTATTTCACAGATGAAGAAATACATATCATACCCAAGATATCAAGATAGAAACAAACAAAACAGAATCTTGCAAATTTTATTGATTTCAAAGATCTATTACATAGAGACCATGCTCTGATACCATTTCTAAACCAAGTTTAACAAGTTCTGGTACAATTTCAAACCAAGTCTAATACTTACCAATTTTAAACCAACTTCTTACTTAGCTTAATCGATGTTCAATACAACTAAAGTCTATTGATACTTTAAAATTCAAGTTACTTCTAGCTTAGACTCTAGCTTATTAAGCAATCCCTTCTCCGATGTAGTGAATGAGTCTCAACATACCTTTACATAGGAATGTGAGAGGCTTTTCACCAGATAGATGGGAAACCTAGAAAACGGAAACCGGTAACCTAGGTAAACAAGAAGATTCCCAAAAAAAAGTGATTGAGTACATGCCACTCAACATGACACCTTTAGATAGTGGGGAGGTCCACCATGCTTTCGAAATGACTAAAGTGGAGTCACCTCAAAGCTTTATTAGATGGATGACAACAAG
Source organism: Taxus chinensis (assembly GCA_019776745.2). NCBI lineage: Eukaryota > Viridiplantae > Streptophyta > Pinopsida > Cupressales > Taxaceae > Taxus > Taxus chinensis. The sequence goes on from CM034151.1 coordinate 24,701,798, forward strand.
CCTGTCATCATAGCTTTATGGACTGAAATGGACTCTAGGGCTATTGTCATTATCAGATGAGCTGGAAGATTCTTCCCAATCTCTCCTTTCAGCAAAGTAGTGGTCACGAGTGTTCCTTTCGTACCAAAGTCTGGATACAAAGGATGTTCCATCATTATCTGGAGCTAGATGCCTTTGTGATGGAAAGAGATAGTGATCTGGAATCTGAAGGAAGTGACCAGGTGCAGGAGGATGGACATTCATTGTATGATGGAGATAGATTCTTTGCCATAATTGTCCATTTGGATTAGCATGATGTCCCTGTAGAGGATTAGTCCTAACATAATAGGATATTTTTACATACCAAGGGATTTTACAATTGATTAAAATATTTCTAATAGTATCAGACTCTACATTAAGCAGAGGACTGTCAGAAATATTTGTAGGCAAATATTTAGAAAGAAAATACTTAAAAATGTTAGCAATATACTGCCTGTCTCCTGGAATGCTTGGCCTATTCCATGCATCATTTTCCATATGATGTCCTTCGGGCCAAAGCTTAGAGAATTCAAACCTCCATAATGTTTTTGGTCTTGGGACCAATTGTCTTAGCCGAATTCCTTCTATTGGAATATCATCTGGAGGAGGTTCCACGTACCTTGAATGTCTCCATTGCCACTGTAAAGTGCAAAAAACCATAGGTTCTTGCCTGGTATGAAATTCTGTGGTAGGAAATTCAAGGATCAACAAATCTGGATGCCACCTCTGTCATATTATAGGTGATACTAAAATAATCCCTCTTGAGAGTAATAGATGTTGTGCTTCATATGACATCTCATTATCATTCCTCTTTAGAGATTCAAGGTAATTGTGAAAGGTAGAAGATTGCCAGATGATTTCAACAAATTCATGGATCACCTGTGTAATATTCAAACTCTTTGAATGATTTAATTCTCTACTGGAAAAATCAGCTAGAGAATTATCTTTTCCTTTGATATGCTCAATTTCAAAACTAAAATTGTCAAACCACATTCCCCATCTCTGAAGTCTGTTGAATGCAATTTTGTTGGCAGGATCTCCATTATTAAGTCTGGCCTTAAAATCTTTTAAATCAGAGTGCAGAATAAAATGCTCATTCTGTATAAAAAATAAGAAAGGCTTTTATGGCTTTCTTAGCAGCTAAAATTTCTTTATGAGTAGAATGATATTTCAGCTCTGATCCTTGAAAAGATCTAGATGTATATCTACATATCTTTTCTTTTCCATTATCTATTTTTTCTTTCAGCACGGCCCCCCAATAATTTTCACTAGCATCTGTTTCTATGATCTTTAGTCCTTGTCTAGGTAAGGACATAGCAGGAAGCTTTTGAACTTGTGATTTAATTCTTCGCACAACTTGAGTCATTTCTTCTGACCAGCTGGGAGCATTCTTCTTCAATCTTTTATTGAGAAGTGTTTTATCTACAGCAATATTCTTGTAAAAACCAGCAACATAATTGATGCAACCCAGAAATCTTTGTAACTGAATCTTTTCTGAGATTTGATCTGGGAATTCTTGAATTTTTGAAACAATATGAGATTGCATTTCAATGGATCCATCTTTAATTATAATCCCTAGGAAATCCATTTCATCTTTGAAAATCTCCATTTTTGTTGGAGATAAACATAAACCATTCTTGTAGACTATTTCATAGAATTTCTCTAGATGATCAATATGCTCTTTGGGAGATTTAGAGAATATTAATATGTCATCAATGTAAACTATCAGAAATCAGATGACTCACCAAAGATAGAATCCATTTTCTTCTGAAAGATGGATGGAGCAGTCTTCAATCCAAATGGAAGAACTTTCCACTCATATTGTCCTCCAGGAACTACAAAAGTTGTTTTGTAGGTGTCCTCTGGTTTCAAGAATATTTTCCAAAAGCCACTTTTTAGATCAAACTTGTTGTATACTTTTGATCCTTTGATTCTGGATAGCAGATCATCCTTAGCAGGAATAGGATGTTGGACAGCTTTCACAAACTTGTTCAAAGGCTTGTAATCAACAACAAGTCTTTTCTTTTGGCGAATCTGTTCACTTCTCTTATTCACATAAAAAGTTGCACATGCCCAAGGAGAGTTAGATTCTTTGATGAAACCACCTTGGATTAGCTTTTTAATTTCTTCATGGCATTCCTTTCTTTCAGAAGGAATCATGCCTTTATGATGTGCTTTGAATTTAGGGATGATATCATTCCCTTTATCATCTTTCTGAAACTGCAGATCTAGTGAACAATAATGCTTTGTTCTATCAATAAAAGAATGAGGATTATCTGAACAAAGATCTCTCTTGATCTTTGCAACAATGTCATCAATATTACCTTTACATAAGGCTATTGATTTATGAATCCATTCATGATTGGATTCTTTCTTTTTCTCTGGTAGAGGAATGATGGTTCTGAATGAATACTTTCTAGGGATTTGAACATCAGGATTGAATAAAGATATAAAATCTTTATTTAAACTGAAAGTGCCACATTCCTGTAAAGCATCAACTCCTATCAAGCAATCATATGAAAGCATGTCATGTTGATAAAATTGTAATGTTCTTTCATATCCTTCTATCCTGATAGGGACATATGTTGTATATCTAGAAATGACTTCTTTCTTATCAAAATTTATTTTTAAATATGTCTCAGTCCAACAATCTGGAGGTATGGCTCTAGTTCTAAGAGCAGGCTTATATCTACTCCAGTATAAATCATTACATCTATAGAATAGGGCTTGATATTCGGGATGCAAATATTAATAGTAATAAAAGGATTTGGAGATCCTTTTATGGTACATACCTCTGTATTGAATTTCTTCTGTTGGGACTGTTTCCTCTGCATCTTGATGTCGTATTTGCTAATAGGCTTCTTCTAAGAAATTGTTCATCACCTTCAGCTTCTTTCTTCTCCCTGTTTTCTTCTTCAACTAGTCTCTTATATTCATTTGTAGCTTTAGCAATCACCTTTTGTAAAAACTCTATTCTATTTCTTCTCCACAATCTCATTGTTTCAGGAACTGGAATAACAACATCTGTACTAGAAGTAGTTACCTGAAACTCATTATCCATATCTTCTTCTGGAAATAGAAATGGAAAGCTTCTTCTTGGTGGAGAGTGTCTTCCTCCTCTACCATGACCTCTTCCTCTGTAGGGAGTTTGTCTTTGACGAATACGTCCTTGTATAGGAGGCCTTGAAGTAGGTGATGACCTTTGCTGAAGAGACCATTTTGTCTTTCTTCCTCTTCTTCTTTTCTCTCTCGTGCTTCATTTTCAGTTCTGACTTGAATTGTATATTTTCTTTCAAATTCTCTGACCTTTTGTGAGAGAAAAGTCTTCTTAGTAGTATCCCATGGGGGACAATCTTCAAATTCACTCTGCCTTAATTCTAACTACTTAAATATGACTTCAAAAGATACAGGCATGAAAGGATGAGGAAAGCTAGTAATCATATTTACAAAAGAGGGAAATGAATCATATCCAGATTCTGTACTATCTGAATCTGACTCAGAATGCTCTATGATATTTACTTGAAAATCCTCACCTGAAGAGATATATGATATATCAGAGGAATAACAATCAGAATCAGAGATTAAGCAATAATCCTAATCCGTTATACCTTTTGTTGTAAGCATATTTATCTTTACCTTACCTTTATCTATATTCTTCTTCGGGCATTCATTGGCATAATGCTTACCTTTACAAATAAAGCAATTAGGTATAAATTTTCTTTTCTTCCCCATATATTTCTTCTTTATGAAATATTGCTTTTTATATGGGACATCTTTTGAATATCTTTTTCTAGAAAAATTATACTTTTTATTATGCTTATACTGACCCTTCCCCTTTGAAAAAGATGAACACTCATTACAAGGCTTATTGATTTTGAACTTAGGCTAGGTTTTACAACCAAATGGGTCAAGATCTAATAGCTGATAAAATTTTATTCCTAAGGCTTTTTGGGCCTTAGCAGCTTCTTTGCGGTCTTGTTTCTCTTGACAGAGATGAGCATTCATCTCATTTATGATCTGATTTAAAGCACCAAGACTCAATTCTTCTATACTCTTGCCATGCAGGGCTTTCTTATATTCTGTGGCAAAGAATGTAGGAAAAGACTCTATATAGCGGAGTCTCATAGTAGGATCATTTATATTACCAGAATTGTAATATAACTTTTTCATATAACACTGATATTCTTTAATCCTACTCATGTCACACAATCTGGCTCTTATTAATAAAGAGGTATTCTTAAGTTTATCATTATCAAAAGTTTCTATAAATTCATGAATAAGAGCTGTGGTTAATGAAGCATATCCTCCAATCAGAATTTCTTCCTGATGTGGGTGAGCATCCCACCATTCTTGTACTATACCAACAAATCCATTAGCAATAACCTCAGCTTAACAAGAGTTGAGAATTAGCCCATCCTATTATTCCATGTACTAACTCCTTTACTTGTCCTAGAGTAGAACAATCTAGCTTATACCAATTGGGCTGCAAGGTTTGAGTTCGTGCAGTATGATGAAGAGGCTCTAATGTTGAAGCTCTTGAAGTTTCCTCCATCAGAACCATACTCTCAGCTTCTTCTAGAAGAATCTTAGCCATACTGACTAATCCTTTATCTAGATTCTTTTTATCTATGATGAACAAAGGAGTATGTTTAGATAGAACATTCTTATGGCAGATCGAAGATCCTGAAATATCAGCAACTTTTTTCCAGGAAAATTTCTAGGACAAATTTGGTTCTACTTCTTCTAGATTTTTTGTCTATTTAGGGAACTATTTCAGGAATAGGACTGACAGATTCTTGAACTTGATCAATCTTATGACTCAACTCAAAAGTAGACTCGTGTAGCTGATGCAGACTATTTTGTACAATTTTGTGGGTAGTGCCTAATTTAGAAGTAATATCTTTTTTAGTATCCTCATATTGACTAATATGGGGTTGAACAACATCAATGACTTCTCTGGACACAATCTTGGAAATATCAGGACAAATAGATAGATATCTAGTAGTATTCTCAAGACTTTTATCAACCTTTTTCATATGGGTACTGTTGGTCGTCAAAAAGGACTTCAAGGAGAACAATAGTCAGGGGACAAGAAGTCCCTCCTCTTTAATGGGAGAGGTTCCCTTATTCAAAAGAAAAACCTATTTACATATGTACAGAGCATAGTTTTACTGTGGAACTTGGATATCATGAAAGTGTTTTGAAAATAAATAGATCATCAACACAAAAGTACAGAGGAATGAAGACATCGGAATGAGCAGAAAGGCATTCTCCAGAATTATAGATGACAAAATAATTCCTTATGCGTGCCAGAATATAATGAATTGGAATAAGACCATTTGTATTTGAATTAATGAGATGCAATTGAAAAGACACACAGTTCTATAAATAACATCTACAAGAATACAAAGCTTCTTGACATAATGCAGACAAATGATCTAACAATACTCAACAGATAGCCACAAATAAAAGAATCAGATGGACAAAGAAAGAAGATCCTTTTGTATTGATTGCTTTACTATTTCTTACACTTCCAAAAATAAGCCAAGTTTCCCCCATTCAAAATGGCGTAGAGAGACCATTATATAGTTTTACAAATCAGTTACCCTTGGTAACTACTTCTTTTAATTAATGTTTAGTTAAAGGGATGCTTAACACAAAACCCCAACTAATTACAATAAATCTGAGATGAGAAAAGAAAGAGGAAGAGAATCAGGAGGAGAAGACAAGTGTTCATGATTAGGAAGGGCCCACTGACTTGAGGATCCGCTGTCTAAACCTTTTTAAAGCCTCTGCTATGTCTCTGCCACGTGGAACTGATGTGTTGGCAACAGACTGGGTCCAAAAACTGAGACATTTCTCCATCTCTTTGTCGAATTCGATGTGCGTATGGTAATCCTTGCTTGCTTCTTCAATGACAGACTGGAGAGAGTAGATTTCCTTCATCTTTTCCTTAGTGATGGAGTCCTCTTTGAACAGGGTCTCTTTGAAAAAAGCTCTAAATTGAGATTTAATTTCCTGTAGGGAGAGAGGTACACCTAAGGTCTCATCATGGAGGTGGCAATGGATATCCTTAAAATTAGATACCACCAAAGTCTTGAAGGCCTCACCCTTCTGCCAGCTATTTCTCAATTCTCCCAAAGCCTCCTCTAGCACTTTGATTTTCCACTCCACACTGTATACCCATGATTTTGACAAATTATCTTTCGCATCATACAAGACCTTGCTTGCCATTAAAATATTTTCATTAGTCTGCCCCATAAGGCGAAGGTCTACTATACAACTGCTCCATAGTTTGAGCTCTTTATCCATATTTCCAATGGTGGAGGAGAGTTTCTGTTGCAGATTACTTACCTTCTCATTGAGTTTGAAGGCTTCACCAATGAAATTCAATCCTGCAACAAGCATATCATCTACCATGGCCTCCATAGCTCTTCCATAGATGGAGTACCTGTGTATATCTTTGATACTCTGGACTTCGTCTTAGCTGAGGAGCACAGGTGGTGGAAGAGTAGTTAGTGGAGTGGGGTCTAAAACTTTATCTTTGGATAGCAGTGACTTGATGAAACTTGCAAGAACCTGAGCCTGCTCTTCCAGCTACTCTATAGTTTGTTGCCCTTTTTCCACTCTCCCAATGACCCTGGTGAGTGTTTCTTGAAGATTGTGAATCTCACCTTCAGGGGTGGACTCTCCCATGGAGATCCTTGAAAGCTCTAGATCAGATGCCTACAAATCTTGTTCTGGCTTGTCAACCTTGGGCTTGGCTATCTCCAGGAATTGCTGACCTTGGGTATCAGATACTATTCTTGAAGTGGTCCTGGCCTTCTTGGCAGGAGCAGCAGGAGTAGTTCCCAATAAGGCCGCCACAGCATCAAAGTTGGGTCTTGAGATTCGAGAGGAAGAATTCCTCTTCCTACTGTCAACAAAAGGCTACACCTATGCGAAAGAGGAGGAGGAAGAGGAAGGGGGGGGCAAGAGGACTGAGAGAAAGGGAACTCATGGCACTCAAAGTGTGCACTACTGTTGCCTCTAGTTGAGATATGAGTGGGGCATTTGAGGCTTCTGGTACAGAGGAGTCAATGGTGCTCGGAAGCTCAGTGCTTTGAATTTCTTTCTCTATATCCATTGGGGCTTCTGAAGCACCTACAGAGACTGACACTTCACTCTCTTCACTTTCACTGAGAACAATAATGTTCTCTGGTCCTGAGGGCAATTCCAAATGCTTTATCAGGGGATCCTCTTCAACAGGCTCCCTCTTGACCTCCTTGACCTTCTTCTGATACACCTGAGTGGATGTGGAAGGGGTGGAGGATGTAGGCCCTTTATTTGATGAGGTAGGAGGAGTTTGTATAGGTGCTTCTGAACTGGGTGTCTATGCCTCCTTCCTTGGTGTTGAGGTGTCCTTGGAGGAGGACTCTCCTGAATGTTTTCTAAGCTCGTAAACTCTTCTGTCAAACCATATTTTAGTTCTTACTAGGACAGGGGCTAGGATTTTAGCCAGATCATCCTTCTCTTTTTTGAACCAATCCAAATCCTCCAAGGGAGTGTGTTTGATCAAGGTATCATATTCATATGATAACAAGTCAGAGTTGTCATCCTGAAGCCCCTCAGGGATTTGATACAAGTTAAGCTCTTGAATCAGTTGAAGAGAAAACCTTCCATAATGTCTCCTCCATGCCTCAAAATCATTAGTACAGTCAGCCCAATAGTCTTTTGTGTCTGCCCTATGATGGTAATTGATTCTGAGATTCTGTTCAATAAATTTCTTCAAGTCAAAACAAGTTTTGGGCCTAAAGAAATGGACAGTGATGGGAGCTAGGGCTCTCTCTATGTTTTGTGCATCCAGAGTTGTCTTGCAGGTGTAGTTTCCCAAAGATATGGGGAAGTGCATACTAGTGATTTTCTTATCCCTGCAGGTTCTGTGTAATTTGTCCAACTGCCTGCATATCTCGATCAAGGCCATTTTTTCACTACAGAACATAGGGAGCTTGAGAGGGGTGCTCTCATAGCCTGCTAGCCTGATATAAGAAAACTTTCTGAACTGAATGAAGTAGGCACCATACTGCTCTATCAGGCTCATGGCTTCATCAGAGAACCTTCTTATGTTGTCACTCTCCAGAAGTCTTGCAATGTACATGGTGAAAGCATCATTCACCCAGCTGAAGTTATGATTACTAGTGTCCAGGGTGAATTGAGGGCAGTAAGCATATATAGGATCACCCTTTTGAGCATCAATATATGTGAAGAAAAACCACTTCCTAGATGCTACTAGGGTATACATTAGATAATAAGTCATGTAAAACTTCTTGGTTTGTTGTACATTGGACAGCTGTTCTGCCAAGTTCATACTGATGATTTCTACCCAGTTGATGTTCTGAGTACCCTCACACACCATGTTGATAAGTGGGCACATCCAGAAATGGAACTTGTTGGTAGAGGGTAAGCCCATGACCCGAGCTAACAAGATTATGAAATTTGACAGCTCCTCATTGAAATCAAAAAAACAGAGCTTTGGATAGACGGGACGCCCCCTTTTTAGGGTTTTTTAGCCATGATTTTACCACCCTTGCCTTGTATTTTTCACTGTCTTGGTCAAAGAGTGCCTGTGCTTAGTTTTTGGAAATGACTATAGAATTATCCATTTCAGGAATCCTTAGGGTAGCACCAATGGCGGTTGCGTCAAGCTTGGTGATGAGCTCCCCATGCACATTAGTTAGTTCGCTTGAGTCGGGATTGAAGTGAGCACCGCAGGTGAGTACCGTGTCTACACATTGCACTGAGATCGGGAAACCAGCGGCATACGCCAAGTCACTATCGTTAATCATTTGTGCCATATGGAGAGGGGTTCGGGTCTGTCAACCTAGTCCAAAAATCTCCAAAGTCCAGGTGGTGAACTTCACTGTCCCCGATATCGAGAACGGTAGACTCGAGCAGCGAAACCTGCTCCTGACCTTGGAATTTAATCTTCATGTTGATAGCAACTTGAAAAACAAAGTTACAGCTTGAACTCTTGATGGAATTACAGGGGAAATGGGTACACACATAGAGATTTCTATTGTGAGGGTATGAGCAATTGGTAACGGGAAAGTAGTGTGAAAAAATGTGTATGGGGAAGTCTATTAAATAGCCGTTTAGGAGAGAGAGGGTCATAAATGTGCAATAAATACACATCCACCAACTCAAAAAGCAAGCATCGGGAAGAGCGGGAAAAATAAGCCCGGATGGCTTTTGGTTCATTTGGGACATGCGGGACGCGAAAGAGTGATTCGCTCGATGTGGGTAATGCAGGGAAAGAATGCACGAATGCTTTCTGGACATGAGGGACCAAAGTACGTGAAGTGTGTGATGCGGCTGATGTGGGTGATAGGTGAACAGTGAGCTCGAGTGAACTTGGGACATTTGGAACAAAAAGTTTCTGATGGGCCCGCAAGAAAATCACATTTCGGGTAAAGCGGCCGATCGACGAACAAGGAGCCCAAATGAACTTGGGACACATGGGACAAAAAATTTGACAGACCCGCAAATCACACAAATGACTCCAAAAAACGTATATTTTTTCAACTTCTTGACTTTTCCCTTTACCAGAACAACAGAAAAGGCGTTAACTCAAAAAATTTCAATTTTAAACTTTTTCAAAAGAGGGGAAATTTTGAGAGGACAACAGCTGGCTCCTTCTGGGGATGACTTGGCTAAAGTCCAAAGGAATGAGACAAGGCAAGAACTCTCAGAAAAACCTAGGGGAAGTAGATTAGTACCTTATCCATTGGGCCATGAAGTCAAAAGCAAGCCAACACAGAAAACAACACCCCAAATGAGGAAAACACCAAAACAAGAAAAAGGAAGGGGAAAACACACACTATACATAATATACAGAGGACTTCCTAATCACCTAGGATTTAAAAAATTTCAGGTACTCCCACTATAAGGAAGTGGGAGGGAAGAACCATCCATATAATCAAGGTAAAAAGAATTCTCATCAGCAAAGTGCCTGATCTTGAAAGGTCTGAGCCAAAGAGAATCAAACTTGCCATGGCTGCCACGAGGTTCATGTCTTTTATCCCATAGAAAAATAATGTCTCTAACTTTGAAATCCCTAGACCTGGCCTTTTTATCAAACAAGGCCTTTACCTTCTGTTGGTGAGAATATATTCTATCAGCAACCTTCAACCTGTCCTCATTCAATTTATAAAGGTACATGATCCTTTTATCCAAAGAATCATTGAAACTGGTGTCTTTAATGGCCTTCATTAAATACAAGGCTAGTAGTTCCACTTTTACTGGCAATTGAGCTTCCACTCCATATACTACCTGAAAAGGAGACATCACAATAGCTCTTTTAGGTGTGATCTTATCTACCCAAAGAGCATCATAGAGTTTCTTGTGCCAGTTCCTCTGAGATTCATTAACTAATTTCCTTATTATGGCCACCAGATTTTTTGTTTGTTGATCTATCTTGTCCATTCCCTTGAGGATAATAATTCATGGAGTGAGCCAGGGAGATGCCATATCCATAACAAAAATCCATCATCTCAGTTGAAGAAAAATTTGAAGCATTATCCGTCACAATCTTGTTTGGCACACCAAACCTCACCAAGATGTTTTCTTTGATAAAATTGCATACTACTTCAGAAGTAGTACTCTTTACTGGAATGGCTTCTACCCACTTAGTAAAATAGTCTGTGGCAGTTAATACGTGGGTATGACCAACACTAGAAGAGGGATTAAGTGTTCCAATGAAATCTAAACCCCATTGTTGAAAAGGCTCTTTGATCACAACTGGTTTAAGGGGCAAAGAAGCCAACTTGGGTCTACCCACGAAAGTCTGACAAGCTTCGCATTTATCAATCCACTTTGATGCGTCTTTGAACAAGGTAGGCCAATAATATCCTGCACGAAGAATCTTATGAGTAGTGACAGTTGATGAGTAATGCCCTCCACATGCCTGATCATGGAAATCTGAAAGTAGCTTCCTCTGTTGTTCCTTGTCCACACATTTTAGAAATCTTCCATCTAACCCACGTTTGAACAAGGCATTCTCCCACAACACATATTGGGCTGATCTTAACTTAACAGCTCTCCTCTCTTTGGTAGTCAAATGAGAGGGACATTCTCCATATGTGAGAAAGTGTGCGATATCAACATACCATTCATCAATTGAGCTAAGAAACAGAATGGTAGGAAGATCGACTTTATCCTCAGGTAACTCATGTCCAGCTCCCTCAGCAATGAGTTCAAACAAGCCTTTTCCACGGACTAGCTTGGTTAGGAGGGGAATCTACTGAATAGCTTTAACTCGCTCAGGATCAATTTTTATACCATCTTTAGAGAAAACATGCCCTAGCAACTTTCCTCTCTGTGACACAAAAAATAGATTTCTTAGGATTCAAAGAGATCTCATGTTCCCTGTCAGTTCAAAATTGTGAACTATTTCCAGAATGCTGAAAATGATCTGCTCTTGCTTTGGAAAATACAGTGAAAGTCATCAAGGTATACCACAATACATTTCCCTTTTAAACTTCCAAAATCCAAGTCCATAGCTCTCTGGAAAGTGGCACCGGCATTAATGAGCCCAAAAGGCATCCTCTTGTAGGCAAAGGTACCCCAAGGGGTAGTGAAGGCCGTCTTGTGTTGATCTGCGGTATTAACTTCTACCTGATTATATCCTGAGAAGCCATCAAGCATAGACAACATTTAAGACCCTGTTATAACTTGTAAGACTTGATCCATCATGGGCAAAGGATAGTTGTCCTTCAAAGAGGCTTGATTCAGATTTCTGAAGTCAACACAAATACGAATCTCACCATTTTTATTTCTAACGGGCACAATGTTGGCAATCCATGTTGAATGGTGGACCAGGAAAAATAATTTTGGCTTTTAATAACTTCTGTATTTCCTGAAAGATGATGTCAGCTATTTTAGGATTGTATTGCATTTGTTTCTATCTGAAAGGCTTAATCCTAGGTTTGAGAGGGATGAAATGTTGCATCTCCTTTGGTTGAAAATATTTTAGATCCTCATAGGAATAAGCAAGAACATCTTTATACTCCCTTAAAATATTAATTACTTTCTTCTTTTCTTCTGGTGTACAACATCTTCCAATGTTCACGAGTTTAGGGTCAACAGAACTCCCAATATTAGTTTTGTCATACTCAACAGATTGTTGTGATCTGGTAGAAGCTTTAGAATTCACATACCTATCATGCTTATCAAACAATTCTTCTAAACTCACTAGTCCCTTTGGAATCTTGTTACCTTTGAGTTTGATACACCCATCTTGATCTATCTCTTCTTCATTGACATCCTCTTTATTGGAAGGCACACTTTCACAAGGCAAATTGTCACTTCCTTCAAAGTACAATTGTTCAAAGTTATCCCTGAGTTCTAGGAAAGAAAGCAAATGTTGATCATCATTGAAAACTTGCCAATTACTTGCATTATCGAGTACACTGGGCCTATGGATCATTTCAATGGTAAACCTATCTTGAGAGAAGTTCAGGATGAGGTATCAGTAATGACCCTGAGACTGCTAATGAGTCAGCCCTGGTGTACTCCTCCCTAGGCACTGCTTCAATGAAGAAGGCATCACGAAATTTGATAGAGTCCCAAACCCGATTCCTGTAATGTTTCAACCTTCTATTCTTTACCTGAAAAAGGTTTCTAACTTGCTTGACAATCAGCTCCGCGTCTCCACAAGCTAAAAGATTCTTCACACCCTTTTATTTGGCCACATTAAGCCCAAGAATGAGAGCTTCATACTTTGTTGTATTATTAGTATTTTCAAATTGTAACTTGAATGAGAAAGGACAAACCTTTCCCTCAGGAGACACCAATACTACACTAGCTCCAAAACTAGCTGAGGAACAACTTCCATCAAACTCTAATATCCAAACACCATTAGGATCCTTAAGTGATCTTTTGGGGAGTTGGATCTCCTCTGGAGACATAATCATATAGTTGCCATGCCCCATATCTTCATAAAGTATTTGCACTTTGGGATCATCTATTTTTTGTACAATATACTCAGACTGTTTCTCAGGCAACAACTTCTTCATTTGTCCATTAACTGGTATGAGGGCATGTGACCAATCCATTTGAATTTCTCCTCCCACATCCTTACAGAAGTTCCTACTTAGCAGCATTCCATATGAAGGGGGAATGTCTGCTACTAGGATAGTAGCCAAAACCTTTCTTCTCCGGTAAAGTAGAAAAAGCTACTTGTGCATCTTTAATTATTCCGACTAGGGGCACTTCCTTACTCTCCATAGAATAACAAGACCCATAAGTGCACGTGAGAGTTAGGCCTAAGGCATGGGCTACTTTGGTAGGCATTACATTGTCTGATGCCTGTAAGTATATGATGCAGTTGCTGAGTTTATGACCTACTATAAGGAGGGTCACATAGAATGGTTTGATGTTGTCATTGGGAGAGGTGACAGCAGCTACCAGATTGGGTTTTGGTGTGGAGGATGGAGTAGGTAAAAGGCCTTTAGAGGTAATTTTGGAATGGGAATTGAAAAAGTGAATCATTTTAGCAAAATCCTTGGGATGGGTTTGATAATATTCAGCCTCTGAGTTTTGAACCTTGGTCTTTTTCAGGTGATCAATGATATCGAAAAACCCAGAGGTGGACGGGCTATCATCACTTGGGACCTTAGGCTTATCAGTTTTAGGGATTGAAGAAGAAACTTTAGTAGCAGAATTAGACAGGACTCACCTTTGGTGTGGACGTAATGGGGATAGGAGATCCTCTTTTCACAATCACAGGGATAGTCATCAAATTCTCCTTGGATCTTTTGGTAGGCTGGATCACTTTCTCCCTTTTGTGTGTCTACTCTCAAGTCATGATAGCGTATGATTCGTCTATTCATGTCTGCTACTACTTCATCATAATCATCTTCTTCATCAACGCCTTCAGTAGTGAAGAAATTAACCTGAGATCCCTCAAGTTCCTCTGCTTCTTCATCGGCCTCTTCAACAAGTTCTTCACAATCTTCACTAACCTCTTCATCCTCTGAATCTTCAACTTCACAGGTTACATTAACAGGGACCTTAATAGGTGGTCCTTCAAGTGCTAGCCTTGTTTGAGAAGTAGGCAAACGATTTCTGGGCTGAAAATTCCTCCTTGGAACATCTGCATAGGGGGCGTGCTAAGCCAATTGTTTCTTAATGGTGATGAGGTCATTTGCAAGTTTTTGTACTAATGGATCAGTATTAGGCCCAGGAGTGGAAGAGGAGGAAGAAAAAGACCTAGATTTAAAAGGGTATCTTCTCAACTTCCTCGGACATGATTAAATCATCTTCAACACTAACAACAAGAGTTTGATCCTCGGCCAATGTTGCAAGATTATCTCTTCTCAATGCATAACTAACTTCAGGTAATTGGGCATTCAGGAAGAATAATTTTTGGATTTGACCTACAGGTTGAGTGTCTGGTGGGATTTTTTTAATCAACTTGTTGAATTGAGCCACAATTTTTCTCATGGGTTCTTGTGATTCTTTCTTTATTTGAGAAATTTGGGCCAGCAAATCATGCAGGTCATCTGCCGGTTTGAAACGATTCTCAAACCTCATTCTCATTGTGTTCCAGCTGGTGATAGCCTCAACCAGAAGGTGATAGAACCAATCTACTACATTATCTTGTAAGGTCTCAACAAAAAGCCTTACTGAGACATCTTCTTTTTCAACTCCCAGAACTCCACATGCAACTATGAAAGCCACTATATGTTCATCAGGATGTATCTTGCCATCACCTCTGAACTTGGGAAAGTTTTTTCGGTTACCTCTGGGTAACTCATGTAAGGGCTAAGGAAGGGCGAGAGGCCCAACATGATTACCCCAAGGCAATGGTACTGCCATTCTTGGAAAAATGGTTTGAAGGGGAACTGAAACACCAGCAAGAATCAAAGCACGAAGATTAGGACTGAGTTGCTTTAAAGGAATACCACCCGCAGGGGTTCTATTTTTGATAGGAGGAGTGCTTGTTGAACGAGATCATTTATTTCTTCTAGTTGAAGGAAAAGGAAAACCTTGCTGTTCCAAAAGCCGAAACTGAGAATCTTCAATACCAAGGGCTCCTCTCCCACTTGTAAAATGTGGAGTTCCCAAATGAAAGGATGATCAATAAATGTTTATAGAACTTGAATACGTCAAGAAAAATGATCCCCAGTAGAGTCGCCAAAAATTTTTGGTCGTCAAAAAAATATCTCAATGAGAACAACAGTCATGGGACAAGAAGTCCCTTCTCTTTAATGGGAGAGGTTCCCTTATTCAAAAACAAAACCTATTTACATATGTACAGTGTATATCTTTAATGTGGATCTTAGATATCATGAAAGCGTTTTGAAGTAAAATAGATCATCAACACAAAAGTACAGAGAAATGAAGACATGGAAATGAGTAGAAAGGCATTCTCTAGAATTATAGATGACAAAATAATTCCTTATATGCATGCTAGAAAATAATGAATTGGAATAAGATCATTTGTATTTGAATTAAATGAGATGCAATTGAAAAGACACATAGTTCCAGAAATAACATCTACAAGAATACAAAGCTTCTTGACATAATGCAGACAAATGATCTAACAATACTCAACAAAAAGCCACGAATAAAGGGATCAGATAGACCAAGAAAGAAGATCCTTTTGTATTGATTTCTTTACTATTTCTTACACTTCCAAAAGTAAGCCAAGTTCCTCCCGTTCAAAATGGTGTAGGGAGACCATTATATAGTTTTAAAAATCAGTTAAACTTGGTAACTACTTATTTTAATTAATGTTTAGTTAAAGGGATGCTTAATGTAAAACCCCAACTAATTACGATAAATCTGAGATGAGAAGAGAAAGAAGAAGAGAAGTGAGGAGGAGAAGACAAGTGTTCATGATTAGGAAGGGCCCACTAACTTGAGGATCCACTGTCTAAACCTTCTTAACGCCCCTGTTATGTCTCTACCACGTGGAACTGATGTGTTGGCAGTAGACTGGGTCTAAAAAATAAGACATTTCTCCATATCTTTGTCAAATTTGATGTGTGTATGGTACTCCTTGCTCGCTTCTTCAATGGAAAACTGGAGAGAGTAGATTTCCCTCATATTTTCCCTAGTGATGGAGTCCTCTTTGAACATGTTTTCTTTAACAAAATCTCTGAATTGAACTTTAATTTCTTGTAGGGAGAGAGGTAAACCTTAGGTCTCATCATGGAGGTGGCAATGGTTATCCTTAAAAGTAGATACCACCAAAGTCTTGAAGGCCTCACCCTTCTGCCAGCTATTTCTCAATTCTCCCAAAGCCTCCTCTAGCACTTTGATTTTCCACTCCACACTGTATACCCATGATTTTGACAAATTATCTTTCACATCATCAAATACCTTGCTTTCCATTAAAATATTCTCATCAGTTTGCCCCATAAGGTGAAGGTCTACTATGCAACTGCTCCAGAGTTTGAGCTCTTTAATCATATTTCCAATGGTGGAGGAGAGTTTCTGTTGCAGATTACTTACCTTCTCATTGAGTTTGAAGGCTTCACGAATGAAATTCAACCCTACAACAAGCATATCATCTACCATGGCCTCCATAGCTCTTCCATAGATGGAGTACATGTGTATATCTTTGATACTCTAGACTTCATCTTGGCTGAGGAGCATAGGTGGTGGAAGAGTAGTTAGTGGAGTGGGGTCTAAAACTTTATCTTTGGATAGCAGTGACTTGATGAAACTTGCAAGAACCTGAGCCTACTCTTCCAGCTGCACTATAGTTTGTTGCCCTTTTTCCACTCTCCCAATGACCCTGGTGAGTTTTTCTTGAAGATTGTGAATCTCACCTTCAGGGGTGGACTCTCCCATGGAGATCCTAAAAAGTTCTAGATCAGAGGCCTACAGATCCTACTCTGGCTTGTCAACCTTGGGCTTGGCTATCTCCAGGAATTGCTGACCTTGGGCATCAGATACTATTCTTGAAGTGGTCCTGGCTTTCTTCGCAGGAGTAGGAGTAGTGCCCAATAAGGCTGCCACAACATCAAAGTTGGGTCCTGAGATTCGAGAGGAAGACTTCCTCTTCCTACTATCAACAAAAGGTTGCACCCATGCGAAAGAGGAGGAGGAAGAGGAAGGGGGGGCAAGAGGACCGAGAGAAAGGGAACTCATGGCACTCAAAGTGTGCACTGTTGTTGCCTCTAGTTGAGATATGAGTGGGGCAGCTGAGGCTTCTAGTACAGAGGATTCAATGGTGCTCGAAAGCTCAGCGCTTTGAATTGCTTTTTCTATATCCATTGGGGCTTCTAAAGCACCTACAAAGACTGGTAGTTCAATCTCTTCACTCTCACTGAGAACAATAATGTTCTCTGGTCCTGAGGGCAATTCCGAATGCTTTATCAGGGGATCCTCTTCAACAGGTTCCCTCTTGACCTCCTTGACCTTCTTCTGATACACCTGAGTGGATGAGGAAGGGGTGGAGGATGTAGGCCCTTTATTTGATGAGGCAGGAGGAGTCTGTACAGGTGCTTCTGAACTTGGTGTCTATGCCTCCTTCCTTGGTATTGAGGTGTCCTTAGAGGAGGACTCTCCTGAATGCTTTCTAAGCTCGTGAACTCTTCTGTCAAACCAGATTTTGGTTCTTACTAGGACAGGGGCTAGGATTTCAGCCAGATCATCCTTCTCTTTTTTGAACCAATCCAAATCCTCCAAGGGAGTGTGTTTGATCAAGGTATCATATTCATATGATAACAAGTCAGAGTTGTCATCCTGAAGCCCTTCAGGAATTTGATACAAGTTAAGCTCTTGAATCAGTTGAAGAGAAAACCTACCATAATGTCTCCTCCTTGCCTCAAAATCATAAGCACAGTCAGCCCAATAATCTTCTGTGTCTGCCCTATGATGGTAATTAATTCTGAGATTCTGTTCAATAAATTTCTTCAAGTCAAAAAAATTTCTGGGCCTGAAGAAATGGACAGTGATGGGAGCTAGGGCTCTCTCTATGTTTTGTGCATCCAGAGTTGTCTTGCAGGTGTAGTTTCCCAAAGATATGGGGAAGTGCAGACCAGTGATTTTCTTATCCCTGCAAGTTCTGTGCAATTTGTCCAATTACCTTCATATCTCGATCAAGGCCATTTTGTCACTACAGAACATAGGGAGCTTGAGAGGGGTGCTCTCATAGCCTGCTAGCCTGATATAAGAGAACTTTCTAAACTGAATGAAGTAGGCACCGTAATTCACTATCAGGCTCATGGCTTCATCAGAGAACCTTCTTATGGTGTCACTCTCCAGAAGTCTTACAATGTATATGGTGAAAGCATCATTCACCCTCCTGAAGTTACGATTACTAGTGTCCAGGGTGAATTGAGGGCAGTAAGCATATATAGGATCACCCTTCTGAGCATCAATATATGTGAAGCCAAACCACTGCCTAGATGACTGCTAGGGTATACATTAGATAAGAAGTCATGTAAAACTTCTTGGTTTGTTGTACATTGGACAGCTATTCTACCAAGTTCATACTGATGATTTCTGCCCAGTTGATGTTCTGAGTACCCTCACACACCATGTTGATAAGTGGGCACATCCAGAAATGGAACTCATTGGTAGAGGGTAAGCCCATGACCCAAGCTAACAAGATTATGAAATCTGATAGCTCCTCATTGAAATCGGAACGAAATAGAGCTTTGGATAGACGGGACACCCCCTTTTTAGGGTTTTTTAGCCATGAATTTGCCACCCTTGCCTTGTATTTTTCACTGTCCTGGTCAAAGAGTGCATGTGCCTGGTTATGAGAAATGACTATAGAATTATCCATTTTGGGAATCCTTAGGGCAGCGCCAATGGCGGCTGCATCAAGCTTGGTGATGAGCTCCCCATGCACATTATGTTAGTTCGCTTGAGTCAGGGATTGAAGTGAGCACCGCAGGTGAGTACCATGTCTACACATTGCACTGAGATCGGGAAACTAGCTGGCAAACGCCAAGCCACTATTGTTAATCATTTGCACCATCAGGAGAGGGGTTCGGGTCTGTCAACCTAGTCCAAAAATCTCCAAAGTCCAGGTGATGAACTTCACTGTCCCCGATATCAGGAACAGACAGACTCAAGTGGTGAAACTTGCTCCTGACCTTGGAATTTAATCTTCATGTTGACATCAATTTGAAAAACAAAGTTACAGCTTGAACTCTTGATGGAATTGCACAGGGGAAATGGGTACGTGCACACAGAGATTTCAATTGCAAGGGTATGAGCAATTGGTAACGGGAAAGTAGTGTGCAAAAATACGTAGGGGGTAGTCTATTAAATAGCCGTTTAGGAGAGAGAAGGTCATAAATGTGTATTAAATACACATCCACCAACTCAAAAAAGCAAGCATCGGGAAGAGTGGGAAAAATTAGCCCGAATGGCCTTTGGTTCATTTGGGACACGTGGGACGCGAAAGAGTGATTCGGCCGATGCGGGTAATGCAGGGACAGAATGCACAAATTATTTCGAGACATGAGGGACCAAAGTACGTGAAGTGCGTGATGTGGACGACATGGGCAATAGGTGAACATCGAGCCTAAGCGAACTTGGGACATTTGGAACAAAAAGTTCCGACGGGCCCGCAAGAAAACAGGTTTCGGATAAAGCGGCCGACCGGTGAATAGGGAGCCCAAATGAACTTGGGACACATGGGACAAAAATGTCCGACAGACCCGCAAATCACACAAATGACTCAAAAAATGTAGATTTTTTCCAACTTCTTGACTTTTCCCTTTACCAGAACAACAGAAAAGGCGTTAACTCAAAAAATTTCAATTTTAAACTTTTTCAAAAGAGGGGAAATTTTGAGAGGACAACAAGTACTAACATCATCAACTTTAGAATTCAATAGTCTAATAGCAGAAGATATATCTCCTTTCTTATGGAGTTCTATGGCTTTTAATGTTTTTTACATTTCTGCTAAAATAGACTCTTGAGATTGCAGACGATCATGTACAAACTTGATGGCTTTATTAGTCCAATTTAACATTTTTGAGGACTTAGAAGGGTCTACATGTCTATCTACAGTTTTTTGGTTTTCATCAGGTGACAAAACTTCACTACTATCAAGGGACGGAAAAGATGTGGAAATATTGGTTTCTTTAGAAGTCATACTAATAGTAGGAGCATTAGAAGGGACATATTTTTGTTTTATGATCTGCTCACAATCTTTACACCAAAGGTAATTTGTATTTGGATCATGAATCAAACTATTATGGCTACAGATATAAGTTTGTTCTTTCAGAGAATTTCTCGAAGGTTCAGTAGTAGAGAAAATAGAAGTATCTGATCTAAAAGAACTAGATCTGGACATATCAGACACTGGTTTTTAAGATCTGAAAGACAAAGTTACATTTGCCTTAGACTCATTTACAGCTATAGCATTTTCTAACTTAGGCTAATTTTTCTCAAGAAACTTTTTGGATAAGGTCCATTTTTTTGGAACTCTAATATGGGACCAAGGTATAAGCTTAGGTTCTATTTTTTGACTTTCTAAAATAGTATGACTCACCATGCTGCTGCCTTTAGAAATACCATGCTTTACTGCAGGATGCATTGTATTGACAAGACGATAAATAATCTTGTAATGAATAGCTAAGGGACAAGCACCAGGTTTCATATGCAGACCTGTAGTAGCAAGATGTAGACGCAAAACTTGTTTTAACAAGTCTTCTTTTTGTAGGCTAACATGATAGTTTGGATAGACCTCAAAGGATATGGGGCCATTATGAAGACCAGTTTGGATAGCAGCCAATAAAAAATCTTTAAAGCTTTCAAAACACAGATCCATGAGACAACATAATACAAATGCATTTAAACCACGATGGAAAAGTGGAGTAATACCTATATGTACACAACCTATATGAGCAAACTTAAATGTCTTTTGCTTCTTAAGGGACTGGATATCCGCAAGATCTATCAAGGGAATATCATACTCATGACTAGAAGTCTGAGAAACTTGTATAATAGACTCAAGGGTCTTTAATGTAGTAGCAGCAATCAAATGAAAATCAATCAATTTATCATACACTTGGTTATATGGGATCTTAGGCAATTTCCATGCCGGTAACGGATCTGATTGTGGTTGTATATCTATTGCAGAACTAATAGGAAAAACATCACATAGACTTATAAGATCTTGACCTTCATGTTCTCCTTGAATACTAGTGTGACCTCCAAACTCCATTACTATTACTAATAAGTAACTCTTCAACACGGCTTACGGTATCGACCTTCAACCTAAAACTGTGCACATCTATGGCAACTTACAAAGCAGGAGGCTTGCCTCTTTTCCTTACTTACGAGGTATAAAATTATTTCGCAAATGAAGAAACACAGATCATACACCAGATATCAAGATAGAAACACAACAAAACAGAATCTTACAAACTTTATTTATCATGAAACTCTAATACATAGAGAACCAACTCTGATACCACTTCTAACCAAGATTTTACAAAACTCCAACTTCTAACCAAGCTATTACAACTATCACAAACTCCAAACCAAATTCTAACCAAGCTATTACAACTATTACAAACTTCAAATCCCCAAGAAATATTCATTCAGAACCATCATTCCTCTACCAGAGCAAAAGAAAGAATCCAATCATGAATGGATTCATAAATCAATAGCCTTATGTAAAGGTAATATTGATGACATTGTTGTGAATATCAAGAAAGATATTTGTTTTGATAATCCTCATTAGTTTTATTAAAAGAGACAAAGCATTATTGTTCACTAGATTTCCAGTTTTAGAAATATTACAAAGGGAATGATATCATTCCAAAATTCAAAGCCCATCATAAAGGAATGATCCCTTCTGAAAGAAAGGAATGCTATGAAGAAATTAAAAAGATAATCCAAGGAGGTTTCATCGAAGAATCTAAATCCCCTGTAGGCATGTGCAACTTTTTGTGTGAATAAAAGAAGTGAACAAATTCACCAAAAGAAAAGACTTGTTGTTGATTACAAGTCTTTGAACAAGTTTGTGAGAGTTGTCCAACATCCTATACCTGCTAAGGATGATCTGCTATCTAGAATTAGAGGATCAAAAGCATACAATAAGTTTGATCTGAAAGAGTGGATTTTGGCAGATATTCTTGAATCCAGAGGATACCTTCAAAAAAAAATTTGTAGTTCCTGGAGGACAATATGAGTGGAAAGTTCTTCCATTCAGATTAAAGACTGCTCCATCAATATTTCAGAAGAAAGATGGATTCTATCTTTGGTGAGTTAGCTGATTTTCTTGATATTTTATATTGATGACGTATTAATATTCTCTAAATCTCCCAAAGAAGCATATTGATCATCTAGAGAAATTCTATGAATATAGTCTACAAGAATGGTTTATGTTTATCTCCAACAAAAATGGAGATCTTAAAAGATGATATGGATTTCCTAGAGATTAGAATTAAAGATGGATCCATTGAAATGTAGTTCCATATTGTTTCTAAGATCCAAGAATTCCTAGATCGAATCTCAGAAAAGATATAGTTATAAAGATTTCTGGGTTGCATCAATTATGTTGCTAGTTTTTTTTTTAAAATATTACTGTAGATAGGATACTTGCTTAATAAAATATTGAAGAAAAATGCCCCCAGCTGGTAAGAAGAAATGACCCAAACTATGCAGAAGAATTAAAACACAGGTTCAAAAGCTTCCTGCTATGTCTTTGCGTGGACAAGGACTAAATATCATAGAAACAGATGCCAGTGAAAATTATTGGGGATCCATGCTGAAAGAAAAATTAGATAATGGAAAAGAAAAGATATGCAGACTATATATCTGGATCTTTTCAAGGATCAGAGATGAAATATCATTCTTCTCATCAAGAAATTTTGAGCTGATAAGAAATCCATAAAAGCTTTATTATTTTTTTATACAGAATGAGCATTTTGTTTTGCACTCTGATTTAAAAGATTTTAAGGCTAGACTTAATAATGGAGATCCTACCAACAAGACTTGCATTCAACTAGACTTTAGAGATGGGGAATGTGGTTTGACAATTTCAGCTTTGAAATTGAGCATATCAAAGGCAAAGATAATTCTCTAGCGGATTTTTCCAGTAGAGAATTAAATTATTCAAAGAACATAAATATTACACAGGAAATCCATGAATTTGTTAAAACCATCTAGCAATCTTCTACTTTTCACAGCTACCTTGAATCTCTAAAGATGAAATGACAATGAGATGTCATATGAAGCACAATATTTGTTACTCTCTAGAGGAATTATTTTAGTATCACCCTGTACAATATGACAGAGGTGGCAACTAGATTTGTTGATCCTAAAATTCCTACTACATAGAATTTCACACCAGTCTAGAACCTATGGTTTTTTGCACTTTATAGTGGTAATGGAGACATTAAAGCTACGTGGAACCTCCTCCTAGATGATATTCCAATAGAAGGAATTTAACTAAGACAATTGGTCTCAAGACCAAAAACATTGTGGAGGTTTGAATTCTCTAAGATTTGGCCTGAAGATCATCCTATGGAAAATGATGCATGGAATAGGTAAGCACTCCAGGAGACATGTAGTATATTACTAATCATTTTAAGCATTTTTTCAAAATATCTGCCTACAAATATTTCTTGACAGTCCTCTGCTTAATGTAGAACCTGATACTATTAGAAATATTTTAATCAATTCTAAAATTTCTTTGGTAAATAAAACTATCCTATTATATTAGGACAAATCTTATACAAGGACATCATGCTAATCCAAATGGACAACTATGGTGAAGGATCTATCTCCATCTTACAATAAATGTCCATCCTCCTACACCTGGTCACTTCCTTCAAATTCCATATCACTATTTCTTTCCATCACAGAAGGGATATAGCTCCAGATAATGATGGAACATCTTCTGTATCCAGACTTTGGTACAAGAGGAACACTCATGACCTGACTACTTTGTTGAAACGAGAGATTGGGAAGAATATTCTAGCTCGTCCAGATGGGGAAAATAGCCCTATAGTACATTACAGTCCGTAAAGCTATGATGACAGGTTTGGTGTCATCCATATAATAAAGCTTTGAGGTGACTCCACTTTAGTCATTTTGAAAGCATGGTGGACCTCCCCACTATTCTAAAGGTGTTATTTTGAGTGGCATGTACTCAATCGTGGACTTTTCCCACTTTTTCCTTAGAGGGAATCATTCTTGTTCACCTTGGTTACCGGTTTCCGGTTTCTAGGTTTCCCATCTATTCGGTGAAAATCCTCTCACATTAAAATATAAAGGGATGCTAAGACTCATTCACTACATCAGAGAAGATCGGAGAATTAAGCTTAATAAGCTAGAGTCTGTAATAGCTATAATAGCTTAAAAGTTGGTTTGGATTTTGTAAGTAGTCATAAGATTTCAGCTTGGTATCAGTACAGTTGTAAGCTAAGTATTAGAAGCTTGGTTTGAAATGGTACTGAGAGCTAGTTAAACTATGGTATTAGAATATAAGCATAAGAAGAATAAAGTTTATAAGATTTTCTAAAAAAAAATATTCTATCTTAAGATCTGGTCCCATGATCAGAAATCAATACTTCATCTGAAGAAAGAAGTTTATACCTGGGAAGTCAGAAGAAAAGTGGTTAGTCTCCAACTTTCTTTAGTCGTCGTAGAAGTGCGTAGCATTATGCAAATGAATGCCTAATACCGTAAGCCCTACAGAGAAAGTTGCTTATCAGGTAACAGATAAATAGAGCTTGGAGATCACGCTAGTATTCAAGGTATAACATGAAGATCAGGATTGTTGTTTAAGTCTGTCTGATGTTTCTGATTGTTATTATTCTGCATATAACATATACAACCAGGATCAGATCCGTTACTGGCATGGTAATTATCTATAGATCACACTGATTAACCAAGTTTATGATAAAGTGACAGAATTTGGGTATGATTCGTTTCTACTACTTTTGTAAGATACGTGAGTCTGTTATACTAGTTTTCCTCAGACTTCCTCTCATGCCTGTGATCTTCCCTTGATAGATCCTACTGATATTAAGTCCCTTAAGAACTAAGGCAAAGTGACATTTGAAGATTGTCCCCCATAGGTTGTGTACAGATAGGTATTACTCCAATTTTCCATCGTGGTTTAAATGCATATGTATTATGTTGTCTCATGGATCTGTGTTTTGAAAGCCTTAAAGATTCTTTATTGGCTGCTATCCAAACCGGCCTTCATAATGGCCCCATATCCTTTGAGGTCTATCCAAACTATCCTGTTAGCCTGTAAAAAGAATACTTGTTAAAACAAGTTTTGCCTCTGTATCTTGCTACTATAGGTCTACATATGAAACCTGGTGCTTGTCCCTTAGCTATTCATTACAAGATTATCTATTGTCTTGTCAATACAATGCATCCTGCAGTAAAGCATGGTATTTCTAAAGGTAGCAGTGTGGTGAGTCATTACTAGTTTAGAAAGTCAAAAAATAGAACTTAAGCTTATATTTTGGTCCCAGATTAGAGTTCAAAAAGAATGGACCTTATCCAAAAAGTTTCTTGAGAAAAATCAACCTAAGTTAGAAAATGCTACAGCTATAAACAAGTCTAAGTCAAATGTAACTTTGTCTTTCAGATCTAAAAAACAAGTGTTTGATATGTCCAGATCTAGTTCTTTTAGATCAGACACTTCTATTTTCTCGACTACTGAACCTTCGAGAAAGTCTCTGAAAGAACAAACTTATATCTGTAGCCATAATAGTTTGATTCATGATCCAAATACAGATTACCTTTGGTGTAAAGATTGTGAGCAGATCATAAAACAAAAATATGTCCCTTCTAATGGTCCTACTATTAGTATGGCTTCTAAAGAAACCAATATTTCTGCATCTTTTCCGTCCCTTGACAGTAGTGAAGTTCTGTCACCTAATGAAAACCAAAAAGCTATCTTTTGGTACCAAAGAACTATAGACAGACATGTAGACCCTTCTGAGTCCTCAAAATTTTTAAACTGGACTAATAAATCCATCAAGTCTGTACATGATCATCTGCAATCTCAAGAGTCTATTTTAGCATAAATGGAGAAAACATTAAAAGCCATAGAACTCCATCAGAAAGGAGATATATCTTCTTCTCTTAGACTATTGAATTCTAAAGTTGATGATGTTAGTACCCATATGAAAAAAGTTGATAAAAGTCTTGAGAATACTACTAGATATGTATCTGCTTGTCATGATATTCCCAAGATTGTGTCCAGAGAAGTCATTGATGTTGTTCAACCCCTCATTAGTCAATCTGAGGATACTAAAAAAGATATTGCTTCTAAATTAGGCACTACCCACAAAATTGTACAAAATAGTCTGCATCAGCTACATGAGTCCACTGTTGAGTTGAGTCATAAGATTGATCAAGTTCAAGAATCTATTAGTCCTATTCCTGAAATAGTTCCCCAAATAGACAAAATTCTGGAAAACACAAAAAATCCAGAAGAAGTAGACCCAGATTGGTCCTAGAAAGTGTTATGGAAAGAAGTTATTTATCTTTCAGGATCTTCGATCCGCCATAAGAATGTTCTATCTGAACATACTCCTTTGTTCATCACACATAAAAAGAATCCAGATAAAGGATCAATTAGTATGGCTAAGCTTCTTTCAGAAGAAACTGAGAGTATGAGTGGAAAGTTCTTCCATTTGGATTAAAGACTGCTCCATCCATCTTTAGAAGAAAATGGATTTTATCTTTGGTGAGTCGTCTTATTTTTGATAGTTTATATTGATGACTCCAAATCTCCCAAAGAGCAATTGATCATCTAGAGAAATTCTAATATAGTCTACAAGAATGGTTTATGTTTATCTCCAACAAAAATGGAGATTTCAAAGACGAAATGGATTTCCAAGGGATTAGAATTAAAGATGGATCCATTGAAATGTAATCTCATATTGTATCAAAAATTCAAGAATTCCCAGACCAAATCTCAAAGAAGATTCAGTTACAAGGATTTTTGGGTTGTATAAATTATGTTGTTGGTTTTTATAAAAAGACTGCTACAGATAGAATTCTGTTCAATAAAAGATTGAAGAAGAATGCTCCCAGCTGGTCAGAAGAAATGACTCAGGTTGTGCAAAGAATAGAAACACAAGTTCAAAAAAATTTTGCTATGTCCTTGCCCGGACAAGGATTAAAGATCATAGAAACAAATGCTAGTGAAAATTATTGGGGAGTTGTGTTGAAAGAAAAAATAGATAATGGAAAAGAAAATATATGCAGATATACATCTGGATCTTTTCAAGGATCAGAGCTGAAATATCATTCTGCCCATAAAGAAATTTTAGCTGCTAAGAAAGCCATAAAAGCTTTCTTATTTTTTATTCAGAATGAGCATTTTGTTCTACGCTCTGACTTAAAGGATTTTAAAGCCAGACTTAATAATGGAGATCCTGCAAACAAAACTGCATTCAACAGGCTTCAAAGATGGGGAATGTGGTTTGACAATTTCAGTTTTGAAATTGAGCATATCAAAGGAAAAGATAATTCTCTAGCTGATTTTGCCAGTAGAGAATTAAATTATTCAAAGAATGTAAATGTTACACAGGTGATCCATGAATTTGTTGAATCCATCTGGCAATCTTCTAATTGTCACAACTACCTTGAATCTCTTAGGAGGAATGACAATGAGATGTCATATGAAGCACAACATTTGTTACTCTCCAGAGGAATTATTTCAGTATCTCCTTACAATATGACAGAGGTGGCATCCAGATTTGTTGATCCTAAAATTCCTACCACAGAATTCCATACCAGGCAAGAACCTATGGTTTTTTGCACTTTACAGTGGCAATGGAGACATTCAAGGTACGTGGAACCTCCTCCTGATGATATTCCAATAGAAGGGATTTGACTAAGACAATTGGTCCCAAGACCAAAACATTATGGAGGTTTGAATTCTCTAAGCTTTGGCCCGAAGATCATCCAATGGAAAATGATGCATGGAACAGGCCAAGCACTCCAGGAGACAGGTAGTATATTGCTAATCATTTTAAGTATTTTTTTTCAAAATATCTACCTACTAAGATTTCTGACAGTCCTTTGCTCAATGTCGAACCTGACACTGTTAGAAATATTTTAATCAATTGTAAAATTCCTTGGTATGTAAAAATATCCTATTATGTTAGGACTAATCCTCTACAGGGACATCATGCTTATCCAAATGGACAACTATGGCGAAGAATCTATCTCCATCACACAATGAATGTCCATCCTCCTGCACCTGGTCACTTCCTTCAGATTCCAGATCATTACCTCTTTCCATCCAGAAGGCATCTAGCTCCAGACAATGATGGAACATCCCCGATATCCAAACTTTGGTACGAGAGGAACACTCGTGACCTCTACTTTGCTGAAAGGAGAGATTGGGAAGAATCTTCCAGCTCATCGGATAATGACAATAGTCATAGAGTCCATTTTAGTCTATAAAGCTATGATGATAGGCTTGTTGTCATCTGGCTAATAAAGGTTTGAGGTGACTCCACTTTAGTCATTTCGAAAACATGGTGGACCTCCCCACTATCGAAAGGTGTCATGTTGAGTGACATTTACTCAATCGTCTTTTCTATTGAGATTAGATGACAACCATTCCTCTTGTTGTGGATCAAGATCCTATTATTCAGCTTGCTGTTGTAACAAGATAGCTTTAGTTAGAATATGGATAGGAACGCATTAATGAATTCAGTTTTGTGAAAATGCTATAAATCCATGTATGCCCATTGAGGCTAGACACACAAAAAAAATAGAGTTGTAAGAGGAAGAGCTGTGCTGATTGTAATTTCCAGATTTGAACAATAAGAGAATCGATACCGTTGCTCCGTGGATGTTTCCCTCTTGAGGGTTTTACCACGTAAATCTGTGTTTATGGTTTGTGTCTTTGTTTGGCTATTTAATTTCGTTTACTTGCTTTATATTTTGCTGTGCTTAATCTTTTCGTGGCTATATAAGTTTCCAATATTTTCCCACTTTTCCTTAGTGGGAATCTTCTTATTTACCACAATTAATACTCAAATTAATGTAATACGCCCACAAACACAAATGAATGTAGGTGTAGCCCTCTTAACTTAGGTGGCCTCGTGTTCACTTAGATTTGAAAATCGGTGTTGTTTGCTTAGCATAACGAGAATTTAATGGCTAAGCTAACCGAACAAGTTTGAATGTTAAGTTCATATATCGTTTTCTTATTCTAACATTTTGTCCTCGGCAACACGCACTTCCATTTTTTTACACAGCCGTACAAATGTCAAGAGAGAAAATCAGCACGCACAAAACGAATCTTATAAGATTTTTGAGATTGACAAACTTATTAAATTCGTTTGTCGTATAGAAAAACAGCTTTCTATTTATCTAAATACAATAAGAAAAGTGAACTCGTCTTGGCTTAGTTACAACATAAACAATACCATATTAATTTAATGGATTCCTCTCCTTCAAATCTTCCACAAACAAGTCTAAATTCTTCTGAGATGACCCTCCATTCGTCACCGTTTTCTTCATAACCTCCCTCGCACTCTCAATCTTAATTCTAATTTCTGTCCCCTCTTCTCCGTCAAGATCCATAAATTTCTCTATGGTCTCTGTTATCTCCCCCCTCTTCACCAGATTAGATCTCATGTTGTTTTTACTTCTAGAACACTCACCCAACCTCATCGCCACACCCCATTCCTCCACAATCAACCTGCAATTCGTATACTGATCAGTTAACAGAGGAAATCCCAACATGGGAACTCCCAACCACAAGCTCTCCAGGATTGAATTCCACCCGCAGTGAGTGAGGAATCCGCCCACAGAAGGATGAGATAACACATCCAGTTGAGACAACCACTCAACAACGATGCCCTGCTCTTTGCTCGCTTCCAAAAACCCTTCGGGAAGTATGTCTTGCACGTTCGAGGCAACGATGTCTGGACGGAGCACCCAAATAAATGGCTGTTTGCTGTGCAGCAATCCCATGGCCATTTCATGAATTTGGGGCTTGGAAACATGGGCATAACTGCCGAAGGAGACATAGATAACGGAACGTTTGGCCTTTCCGTCCAGCCAACTGGTGCAGTCGGACTCAACCCACATGCTACTCCCCATCTCATCATCCTTACTTACGCCGTCTTCAACCAAAGACGAAGGAAGCAAAGGACCCACAGAAAAAAACGGTATTCCCGACTGCAGTTGCAGCTCTTGGATTGTTCGGCTCTCCAGCTCGTCAACTGTGTTGGAAACAATCCAATCTGCAGCGCGGGCGGATTGAAAAGCTTCGTATACATATGTGTTGTCCAACTTTGATACATCGGACTCTTGCAAATATGAGGGAAGATCTGTTAACTTCAGAGCGGGAGCCCCAGGAATATAGTTTATAAGCTCGCCCTCTGCAACAAAAACCTTATTTTAAAAATAAAATTAAGGAGAAAGAAAAACAATTCTGCAAATTGAATAAATAAGTATTACCGTTGCCTGTGAAGGGATAATGGCCGTTCTTGATGAGAAGGTCCCAGTTATAATATATGGCGAACACCATGACCGGTTCTGTCCAGAAGGAAACGTAGGGGATACAAAATTTCTTGGCTACGCGGAGGGGCCAAACATAATATGTATCGGCGATGATGCAGGAAATGGGGGGCTCCTTTGTTTGGAGATCCCTCATGAATTCCTCGACGTGGGACTGCATATTATACATCATGGAGCTTACGAATTCGTGGTCATTGAGAGATCTGTCGAAGTCGACAGGCAAACCATCCGATACAAGTGCAGAACGGATATCTAAGCCGAGCCTCTTTGCGTTGTCGGCGAATGGGTCACGGCCGTTGTAAGCTTTGGTGATGCGCGCATAGCAACCCTCTGTGCAGACTAAGGTAACGACAACTCCCTTGGCCGCGAGCTTCTTGGCGAGATTAAAAGTGGGAATAATGTGGCCCTGCAGTGGAAACATAAACATAACCACATGGAGAGTGCCATCATTGCCATTGCCTTCCAACACAAAACTCATCCTTCTGATTTTTCAAGAACGACCGACTGACCGATCGACGGCTCAAGTGGGCATTATATAGAGGAATGTCCCACTCGCACTGAACTGAAGTATGTTTGGTTGGATCAATAATTGAGAGGAAATTGTGAAGAAGAAGAGGTCCTCGTGCTAAAGAGCTTTGTCGTTTTGTTTGTGTCTCAGAGAAGAGTCAAAAGACTGATCCAATTGCCGTGACAGGTGTAAAAGTGTCTGCCGTAAGAACTTATCTCTAATGGCTTCGCCGGTGGACGAATTTTTAGAACTCTAAAAGGATTTTCAAGATACAAGGAGCTGGTCACCGGTGTATCCCCCTTCAATAATACGACATTGACTGGATTTTGACAGGTCGTTTGTAAAATTATAAGTTTGTTTATATTATTGATAAGCTTTAAATCAACCATGGCAACGTTTTGATGAAATTGATCTTATCAAACATGATTTAAGATTATTTTAACAAAAAATGTGGGTGATATGAGAGCAGGCCCCAAAGCCACAAACACACTAGGCCACATTTAGGAAAGCAACAAAAAATTACAAACAGTTAAAAACAAAACCATTCGAATGAACATAAGAACCAGGAGAATCGAAGGACCCCGAGAGGCAGGAGCTACAAATCGCCCCTTCTTCTCCTTATATTTTGTGACAACAGTCCACGGAGCCTGCGGAGGAGCCAATGCAAGCACAGGGACTATATGACGGCTATCCGGACTTGGGTCAGAACTAGAAGACTCAGAGACATGCGATCGCTTGGTACCACCGCCAGGTGAGTGAATCTCAACACTCATATTTTCAGAATGTTTGGGGGGAATCACTGATTTTTGAATTTCTCCCCCGAACCATGGCAACATTTGAATTATAATAGTATTTAAATTGCTAATAAGTTTTGATTTGATTTGGCTAACCATATGATTCTATTAGTTTATATTTTTAATAAATCTCTAATACAAGAATTTTGGTAGTTTATATTACTAATAAGATTTAACTTGGCCGCGGTTCCATTTTAATCTTAAGAATTAGATGGTTTATAGTCCTAATAAATTTTAATAAAGCTGTGATCTAATTTTAATCATGATAATTTGTTTGTTTATATTATTAATAAGATTTAATTTAAATAGGACTTCATTTCAAGAATGTTGAAGATATTAGTTAGCATGTGAATCCCAAATAATTATGTATATAGTGAGGTGTATATGTTACATAAACAATTTATTAAATAGGTTTATATAGAGAAATAATAGGGATTATACCTTACATATTTCCTTTAGACAATTGAGAACTCCTTACTACCTTATAGCATCTTAAGCGTCCACTTGAAGTGTATGAAGTTGAAAGTTATTTGCTCTCTGATGGGGTGAGACTCATCCCCATAATGACATTTTCCCAACAAACTTAATCAATCTCGCTCAAATAATGTCAACCATCCACATAATAAGATGTAACCCTTTAGGTGGAGGTTAACCATCATTATATCATCAAGGGTTCTAATCTACCCTACTAAAGACAATGCAAAATAAATCCAAATGCTAATGTACAACACATATTTATCATTAACATAGACCCATTAGGGCGTGTATTACTGATCCAACATTCTCATTATTAGTAACACACATTTTGTTCAATCTAATATGCACATTTTACATTCTTTTCTATCTTACTATCAATTATCAATAGTAAAAAATGAACGATAATAGTCAATGAACAACAACAACTTTATCTCTGGTATCTTGGCCCTATTTCTTGATTTCCTAGGGGATATATTCAAATTTGAAGGCTTTCCCACTCAATTTTTGGGTGAGAACCATTACTTACAGTGGGTGCAACCATAAGGATTTATTGCACTATTATAGGGGACTAACTTTAGGGCTCCAATCCAGTACGATGTCTTCCGCGATTTTAACTTGCAAAATCCTAACATTGTTAGGAAGTCGTTATCGGGTCGTCCATGCATCACTTCCTCCCCTTCCATCCTTTTTGTCACGTGTTGATCTTGCTAGCCATCCCTTTGCTCCATCCTTATGTATGTTTGGCCCTTAGCCCAACATTCAAGGGTCAACATTCCCCCTAACTTATAACTTGCTTGACATTCCTATATTGAGCCTCCATTTCTATCCTTAATTATCATTGCATATGTTGGACTGCTACACTAAACAAGAGCAATTTAAGTTGAAATTAAAATCCTGCATGCTATCCAATAGATCACCCCAGTTGCAAGCAACTCTATACCAACCCCTAGCTACAAAGAAGACGATATTAGCTCCATCACTTATATACTTGATCAATATAGGGTTTCACGTCCAAATGGGCAAGACTATATTTATAACAAAACCAAGGCATCAAACCAAGGTGACAAATCCATTTTATTTTGCATTTTAGTTAAATTCAATTATGTAATGACCAACTATTTAAAAGGAATGTCCATTTTAATGATAATATTTATGGAATCAAGTCTCCTTAAACTCTTGCAAGATAGCCACTATCATGCAATAAATTGGTATATCTTGTAGAATGTATAAAGGTGCATAAGTAAATTATAACGAGAAATACGTTAGCATTAAAACGGAAACATGTTGATTCTAACCCCTTGTTTTGTATTAATCCAAATTGGAAATTTGTTTCCTAGCTGTCAAGTTTTGGTCTTGGCAAAGTATGCGTTGTTAATTAGGGTAAGACATGTTTAGAGGATAAATTGTGGGAATGCATTGCTATTTTAAAATCTTATCACTTCAAATGAAATATGTGGAAATCTACGCTCAGATTTGAAAGGTTAGTCTGAGTTATACATTCAAAGAACCTGAATAATCAAAACGCTCTTCTTGTCACATCCCTCTTCCTTACAAAAGTGAGACTCATTATTATGGTCATAGGTTTATTGGATTTTCTCCATTTAATATCTCCCCCAAAGCGACTGGAGTGAGCTGGACGTCATAACCAGGAAAGGAAACAACACAAAACGACAAAACCGCGATTTTCCATGGCATCTTTCCTTTCCTTCCAATTTCATAAATGGTTGGAGGAATACCATACTGGTAAAAGCAGGCGGCGTAGGACAACCCTTGTGAGAAACGAGGATGAGTTCTGAACACGCGGTGGTGTTTATGTATCCACTGCAGGGCCACATTATTCCCACTTTCAATCTTGCAAAGAAACTCGCGGCCAAGGGAGTTGTTGTTACCCTCGTCTGCACACACAGCTGCCATGCGCGCATCATCAAATCCAATAACGGCCGTGACCCCTTCGCCGACTACGCCACCAGGGCTGGCTTAGATATTCGTTCTGCACTCGTATCCGACGGATTGCCTCTCCACTTCGACAGATCTCTCAACGACCACGAGTTCATCAACTCCCTCCTCTATAATATGGAATCCCATGTCCAAGAATTCCTACGCGATCTCCAACCAAAGGAGCCTCCCATTTCCTGCATCGTCGCCGACACTTTCTTTGTTTGGCCACGCCGCATAGCTAACAAATTTGAGATCCCCTACGTTTCCTTCTGGACAGAGTCGGTCATGGTGTTTTTGATCAATTATAACTGGGACCTCCTCATCAAGAACGGGCATCATCCTTTTACAGGCAACGGTAACAGTACTACTCCATGGTTATTTCCCTTTATTAATTTCTTTTTTAAAATAACATCTAGGACAACTTTGTGTTGCAGAGGGCGAGCTAATAAACTATATTCCTGGGGCTCCCGCTTTGAAGTTAACAGACCTTCCCTCGTATCTGCAAGAGTCCGATGTCTCAACGTCGCTACACACGCTTATACGTCAGGCTTTTCAATCGGCCCGCACCGCAGATTGGATTGTTTCCAACACAGTCGACGAGCTGGAGAGCCGAACAGTCGAAGAACTGCAACTGCAGTCGGGAATACCGTTTTTGTCTGTGGGCCCTTTGCTTCCTTCCTCTTTTCTTGAAAACGGCAACAGGGATAATGAGATGGGAAGTAGCATGTGGGCCGAGTCCGACTGCAGGAGTTGGCTCGACGGCAAGGCCGAACACTCCGTTATCTATGTTTCCTTCGGCAGCTTTGCCCATGTTTCCAAGGCCCAAATTCATGAAATGGCCATGGGATTGCTGCGCAGCAAACGGCCATTTATTTGGGTGCTCCGTCCAGACATCGTTGCCTCCAACGTGCAAGACATACTCCCCGAGGGGTTTTTGGAGGAGATGAAAGAACAGGGTCTGGTGGTCGAGTGGTTGTCGCAGTTGGATGTGTTGTCTCATTCTTCCGTAGGCGGATTTCTCACTCACTGTGGGTGGAATTCAATCGTGGAGAGCTTATGGTTGGGACTCCCCATGTTGGCGTTTCCTCTGACTGCAGATCAGTATACAAATTGCAGGCTGATTGTGGAGGAATGGGGTGTCGCGATGAGGTTGGGTGAGAGTTCGAGAAGTTTGAATAACATGAGATCGACACTTGTGCAGAGCGAGGAGATTACAGCGAGTATAATGCATTTTATGGATATAGACAGAGAAGAGAGGACAAAAATTAGACTTAATGCTGAGAGGGTGGGGGAGGTTATGAAGAAAGCAATGTTAAATGGAGGTTCATCTCTCCAGAATTTAGACTTGTTTGTGGAACAATTGAAGGCCAGGGATCGATGCACACCGTGACAAGGTTGCAAATATTCAACTGCTACGTTTTAAGGCATGATCATATTCAATTTGCAAGTATTTCTTTGATGCAGGAGCATCAAGGACCAAGGCATAATAAGGTCATACAAGATCATGATACATGTTGTCTATAGGTGTGTTAGAGTTAAATATGTTGTAAAAATGAATATATGCTTGTAAGAAGTTGATAGGGTGACTTGACTTGGCATTTAAAGGGTAATATGGGCTAAATAAGGACTTCAAATGCCTTGTCATCATGTTTGTTGGTCCATGCACGAGTTGGAAGAAGTATTGGATTGATATCCATTAATATTCTAGGATTAGAATATTGATTAAGTCTTGTTAGGGTATTGTGGAGTCAGTTTAGGGGCTGTTAGAGTCTATTCTTAGCTAAATAATACCTATTTCATAGGTGATTCGATGGAGATGAAGTAGAACAGGGGTTCTCTAGGTTTTTAGAAGGTGAAACAGTGAATAACAACCTATGTAGGATGTTTAAAAGAAGAATTATACTCTGGTTTGCATGAAATAGCTTGTTTTAATGGACTGTGCACAAGAACCCTGACAGGACAGCAAGATAGAAACCCTCCATAACCTTCAAACGATGTAAATCTCTTGGTTGTTAGAATGCAAAGATTCTACAGGTGATGTGGATCACATTGGTAATTTTTGTATGTTTTGAAAATGCATAGTTTGGATTTTATGGCAAATTGTTGCCTCTCGGGCCTGAACTAGGGCTTCGTATATCTTTTTATTCCATGGATAGAATCACTTGAAAATTTTACAATATCTCTGCATTGATATGATCTAAATATCATCCAAATTTGGTGAAGAATGATCTTGTGCTGCTCAAGTTATAGGTGACTATGTATTCGAGATACAACAGTGATGCATAGTTCATAGTCAAATAAAGAACATACACATTTTTTTGCATTATAACATGACTAATCATGATGATAGATTGATATGATGGACAAAATAGGGGTATATTGGATGTATTTGCATGATCTCAGGTCTGAATGCATGAAGCTATTACCTTGTTAGCATACAAAAGATGATTGCACAGGATTAGGACTGTATTTGGCAAGAAAGGAGGACTGCAAACATGAAGGAGATGGACACAATATGATGAAAATCCACTAATAAGGTATGGGAGGGAACTTATCCAAGTATATTTGTTGAATATGAATGACATTGGGCATATAGGTACAAGGGAAATTCCTTCAGACCTCTAGTTATAATCAGACTGTACAGTGGTCTAGGACTGTGTTAGTCCGCAATAAGATGTTCAAAGGGATAATTTCAAGGAGAAGTAGAGTTAAGTACCTGTGCATGGATGTTGGAGGATGACTATCCTAGTACTATTAATGTGTTCCATGATTCTAGAGAGAAATCTACCAGTGATTTGGAGTAAATGTTGACTGTGTAGGGGTTATAGGACTGTATAAGTCACTTCAAAAACATACAAGCGAGGTGATAAAGGAAAAACCTAGATCTAGGACAGTATATGGAGGTCATGAATACCTCAACCATTGTGAAGGAAGGTCTGTTGAGCTGTTGGTATGCCCTGAGAACCAACTAATTATGTATTAAGAGTTTGAGTTGGATGTTTTTAGACTAAGTTCAGTCTTGAGGGCAGAGTGTTGAGATTGCACACTAGTAGAGAGATGCTTGAGCATTCATAAGGGAACTTGGTGCATTGGGTTATTGCCTTGGTCATGTCCAAAGAAGAAGAAATGAGATTGTGACTATATTCTAAGAAGAGATCCATTTGGAGGCAAAGGTGTATGGTAAGAGAACTCAAGAAGGTATGAATGCTAGAGGCTTTATGAATGGATTTTGTAGCTTGGGACAGTCATGTAGATTAATATAGAAGTTCTTTACATCTATTATATATTGTTTCAGTGATCACAAGGTGATCACATTTTCTCATCAAGTTAACCCTCCTCCAGTTGTTCTCTTAGAGAATTAGAGGGTACTAGGTCTCATTGGATCTCAAGGAGATAAGAACAAACAGATGATGTTGCATGAACCTCAATTGATGATCCTCTAGCAGGGGTGGATGGAGTAATAGAGAAAGTTCAAGCTCTTGAGTATTGTAGGGATTTGATAGATCTAAATGACCCCTGCATCATTCTTCATTGAATAGCAAGGACAAGTATCAAATATTTTTGTATCCCCAAAAAATCTGCTATGATTTCTATTCACTATTCTTATTATAACACACTACTTTATCAATTCAATTACTCATTAAATAGTGTTTAGTCTTTATGTACACTGTATTTATTATAAATCAAATTTTAAATATAAGGCACTCTTTATTCATATAAGAGTCTTCAATCCACACTAATTATCTACATAACAATAAATGACATTGTGGTAAGACTCGTTTTTCATAGTGTTTAAAAACTCATTACCATGTGAGCAAACAATTATGTAATCAACTTAGTTGCAACACTAATTTATTCAAAAAGATTATAGAAATAATCAAATAAAATACTATCCATTGGATTTAACCCCAAATAAATCCAAGCCATTTTATCGAACTTCCTTATTAGATCCATGCCATAATATCAACCAATCAAAATTCATGATCATAGAATGAAATTTGATTGACAAATTACAATTCCAATGGTTCCTACGATTTTCATCTTTCACAGTAGAAGAAGTGATGAACAACTCAAGTAAAAAGATAATGTTTAAACTATAATATAAGTTTTACAACTTTATTCTATTATTCCAAAGTGAAAATAGTATTTCTTCTTGTAGTTCATGTATTTTTTCTTACAATTAATAGCTTATTTGAGTTTGGTTGATAAAAAAATATTCAAATAAATAAGTGTTGTATACTACATTTTAGAATTCACTATATTATTATTATTTTCTAGATATCTCATTCTTTTTCATAGCCATAACTTATCATAAGACTACCCTTTATGACGTCCCTTTAATATGAACACATTACTATTTCTGATTTCCTTCCTAAACAATAATTTGAGATATCACTTTAGCTTGACATTCACATTTATTCCTAAGAATACCATTTTAAGTGAATGGAGAAGGGGGTATAGCCTTTATCAAGTCTTTTAGTGTCTCCATCCTATTCTTTACCACATTCCCAATATGGGATATGTGAGAAACAACTTTTTAAAAAGTTGTGATATTGTTTTTTGGGTTCTTGATCATCTCTTATAAAGAGTTTACTAGAAGACCACCATTTTTTTTTAATATTGTCATCAATCTCCCACTCCATACAATCAACGTTTTCCATAACAGGTGTGAATGTAGGTGACCATAAAATCTTAAGATAATTTAATTTCTTTGATGCATTCTCTTCTTGACTGACCACATTCCTTGTTAGTTTGATTGAATTCCAAACAGATTCAAAAAGAATTTCTATCTCTTCAATGTGAGGCTTTTAGAAATCCAACATCATTTTCTTGAAGTTGGCTTTCAAAGTTTTTTTCACTTCCTTAAAAGTCTCATTTTCAACATGAACTTCTTTAACCTTCTTCTCAGTTATCATTAATTGTTTAGGCAATTTTCTTGTCGTCGAGTGCATAGATGCAACACTCTATGTAATAATAGAGGGAGAAGGGGAAACACCTAATGTGGGGAAAAAAAGAGTTGTGATCAAAATTCGTTGCATTCCAGAAATCGTCTGCTTGAATTTCCATTACCACTCACCCTTTTTGTCCATTTTTCCCTCAAATAAATGTTTAATTTTTTAATTTAATAGCTAAGTACAATGCAAACCAAAGCTAAATAGGGCACATCGATTCCTCAATATCAAGTTGTAGAGTTTTTTTAGATCATGTCCTCAATTTAACAATTGAGTAGAAGAAAGTTACAATCATCATGTCTTGATAAATGTTTAATTACAATGGTGAACCATTATATTATGAGTGTAATCAAGTAACAAATCTCAACATAATTTAGACTAAAATAGCTGATAATTTAATTTATATTTGAATCAACTTATATCCATTCAAATGTTTAATGATGTCACTGTAAGCATTTTTTATTTATTACTTTGAAGCTTACACACAACACAATTTAAAGAAGATTTTTGGGAAAGAAACTTAGTGTAAAATACAAAAGAATAATGTTGTTTCATATCTCATTTGATACCCATAATTAAGATGGTAATTATGTTAACGATGAACATCAAAAGAGACCCGAAGCATTAACATTTTGTTAAATTTTTGCAAGTTCTTTTCCAATAATCATATTTATTTCAACAATTGTTCTTTTCTAGTCCTATTCCATACTTCAAGTTATCTAAATTCAAACATACAACACATTAGAGGGTTTCATAGCATTCTTTGTATATATAAAAATTGAAATTGAGTTGATAATTGTGACTTTTGTTTTGTGTCTTGTTATGAAACAATTATTTCATTTAAGTCATGACAAGAGGTGACATTTCTAGAACGTTAAGGAGGCCCAAAGTGAGAGGTGCATAATTATCACACAATGGCATTTATGAAGAGGATAATTCTGTACCAATTGGTAATGAACCAGAATGTAGAAACCCACCCATTGTCTCTGTTTAGAGAACATCTGCAAAAAAGAAGCTTAGCCTCATCTGAGGTTGGATAAAAGAAGATATGGAAACAACAATAGATGATGTTGAGTTCAATGGGTTCTTAGTTAGAGCGTCAACAAATAATTATTCCATTCCACCCACATCATTACACTATTGGCTAAATGGTCTCACGCCACCTGCAGCCTGTCAAATTAGTGTAACATGCTCAATGCAAATAAACATTGGCACGACATTTGCTTATGACTAATTTATGTTCACATATACATAAATTTTCAATTTACAATGAATTCACACACTTGTACGAAAAATAGAGGACAGGAAAACAAATGTAGATTCATTTTGCTTCCAAGCCAAAGAGAGATAGAGTGATCAGAAGAGAGATAAAAATACCATATTTCCCACCAATAATTTTCAAAAAACAAGTGACATGAAGGAGTTCTATACCATCATGTGATAGTTTCTATAGGTTTCCCAATAATTATTGGGCTAGGATAAGGTCCCATGACAATTTTCTCGTTATGGCTACAAGTTAATAAGAATGACTAATTTAGCCAAAGTGACCCAAAAACTAAGTTTGAAATCCATTTTCTGAGACTCAAACACACCATTTGTAAATTTCCATCAACTCTCCTATCCACATGGGACCCCTTGAAGTTGGCAAAACTCAAATTTAGCAACCAAGGCTCAAATGGTGACAACCTTTCCTGAGCCACTTATCATAATTGCGCCAGTTTGACCTTGTCATCAGATGACTAGAGGCCTAAAAAAACCCCTTGCAAAACTATATTCCAAGATGAATCTCTCAAAACTAATAATGTATTATGATTTTCCTGAAAAAATACTTGATGTATGAAGCAACAAAATTTTGATTCCTAATACAAGGGCCAAAACCAAATTGAGTTTTTCACTTTTTGTAGCTGTCCAACGCTACAAATTGGCCAATTGGGCTCCTAAAGACGTAATAAAAATGGTCCATGATCATCTTCAGTCATTCTTTAGGATAATGGGGCATCCCACATCATCATAGAACATGATCAAATCACACTTTTCCCACCATGGGGTTCGGAATGGTGTTTTGCACGTCTTTGAAAAACATGTTTCAACTTTTGTAAAGTGTAAAAATAGAAATTTATCACTAAATATCTCGAGTTCAAACTTGTCATTTTGGAGGATTTCCATTATCCTATCTCATCATCTAAGTTTTCCATTGTTACGGGACAAAGTTTGGGGCAAGAATAACACTAAAAATCATCCTTTTTATTGTGCAACAAGTAAGACAACTTACAACGTTTATGCTACAAGTAATTTTAATTTATCAAAAACAACACTCTTCTTAAATTTGATTTTTTGTGGTCACTGAGGAGAGAAAAAAATGTAAATGCAGAAAATAATGCTAGATATAGGTTAAAATACCATGCATGATAATAATCGAAATGGGGTATATGGGGCTCATTGTGGTCCGCACGCTCTCCAATTGCACTTGCTTAAAAGTTTCAGATCCTTTTTAGAAGACCAGTTTTGTGCATACCCCGGTAGTCATCGCTACCTGTGAAACCACATTTTGCTAAGTCAATTAGTCAAACCGCTCTCATGCCTTTGGTAAGTTTCCACTTTTTAACAAATAATGATTTGTTGTTTGTAATCACTCTTCATATCATTTGAGCCTCACCTCACATACCCACTTTTACATAAATGTTTGAGAGATGAACATAAGTTGTATTATCTTTAGGATCCAAATCAAAATGCATTGTGTGTGTAATATTCATATGTGATCTGCAGCACCAATAAAACACTTCCACATAACCACCATATGTTTAACTGACATCTTAATAATAAAGATTAGGATGTCCTCAAAATAGCCAAAACGGAAATAAGGTCAGCCATACACACACACATAATGATCTGTAAGAGGTGTACTGCAGTAAGGGTTACATATGTGTTTATTTATAGCCCTCATCCACTAAGCCTGCAGGCTGCACACACATAGAACGCAAACAAAGGTTGTGGAACTTGGCTTTCAAATGTCACTTGAGTTTTATTGAAAGTTTTTAAAGCCTTTTCAACAAATCCATTTTTAGCGTAGCCTGAAATCACTGTTTCCCATGAGAAAACATCTCTTTGCGCTGTTGTGTCAATCAATTACTATACCTTGTCTATGCTTCCACATTTTGCATTCGCATCCATCAGGGCCCGGGAAAACTAAAATAAAATTCCTCTCATTTATGCGTATACCCTATCCCAAATAATCCCATTGAAGCACAAGATGGAAGGATATTGGAAAATGCGTGGAGTTTGCTGGATTGCCAACCTCCAAGATCCTCAGACAAAACCTATCCGCACACCATTCTAAAGCTTCCATTATGACACGTAGAGAAAATGGTTCTAATCCGCAACGTATATATTAATTTCACAAGCCCAAAACCCTCGTTTTTAACTGATTAAAAAGGCATAAACAAGTCCCAGTTTGAATTACCCAAAAATAACTTCTGCTCTGAAATTTCACTGTAGAATAGCATAAATCAACAGTTATTTACAATTTCCGTCCTACTAATAGCAAAGTCGCCTATTGCAGACAGATTGAACGGGAAATCGCCGTTAAATTTCAAGTTTTGGCAAGCTTTATGGCGAAATCCTTAACTTCTTCGACATAAATAATATCAAACAACATTTGAGAGAGAAGTAAAGATTCCATTAAATATTGGTGGAATATTGCCCAAATCATGCAACCGAAGCTTAAATTTGACGACCACCAATGCCTGGAAAACATTTTTCCGGCGACGGTATTACCGCTCTTCAAAAATACAAAACAAGTGTTATTTATAATATTTATTTTATTATTTTAAATATATATTTGTATGTTTTTTATCATGTGTGTATATAATGGTCTACTTTTAAATATGCGAGTTACATGTGATGGTTATCGCAAATATTTACAAGTATTTTAAGGCTGAAATTGCAAAACACATCTAAACAACCATCAAATTTAACTTGTGCATGCAATTTTGGTTAGTTGGAAAACGTTATTTACACGCAAGGCATTGGAACTGGCGAAGGAAGAACTTTTCATTACATGCTAGTTAGACAAACTACATAGTCTCAACACTGAAATAAGGTATAGCATAGAAGGAAAACATTTTTCACATCGGTGATTTATTGCCAGCATTAATGTCTTGTTTATGAGAAACAATTGTCTGCAACAATATAATAAACAAAGATTAACTAAGGAGTCGACAAGGATGAAAGTTTATTTGGAGTGGTTATTACCTCTTATGCAGGAGATTAGTTGCATGTTGTACATCTGCTACATAAGAATATCTATATGTAAAACCAAATGGCCAAGTGAAAATGATGTTTAGGTTTTGATTTTGGCATCTTCTTCAAATATAAAATTTCCAAACATTTGTTATATATTTATTTATTACGCCGAAAGGTGTTTCTTACAATGGGAAAGGCGAGGGGGGCTCTGACAGAAAACGAGTTGATCGACGACCCATAATTTCAAGTACTTCAACGTCCTCCATGGCTCGACATCCGACCATCGAGTTGCAGGTGGATAAAGATAGTGACGGGAAAATCAACTTTACGAAGAAATAGTTTAGGTTGACATGAACATACCACATATTATGCTCCCCTACTTCACTCCATGCTTCCAAACAAATAAGGCAGTTCAAAGAGTCGATCATTTCATAAACCTTCAAAATGTATCGCCTTTTTATATAAACTTTTGCATTCACCGGTGTATACTTAACGTTGTTCTTAAGATCAGAATCACTTTTTTGGTGTAATACTTGCTTCAAAGCGGGAAACACAACCAGGCCTTTTAGTGCACTTTTGAGATGGTCAATTTGATTGTAATACTCTAATTGATGTTGGTATATTTTAGGTCTTTTGATCTTTTTTCTTTCTCTTTATACATTTGATTTTTGATCTCATTAGCACACTTCAAGGATTGTTCCAACCCAACATATTTATTGGTTAAAAGAGTCTCTGATATACCATAAGTATTGGGAAAAATCTTCTTTCTCCTTATATAATCAATTATTATTTTCAACAGTAAATCTCAAATCTTATGTCAATGCAACTAAGAAACTATCGTTGTTTTCCTTAGCACATATGGAATCTTATTTTAATGTAGAAAATGATGTCTGCATCTCTTCTAGGGCCTTAGATTTTTTTTTCTTATAAAATTCGACCTCCTCTCTCGTCTTCACCAAGTCATCTGTTATTTTGATTTTTTCTCAGCCAATTGTTTTGTTTCTACTATATTTATAACACATTGAACTCGCAATTTATCGAAACAACTCTCTCAGGCCTTATAATATTCTAAACCATGGGACGCACATTTCAAATCTTGTTTCAATGCAGAATGTTGTGTCTGCATTGCTTCTAATTGGTTACATTTTTGTTCAATTTTTTTAGTAT
Source organism: Taxus chinensis (assembly GCA_019776745.2). Taxonomy (NCBI): domain Eukaryota; kingdom Viridiplantae; phylum Streptophyta; class Pinopsida; order Cupressales; family Taxaceae; genus Taxus; species Taxus chinensis. Next base: position 24,746,377 of record CM034151.1, read on the forward strand.
AAGATTTCACTTCCTTCTCTGTGTTCTGCAGATCATCTGCTATTTTTTTGTTCATCTCTGCCAATTGTTTTGTTCCTTATCTGGTTGTAACAAATTTAGCTTCCCAAGCCTTCTAGTATTGTAGATCTTGTTCATTTTTCTGCATGTAAGATTCTAGATCTTCACTTTGTTTCCGTAAATAATTTGTTATTTTCTCAACCAACGTCTCTATATTTTATTTGACTCTAACAAATTAAGCTTGTATCTCGTCAAACTCCTTACAATGTTGTTCATCATCAAATTTGAAAATGTGCTCCATTATAGCATGTTTTTTCATGTAAGATTTTACTTGTCGTTTGGTTTTTTGTAGGTCACCAGTTAATTTCTTGTTTTTATCAGTGAATTGTTATTTCCCTGCAGGCTCAGACTTACGTTTAGGATTTCTAGAAATGAAATCATGGTTCATACATGTTGTGTTTCTATTTCTTGATTGTGGTTACTTTTGCCATACCTGTCTGTTTTCTTCTTTATTAGAGTTGTTGTGATCTTCTTTCTCATCTAAAGAAAATGCCATGTAAATGAAAAATGATCGATGGAAAGTACCAAGTACATGACCACATATCCTTGTTTCTAAATTAATCCTTGAAACACATATGTGAATTCCCCTGGCATTTATTTTTGTTCCAAGTACATATAGAGTGCAAGAGCTCAAATTACAACCAACTATTAACATCAACAATATTGATCGATCACTCTTTTTTAGATATCTCCAAAATACGGTTCCTTCATCTCTTACACACCATATGCACTTTTTTATTTCAAACAATTGACACGGTAAATGTTGTGTAGTCAAAATACCTTTACACCATAAAATATGTAAAACGACAAAATAACATAATTTTCTTGTCATATAACATCTTCCTTTACCCCTTACGTCCATTCCCCATAAGGGATCAATTATCAATGATTTTTCCTGCATCGCCTACTTCACGATAATTTCTCGAGCTTACAACTGCAAAAAAATGCCTGCAAAGTGTTGCAAAAAACAAGTTGTGCATATGGGTTTTCAATTAGGACCATTGTGAATTCTCGTAAAATTTTATTTTGGCCCCTTTAAACTTACATTGCACTCATGTGAATAAATCACATGAGATTATGACAATTACGTTGAGCACATATAGTAGATATTATTTAGGAAGAAACAATCTGCTTCATGGAATAGGTGTGGGGCATGTAGGTATTTAATTTCCCACCTTTTAATTTATAACAATCCATTCATATCTACATCTTACCTATCCAATTACATTTTGTCCAATCGAAAAGGCTTGATGTCATAAAATAAAAAACAAACTTAGTTAACAGATAAAAGATACATTTCACTAATATATCTGATTGCTCCCACGACTCAATTAGTGGTGTTTATTTGTGCACCATCTATTTTCCTACACTTACTTGAGTTTACAACCTGAAAGTGAGGATACAAATTTCTACAGAATGCATTTATTTATCCTGGGTTTCGAACCCTAAAAAATTCCAAGTTTCCCCAAATTTTATTGTGTCATGTTTTTCATATTTAAATCCTAAAGTGGAGCACATAAAATAGATAATATTTGGATATGAACAATATGATCCATAGAAAATGTTTGGGTCATGCAATCCAAAACCTTGATCTAACTTTGACTCGTATGACCAATCGTTGGAAAGTGTCAGTTATCGACACATGTCTGTGCATCTACTTCCTGTATTTAATTGACCTCACAACTGAAAAATGAGGCCTACAAATTTCTGCAGCAAGTAGTCATTACAGTCTAGTTCCACACTTCAAACATGTTATATTTTCCACACTTCAAACTTCATATGACTCACAATCTTTTCTCCCTAATGACAGGTCTAGTTTTTTGACCTGAAAAGTCATATTTTTTAAAATTACTGCACATTACTCCAAATAACTCTCTCAACTATGAACTATGAAAATCTCATAAATTCAATGTTAGATTTTCTCTTTTTATTTTTCCCCTTTAGACGAATATTGCACTCACGCAAATACTGCAGTACCCAAATTGTTAACCTGATATTTGGAGAAAAAAACCAATCTAAATTTTGCATGATATCGCTACCTTAAGTTTCTAAGTACACTTCACGTCTTTTTGACCTTGACATGTCCCGTAAAAAATACGTTCAAATTCCCCTTACATTTACATTTTTTCTAACTACCCAATAATGTCAAGAACTGAAAATTCAAACAAGTTTTTTCCTTAGCAATATTTTCCATTTGTTACTTTCATTTTTTGATATCTCCCTCAACAACTCCGTCTACGTAGATCCTGCAACACGCGTTTCCTCCTTACAAATGTGAAATATGTCATAAACTTATTAGAGGGTGTGTTTTCACATTGGCTCCTCGATTCCTATTTTATTTTCCATGCACTTCTCTACCCTACCTTTTGCTACATCCCTCTTCCTCTCCCTTTCTTTCTCCTCATCCAGTTTCACTTCTTCATTAGATCCCTTTCGGCGTTCACATCGTACACTTCACGTACAATTGCTAGTTACCTAACCCCAAACCAACAAAACCTAAAGAAATAAAACAACATACAAACCCTAGTCTCTTTGTCTTTATTTTGTTTTATTTTATTTTCTCTAAATTTATTTCCATTAATAATTTTTGTCTTATTTTTTTAAACTACAGAACGTATCGTGATGGGATCCCCACTCTCTCCTATTATTGCTAACTTATTCATGGAAAATTTTGAAAAGGAAGCTATTGAGTCTTCCCCTTTGAAACCAAAATGGTGGAAACGGTTTGTAGATGATACTAATGTTTATTGGGTTCGTGGCATAGACAAACTCAATGATTTTCTTTCTTACCTTAATAGAATTTCCTCACATATTCAATTCACCATGGAAACTGAGATCAATGAAACTATTGTTTACCTTGATATCTTGCTTAAACGAAAAAAAATGGAAATCTCGCCCATATTGTTTTTAGAAAGAAAACACACACATATTGTTACCTTAGGGCTGAATCGCACCATCACCCATCTCAAAAAGTTGGTGTGTTAAAAAACACTTGCTTCTAGATATTTGTGTATTTATGAGAGTGAACACCTTAATAGTGAACTCTCCCACCTTTCTAATGTTTTTAAAAATAATGGTTATAATGACTATGTGATTGATAATACTATTAAAAATGTATGTAACCGTCCTATTTCTAATATTATTTGTCTTGATTTTAATAATAGAAAAGCCTTTGTGCCCGTTATTAAGAACACCACTAATAAAATTGCTAAAATCCTGAACAAAAAAGGCATTGTAACGTCATTCCTTCTTATCAACACCTTAAAAATGAACCTTAATTCTCTATAAGATAAAATTGATAGCAACCTCAATAGTGGTGTTTATATGATTAAATGATCGTGTGGAAAGCCTTACATTGGTGAAACTAGGTGGTCGATTAAAACACGTATCAATGAACATGATAAAGATATTAAATATGATCATATTAAGCGTTGTGCTTTAGCAGAACATTCCCTCAATATAAGCACACCATATGTATGGATGTTGTTACAGTTATCACCGCAGAAGGAAACTTTTTAAAAAGACATCTTCACAAAGCCATTGAAATTATGCACCGTGATAATAACATTAACATGGATAAAGGTTGATTTTTAAGCAATACTTGGAAACCGGTGGTTGTGGGCCTCCTTAAATAGTTAGTTTCTTTAAGTTATTTATAAAAATTAAAGTAAAAATATATTTATTTTTTTTGGGCTCCTTTCTTATCTCTCTATCCCTCATGTTGCTTCTTTTGTTGTGTCTTTATTTTCTTCTCTTTTTACTTTATAATGTGCATCCTCATTCTTTTTTTAGCACCCCCTTTTCATAATAAGTGAAAAAATAATCTAAATTAAATTTACCTTGTTTCTCTCCTAAATTTTTTCCTTTTTCATAGTTTGGTTTTGCCTTTGTTTAGCTGACTATATTTATTTTCCATTTCTATCATTATTAATTAAAAAAATATCCTTGACAATCTTATCTTATTATTCTGTTTGTCCCTAATGATGGGTTCAAATTGGTGATCCGAAATGTTGGACTTAATAAATTCTTACACGGTTCTCCAAATATAATCTAGACTATGTCATACTGTGGAAAACTCATAAAATGAAAGGTTTATTATTTTTAGAACCCCATTTTATGGATTTTAGAAAATTAGAAAATATTCAAAATCACATGCGTGTGTGTATATACATACATACATACATACATACATATACACACACATACACGTATGTATGTATGTATGTATATACACACACACACATATATGTATGTATATATGTATATATACATATATATACATATGTGTGTGTATATATATACACACATATATGTATATATATGTGTGTGTGTGTGTAATATATATATATATATATATATATATATATATATATATATATATATATATATATATATATATATATATATATATATATATATATATATATATATATATATGCTAGCCAGGAGATATGAATCTCAAAGTTCTTATCCTGATTTCATGCTTATGGATGTTAAAAGTTCTTTTTCTTCTTCTTCTTTTAAGTGTGAGATATACAAAAGTCCTCACAACTATCATGGTGTGGAAAGAAACTTCAAGCCACATTGTAGGAGTGCTCTCCAATAAAACCATCAAACTACACCTTGTAATGTCCACGTGAATACCAGCGAGTGCAAAATCACTCACAAGTGACAATGACCCCATAAAATATGATATATCATTGATACGGTAAGGAGAGGATCCATGTGCAACTTATACATTTCCGGTCAAGGGTTAAATTTGACGCCTGTTTAGATGTTTTTCCATTTTTTAACTGTAAAAAATGACTAATTTTACTTTTATCCCATACCGAAGGATGGGCAAATATTTTGGTAAACTGTCACATTAACGTGCACTTAATAAAATCAATTGTTTTTGAATTTTAAAATATAAACTTATAATGGTCGACTTGGCACAATTGGTTGTCTCGTCTCACAGACCCCGCACATGTCTTATAACAACCGCCTTCCTAGCCCGCCACAGGCTGACATCACATGGACACTGCCTCCGGGGATGCGCACATGCAATCTCATGAATGTTTACCTAATGTTTACCTAATATATAACTTTTTTGCTTTCTGGTAAAAAATATTGACTTCGGACCATTTTTTAGCGCCAATTTTAGAAGGTTCATTTTAGCGCCAATTTTACAAGGCTTCCAAACTAAAGCTGCTGGAAATTAATATTTAATACTTGTATCACACTAAATCTGTATTTTTCCTGCACTGCTCTGCAACTGTATTTGCTGTGAAGGAGAACACAGGTAACTTTAAAATATTTAAAATTAAAATTATCAAATAATAAATCATTTTTTTATTGTCTATATATTTGTTTTTAATCCCAGTTTTCATATTATAATCATTTGAAACTAAATAATCCATCATTCTTATTGTTTTTAATCTGTATAATGTCATAAATACTGAATTTTTTTTGACTTCTTACTTAGTAAATTTATAGAAAAAACTGTGATTTTTACTGCTGAAATGGAAGGTTGAATGACTATAATTCAAATTAATGTTTTCTTGAGGACTTACTCTTTGATTTATTGACAATTTTAAACGATTTTTTTTTAATATTATTTATATACAATTTTATTTTTAAAAAGATTCTTCAATTTTGTGAATTTCATAGATTTAAAAAAAACTTGAAATTTGTTTGTGTTCATTTTTTTCCTCATACCAACCCTGCTGGTAGATGGATCCATTTTCAAGAAGACGTTCAATTTTATTTTCACCCTATCAATCACAAGGGTTACAATCTACTTCAAGAAGCTTTCAAGACTCTGCAGGGTTTTCATACCAAGATGGAAATTATTTTCCCCACTCACAAGAAACAAACAAAGATGCAATGCAATATGGTAAATCTATTGTAGAGTCGCAAGTCAACATAAATGTAACACCTCGTGATGTTTATGATGTGGAGGAAAATCATAGTGTGTTTACTAATGATATTGACTTAAACCATGGGCCTAATAATTTTATGGAAGAAGATTTTGAAGTTGTGGAAATTGTCCCTGCAACTCAAACATTTGACAATGATATTAATTGCAACCAAGATACAACCAAGCAGCAGAAGGAGGAGCTTTGGCCAAAATTTGATGTGCAAGCTTTGATTCTAAAATATGAAGAAGTGTATACAGATTTAAACCAAGGAAATCTTGGTAAAAAACATTGGGATAAAATAGCGGAAGATATAAACAAACAGTGTGGAACAAATTTTATGGGCATTCAATGTAAGTATAAGTGGAATAGATTGAAAAAGACATTCAAGAAAGAGAAACAATTGCAAAATACCACAGGAGCAAAACCATCTTCATGGAGTTTATATGACGATATGGATCGCATAATAGGGAATACTCCAAAAGTAATTGGACTTATGAATGGTTTTAATGGAAGTGAATGGGTCAATAGTACTTCTACTATACCCAAAAATGACATGAAAGAGAAATCACTTGAAGAAAATCCATCCATAAATATTGACAATGTTGAAGAAAAAAGATCAAACGAAGAAATCAATTTGAACAAGATTGGAATTGAAGGCAAACATGCGAAAAGAAAAAGAGCCTCTCATGAAGACTTTGGAGAGAAGATGGAAAAAATTTTGTTGCATTTTACTCAAACAATGAAGGAAATTGAACTTGCAAGAATGGAACAAGAGAACAAACAGATGGACAAAATATTAAATGTGCAGCTGCAAATTGCAAAGCTTTTTTTCTCAGGTAAAACCTCATATTTATCTTTGTATGAAAAAGTACATGTGCATATATCATTAACACCAAAATATTTGTCATTTTATGGATTGAAAATCATATCAATTCCCCACACTAGCTCTATGTTGTCTATCCCATTCACGGAGCATAATATCTCTTTGTGCCTTACCTTGATCTCTTTCGATAGCTTGATTACGAATCTCAACTTCAGAATTAGGATGTGGATCTACTTGGATCTCTGGTTCATCTTCATTATTCATTTGTAAGAAATTATGCAGTATGCAACATGCCACAATAATTTTTGGCACTTTTTCCAATTCCACACCCACATCGCGAAGAAATCTCCATCTTTTTTTGAGTAAGCCAAATGCATTCTCAATTTTTACACGACCTCTAGACAAGTATTTGTCAAACAATGTATGCGATGGAGAGATATTTCCTTTAAATGGCTTCAACAGGTATGGCGATATTGGGTAGGCAGAATCTCCAATTAGTTGTGGATAGATAATGTTTCCTTCAATCTGAAATGTTGGAGATGCTAATACCTCTCTCTTTTGCATGCTTTTTTTAATTGCAGAACAGTTCCAGTGATCAACGTCATGAGCACCGCCAGGAGCATTGACATAGAAATCCCAAAATATTTTTTGAGCATCACATATTCCTTGTAGCAAAACACTGTAGAAATGATGTCTATTTACATAGTTCATAGGAGTATAATGTTTTTGTGGACAATATGACAGCTTAATATGAGTGCCTTCAACTACACCGCATATGGTAGGAAGTAGAGTCAAAGTCTGAAAATCACTTAGTATCTTCTGCAATCTGTTGCCTGATGGAACAGTTAAATATTGATTTTGTAACTTTTGGATGATAATATTAGTTTAATCACCATAGTGAATTTTCTCATAGGCGATTCACCCACACGATACAATTATGCAATTGTATGTGTAGGTGTCCCTTGTGCAAGATGATGTAAAACTAAACATAATGTTTTTTTGGGTGTTATTGGATCTTTAACGAATTGAACTGTGAAAAAGCTTGGCATGTGTGGTTGTACTTTTGACAAGAGAAATTTGAAAAGAGGAAAAGACATTCTATAATGGCGACTGGTATAAAACATCACAATAATGTGGTTGTTGCTCCCATATTTCTTGTTGAATTAAATTCCAGAATGTGCTCTGCCTTGGAAACATCCACCATTCTCTATATGATTCCATTGACAATGATTCTCTTTCTTCATATATCAACATCATTTGCATAAAATAATTGAAAAACATGTGTGATATACTTGTGGAAGAAGAGTGTGTCAATGCATCTCTAATCAAATCTTGCCAAAAAATGATAAATTTAGGATCCATGCCTATTGATCACTCCTGTTACCTGCAATAAGAATGTAATGTTTCTTGTTATTGATCATTGTATATCAGGAACTTGAAATTTGATTCCAGAAAAAATACATACAAACCTCTTAAATTATTTAAGTAAATGCACTGAATACGAGCAAATTTAGGAGATTTCATACCTTATTCTTTAGTGGCAAATCCCGTATTTAGCACCCATGAAATTCTCCCTTATTCATACATTTAAGACATACATGTAAATTGTTTTTCATTGCCCCGTCGTTCTGCTTTGTTTTGGGCACATTTGTTTGGGGGTATTTATTAAATTTTAACTGTTTAATGTTTTTTTTTTAACAAACCCCATTCCCTCCAATTGTTGGCGCGCAGCAGCATATTTATTGTCAGGAAACGTATAGAGCATGCAAGCAGCCTAGGCAGCAGGAGGGACGGCTGCATGGTGCGTACAGACGTGCTCCAGCAGCCCCTCGAGCGCGCTACGAAGGCGGTTTTGTTGTCCATGTGCGGTGGTCTTCAATTGTCCCCAGTCCCGAGTCACGTCTCGGTCCTAGTACTCGTAAAAACAGATTTAAAATTTTATATAGTCTTATCAACTTTGAGCCATAATCACAGTCTCCATGGTCTTATCAACATGATAGAGATGGGTGGATTATCTACTAATACCTAAGTGACCTTACTGCCATTTTGCATAAATGATATTTTGAATTCATAATGCTCATTAAAAAATGTGAAAAAGTGATATACATAGCCTGCAATATAAATAAATGTGGATAATATAAATCCTTTTTGGAAAGACGAATATCGATTTGTGCATTTTTTATTAAAAATTTGTTGTTTGCTAAGATTTGAAAATATTTTAATGCCTTCAAATGTAATTCGTTTAGTCGTGCCGTATTTAATGTCCAACGGATTCGTAAGACATTGAACTGATCTCCCAATTCAGTTGAATCCAGCAGGCAACGAATATATGTAGATACCACTGCCAGTAAATATCTGAACTCCCAACTTGCCAAAGAATGGGAGTTTTGAAACAGAGCATGGACGAATGTCAAAGCATTGAAAGGTGATTTATGTATTTTTTTGATGAGGTTATTTTTAATATCTAGTCAAGGGGAAGCCACTGTATAACAGTGCTAAATTATCGTTGCATTAGGTGTGGCTCGTGTGACGAATTCGTTGATTTGAGAGTTTGGAAGATTGAGTTTCAATGTTGAAATCAAATACACCCAACAAGGAACTTGAGAATTTATAGAGCTACACAGATTTGACAAAAGCCTTCATTAGTTCCTCCTTGAGTCTTGATCTTTACAACATATCTGGTAAGAAATTGTGCTTAGGTTTTTCCTTGCCCCTACTTTATTAACATGTATCTGCTTCAAATTTAGATTAATGTATTAGTTTTTTATTTTTCCCTTTCTTTTCATATAAGAATGATTTCCTCATATTGAGTTGCTAGAATACTTTGTCCTTTGATCCACAGATAGCTCGATTGTTTCTATAAATGTCTTCATGTAGGTTTCTAAAATTTAGATACTTAATGAATTGAGATTATTCAATAACCATTGCAATTTAGATTTAGAAAATAAGGGTTTTATTGAAAAAATTGTACAAATATTATTTTATAAAAATAACAAATACTGTATGTTCCCTCTCTCAAGTGTATTTTAAGATATTTTCCTTTTTTATTGGTTTACATATTTTTTCATAAAATATATCAAGAATACAATTAAAACATTTATTCACTTATCCCAATGAAACATTGTGTCTTCTTGTAAATGTTTCTACTTTAAAATACATATATGAAGTCTATAGCTCCATGGATCTCTGAGTGGACATTAAAGATTTATCGTCATTTTGTTGATATATTAACACATATTTAGAATAGAATAGGATTTCATTTATGTCAAGAATATACTACGGTATATGGTTTTATTATATGAATTTTTACTTTTTACATTTATGTAAAAATCATAAAAATGAAAAATGAAAAATAAATGTTATGTACAAGGTGATATTTATTCAAAAACCGTCACAAAAAAAATCTTGACGGGTAAGAGTGACCGTCAAATTTACCCCTGATTTCCGGCATAACAAAAAACAAACTTGGCCAACGGTGACCCAATCAAATTTGAATTTTAAATTCATATATGCAAAGATCCGCTATCCCCACTATTGATTTGTCGTTGGCAAGACGCACTTCCATTTTTTACACAGCGGTACAAACATAAAAAGATAAAAATGAGCATGCGGAAAACGAATTTTATAAGAGTTTTGAGATCGATGGACTCCTGATATTCATTTTCCAATGAACTTATCATATTCATTTCTCATACGGACGAATACACAGGGAAATGCAGCTTTCTATTAAAAATTATACAACCCATATGCACAAATATGCCAAGAAATATGCTTTCTATTTAAAATTATAGAAACAAGAGGAACTGGAACACCATCCCAATCAGAAATGAAATATCTCAAATTTATCTAAATAAAATTAGAAAAGTGAACTCAAGTTGGCTTAGTTATAATATAAACAATACCATATTAATTTAATGGATTCCTCTCCTTCAAATCTTCCACAAACAAGTCTAAATTCTTATGAGATGACCCTCCATTCGTCACCGTTTTCTTCATAACCTCCCTCGCACTCTCAATCTTAATTCTAATTTCTGTCCCCTTCTTCTCCCGTCAAGATCCATAAATTTCTCTATGGTCTCTGTTATCTCCACCCTCCTTCACCAGATTAGATCTCATGTTGTTTTTACTTCTAGAACACTCACCCAACCTCATCGCCACACCCCATTCCTCCACAATCAACCTGCAATTCGTATACTGATCAGTTAACAGAGGAAATCCCAACATGGGAACCTCCCAACCACAAGCTCTCCAGGATTGAATTCCACCCGCAGTGAGTGAGGAATCCGCCCACAGAAGGATGAGACAACACATCCAGTTGAGACAACCACTCAACAACGATGCCCTGCTCTTTGCTCGCTTCCAAAAACCCTTCGGGAAGTATGTCTTGCACGTTCGAGGCAACGATGTGCTGGACGGAGCACCCAAATAAATGGCTGTTTGCTGTGCAGCAATCCCATGGCCATTTCATGAATTTGGGGCTTGGAAACATGGGCATAACTGCCGAAGGAGACATAGATAACGGAACGTTTGGCCTTTCCGTCGAGCCAACTGGTGCAGTCGGACTCAACCCACATGCTACTCCCCATCTCATCATCCTTACTTACGCCGTCTTCAACCAAAGAAGAAGGAAGCAAAGGACCCACAGAAAAAAACGGTATTCCCGACTGCATCCGCAGCTCTTGGATTGTTCGGCTCTCCAGCTCGTCAACTGTGTTGGAAACAATCCAATCTGCGGCGTGCGCCGATTGAAAAACTTGGTATAAATATGCGTACTCCAACTCTGAAAAATCCGACTCTTGCAGATGCGAGGGAAGGTCGGTTAACTTCAAAGCGGGAGCCCCAGGAATATAGTTTATTAGCTCGCCCTCTGCAACACAGACGTTATTTTTAAAATAAAATTAAGGGGAAAAAAGGCAATTTTACAAATGTTGTGTATTACCGTTGCCTGTAAAGGGATAATGGCCATTTTTTATGAGGAGGTCCCAGTTATAATAGATGGCGAACACCATGACCGACTCTGTCCAGAAGGAAACGAAGGGTATTCCAAATTTCTTGGCTATGCGGTCTGGCCAAGCAAAGTATGTATCGGCGATGATGCAGGAAATGGGAGGTTCCTTTGCTTGGAGATCCCTCATGAATCCCTCGAAGTGGAACGGCATATTTAACATCACGGAGCTCATGAATTCATGGGCGTTGAGAGATCTGTCGAAGTCGAGAGGCAAACCGTCCGATACAAGTGCACAACGGATATCTAAGCCGAGCCTCTTTGCGTTGTCGGCGAATGGGTCCCTGCCGTCATAAGCTTTGGTGATGCGCGCATAGCAATCCTCTGTGCAGACTAAGGTGACGACAACTCCCTTGGCCGCGAGCTTCTTGGCGAGATTAAAAGTGGGAATAATATGGCCCTGCAGCGGAAACATCAACACCACCGCATGGAGAGTGCTGCCATTGCCATTGCCATAGCCATTGCCATCATTGCCATTGCCTTCCAACACAAAACTCATCCTTTCGATTTTTCAAGATCGACCGACTGACCGATCTACGGCTCAAGTGGGCATTATATAGAGGAATGTCCCACTCGCAATGAACTGAACTATGTTTAGTTGGATAAATAATTGCGAGGAATTTGTGGAGAAGAAGAAGAAGAGGCCATCGTCCTGCCGCCGTAGATAATTAAGAGCATTGTCGTTTTGTTTCCGTCTCAGTCAAGAGTCAATAGACTGATCCATTTGCCGTGACAGGTGAAGAACTTTTCTCAAATGGCTTCTGGTTGATTTTTTTTTTTTAAATAGAAGCAATTTGTAGATACAATGCACCGACGTATTCCACTTGGGTAATAAGACATTGACCGCATTTTCACACACGTAGTCTCCATAATTAACAAGGCCATGATATGGCAAATCCTGCCGATGCCAATGTAACTTCTTGTTTGGCCGATGTACTTGTATGGTGTCTGGGTATGTTGTTTGGATAGGAGCTTTTCTGTTGGTCGTGCTGTTGTGTAATCAAGTGGACGAGCATGTTATACAAGTTGGATGTAGTGAAGTAGGCAAGTTGTTCATTTGTTGTTGTGCGCAAGCGCACTTTGGTGTTGTATTTTGGTTGGTTGAGGTTAGTTGGGGCAATGGACATTGTTTGACTAAAACAATAAGCGAAACATGTGTTGGGCAAAGATATGTAATGGCTAGAACAAATGTACTGTGCTTGAATATGGCGAAGTAATAGTTGCTCTGTTTACTTTGATTGGATCTATCATAAATTTTAGTTTGCATGGATTGAATTATGCGTGGCCATTGGTTTTGCAATGCAATGACGTTGTATTGGGTAAAAGAAGAGGAAATTGCAGAAGATTGATCAAACTATTGTAATCGAAGAAGAGGTATTGTATGTGCGAGTATAGCTGTAGTGCAATAGTTCACGTTCTTTTGTTCGGGATGTTGTCTTACTTATGTACGTGCTTGTGCTCTGTAGTCAATGGAAGGTGTGATTTTGAAGTCGTCTCATAATGTATTCGAGGCAATGGTCAAGTAGCGTGCTTGTTGAATTATTTATTGCTTGTAGATTTAGGCTTCAACTTTGATGCACCTTTGTAGTTGTTGAAGGCGCTACATAAACCTACTATGCAGGTCAGGAGAACTATTAACATTTAATTATGGTTATTGTGGTAGGCGATTTGTTTTTTTTAAATGAAACATATTCTTAATATGCTGAGACATTCATGAAAGTTGATAAACTTTGTTTATTTAAAGTAATTTATACATAGTGTAATACAATTGCAGTTAAGTATTGCATGGCAGCATGATATGGTGTATGCAGTGTGTCAATTTTGTAGATTGACATTTGGCATGAAATGGGGTGGATTGAAAATTAATTTGTTTTGGAAGACATTGCTAGACAGAGTTCGACCAAAGTTTCATATACGATGTGATTTCTGATTTTGTTGCTACAGGAGCTTGCAGGAGCGGTAGCCAGTAAGAGGCCAATCCGCTGTGTTTTAGTGCTTACAAGCCGTATGAAAGGCAAGGACTGATTCTGGCAGTGTGTGCATTTGGAATTACCAGTCACAGGTAATAAACATTTCCAGCATGGATTAATTGTGGATGCAGAGTCTTTGTATTCCTCCTTGGATGTGCATTTCACTGTTCTTCTCACTTATTTGTTTCTTATCCCGTTTTCAACTAAATTTAACTCAATTAAAAAAGGCACTCTGTTCTGATTATTGACCAATTTGATTCGTTCATTGTTACTGTACTTAGAAACTTGTCTGTATTGAAAGTTATCGAAAAAATCATATTCACATGCATCCATATTTCAGCTGCACTGGGTATGCACATGCACTGTCTCTTGGGATGCACCCAATCATATCATGGGTGTATCTGAGGTGTTCTTCTCATGTCTGAATTGAATGTAACCTATGAACCCTATGCAATAAAAAATAATTTATAGTAAAGTCTGAAAGTAAAATTGAGTATTATATGAGAGTTTTCAAACCGTAGCAAAGTTATGTTGTAGCTTACATTAGTCTGACTTTTGATAAATCATATATTTAAGTTGAAGTTTGAGCATTGATAAATCTATAGACGTATTTTGATGTTATATAATTTTGCGCTTTAAATGTTCATTGTCATTGCTTTTTTTTTTAATAAATTTTTTGAGTGCACATATATAGTTTATTATAATTCTTACACAGCTACACCCCTGAACCTGTTTACCCAAGTTTTGTGCATCTGTACAAGGTGCTCTGCACCTGTACCCTGCATACCACCGCACTTGCGTACCCATGCAACCTTGAAAAATATATATACGTGAAAACATGTATGCTAGGTCTCCATCACGTATTTCAAGTATTTTAAATTAATGAAATCTGAGGAATATTAGTGTTTAAAAATGTAAAATATCAGTGGTATTCAAACGAAATTGTCACTTATACACCTGTAAACATCTTAACCATGAGCATTCCTGAGCATTACTATTACTAATATCACTCAAGTTAAAAAAAACCAAAAAAAACATGATGTATATTTCTTCAGGAGAAAGACTAGGATCCGGGGCCTCTCAAAGTTGTAGCTTGAACCAGTTTTGGTGCGGTTAAACCTCCCATCCAGATAATGGTTTCTAAACAGGAACATCACTTTCTGTTCAACCTCTGTGGATCCAGATAATGGAATCGGAACAGGCACAGCAATTTCTGTTCTACCTCTGCTTTTAATAATGGACCTGTCTCTGGTAGGCGTATTGTGAGTCTGAAAATTGTTAATAAAACATCTTACTCTTCTTGTTTAGTAATCTCTTTGACACCATAAGAGGTCCCACATCGGGTCAGTAATTAATTCCAGCTGAACAGCAATCTGCACAATAATAAGCTGGCACTTGATTTCATGAATGAAGCCAGTTAGGGCCTTTGATTGCCCCTAAATATTCTATTGTTCCTATTCTTCCAATGTTGCCAAAGTCATTCGACAGTCAAAACATGCTATAATCTCAAAAGAAATTAATAACTTATGTCTTGCAAATTTGTAATCCAAATATCTTATAAATGTATGCCTCTACCAATCAGATTTTGAAAATAATAGTGCTATCTTTAGAAAGTAAATGTGAACCTACAGACAAAAGCGACATTCTCTGAAATCATGGCACTCCTTGAGATCACATCTCTTCGAGGCATTCTATCAAACAGTTCATTTGCATTTTCAACAAAATCATAATGAGCATTTCCTGCAATCATGGCATTCCAGGAGCCCACATTTCTTTGAGGCATTTTATCAAACAGTTCACGTGCCTTGTCTATGCTTCCACATTTTGCATACATGTCACACTGTTATCAGACAGTTTCTCATGGAATACAATTATTGCAGCATACAGAAGACATGGTTATCCGCGCACAAGGCAGTCACACTGTTTCACCATATGCAACAAACAAGTCTTCAACCCGATCAGTTTACATTTGCCAACATACTCCCAGCCTGTCATTCAGATCCTCCGCAAAAAATTTAGGCAAAACAGTTGTGGTCACACCGCCTATCTCAGAAACCCTCGCTTAATCCAAAGTGTATCATATTTTATGTCAGAGGTATTTAATTTTATTAAAGAAAATAGTCACAAACAGAAACACCTCTCATGGATATATAAATCATCCATTGCATAGGCAGCGGAAACGAAGGTGTAGAGAAACCACACAAGAGGGCCAGTAAACAACAAGAAGAGGGATCGAGTCAGGCTGGATTGCTCATGAAACAAGAATGCGGTGCCCTGAGCAAGGACATGCCGAAAATGGTTGTCTTCTTACAGAGAGTGAACGGGCTATGGGCCTGGATGAAGAATCCTTCTGCTTGCCTCCCGTGTGGAGCCGTCTTAAGATCAGTACAATTATGGGTTAAATCGGGCCTGCACACGGACATAAATCTTCAACCCTAGAATATCTCCTCATTTTACAATACAAAAATAATAATAATTTCAGAGAACGTGGAGTAATGCCAATATGCTGCCACTTTTACTGTATCTGAAGCGGGTTCAATTGTCTCTGAGAGGAAACTACTGCCAGCTGCCCGGATGGAGATGAACTGACACTTGATTTAATGAACTGGAAATTATTTAATGATGGAAATTATTTAATGATGTACTTGCAACATTTATTATAATGTGTCAGTATTCCATTATTATAATGTTTCAACTATAGTATAGGAAATATTTGAAAATTCCTCTTTTTATTTAATAGAAAATTGTTGAGATGGTTATAATTTTTTTTCAGCCAATCAGAATTATCAAAACAGTTTCTTTTAAAAATCAAATAAATATATAATTTTGAAAAACTATATACAAGTGAAATCAAATGTCACAAGCATCATTGTGATTGGCTAGAGAAAAAAGTGATATTGGTTTTATTGAAGCCTATATACACCTGCCTACGGCAGGATAATAACTTTATCCTTGTCCAAAATTTCTGAGTAGTTTAAAGCAAATGTAGTCATATTTTAAATTAGTAGGTAACACATATACTTAAAAACTTATTTCTAATGGCTTCGTCGGTGGAAGAATTTTCAGAATTCTTAAAGCATTTTCAAGATACAATGAGCCGGTGTATCCCCCTTGAATAATACAGGCATTGACTTGATTTGGATAGTGTATCTAGTCAATGTCATATTATTGTATCCCCTAAAATAAAATATCATACGTTCAATAAACTTGATGTTATTAAAATAATATATATTCGTTGTAAAACATTATTTACATAAAATAATGTTTTAGAAGTTCAATACTTATACTCTTGAATATGAAAAAATAACTAATTTTTCATGTACAATACAATAAATTAAATTCAACTTATAATTTATATAAAAACTACTACTTATTTTGAAGTGACTAAATCATCTGCTTATCCCCACCATCAATTAAGAGATCATTATCATCATTATTCTATGAAGCATTTGCTAGCCTCACTCAATATTCAACACCACTTCTCGGTTAAGCCACTTGCAATAAATTACAAGGTTACAATCACTAAGAATCTATCAGAGTGCATGCAGAATCCAGCATGAATGAACAATGAACACAAAAAATGTTTCTCTTTTTCCTCATTATTTTGATAAATTTCAAGTTACAAGATATTTATCTCTCGGGAGAAAGATTTAGTATGACTAGTTGTTTTTTGGAATTTATTCTCCTTCTTGGTTGTTGTAATAGTCTAGTATTTTATTTCTCTGTCTTGCCTTTCTTACCTTTGTTATAGTGATGCTGACAGCTTGATTATGAAATGTTCTATTGTAATGTTTTAATCTCCATATATTTGAACCTTTGCATCCCCCAAACCACCCACACACCCACCAAAAAAAGCATATGTATACCTCTGCACATTGGAATTTTGTCATCATCAATTTTGGCATACATTGTCTTTTCATAACAAATGACAAAGGTCATTTGTTGTGTTGGATTTCAACCACCTATTGTGGACGAATAGTAAGCTGAGTATGTGTACTGGAATACCCTGAAGGTTTGCCAATAGAAATTGTGTTTTACCTAATAATGTAAGCCACCAATTTGACTAGCAAAACATAATTTCCTCAAGTTGATCAAGTGTCCAAAAGTCCCTTACTAGTATTCATTTGGATTAGGAAGCCCAAATATACAATTGGTAGCATTCCTTCAAGGCAGGGAAAAATTTAAGGAATGCCCCTGAAAAAAAACTTACAGAAATCGTGGCAAATATACCTATAATCAGTTTCGTGGTTTTGGTGAATATATCTGTAACCAGCTTTGTGGTTTTGGCGAATATCCCTGTAACATGTTTCGTTCTTTCGGCGAAAATGGTAAAATGTATTAAAAATAGTTGAAAATCGAATGGCAAATCTCCTGTAATTTGTTTGGCGAATACCCTAAGTCGAATTTGACTACAATGAGGCCCAAAAATTTTCATTTCTTTTGCATGCCTTACCTTTACACTCAAGTGCCTAGAATGTGTGACACTTGGCCACTCGAAGGAACGGGAAAATAACATGTGGTATCTTGTGATTGCTCACTGCTACTCTACCTTGCCTCACCAACACCACAAACCTGAAACTTTATTGAATCGGTTCATTCCGCGGGCTTGGATTCTGGAGAATGCCTTTGACTTTGGGAGACCTGGATTCCTGCCATGTGTCTGTTTAATGGGCAGGGAAGGATTGAAAACTTTAATAGTAAGGCATAAATAACTTATATTTAATAACCAAGGATAAACCATTGCCAGTTGGTTGCTATTAATTTTTTTATGTTTGGTATGTGCAACAGTAAGAATGTATTTTTTTAATAACAAGCAGGGGGTAAATGTAACGATGCAGAGAAGTAGTGCTCGCAACATGTGAAGTAGATTTCTACACTGGTATCTGTACATGTGTGTGCCGAGAAACATGATCAAGATTTTGAATTTTGAAACTTAAGTTTAATTAAAGTCCAAGAAGATGAATTTATTTCAAAGGAACACATTGGCAATTTACGATTTCACAGGAAATAACATGTAGTAGAGGAAAATTTATCATGTCTTAGGCTCATGTAATTTAAAGGTTGTGATTGATTAGTTCTCTGGTGTTATTCCCATAGTTGATAGCAGGTTCTTCTACTTAAAAAATAGACAATTCAATTATTACTCTTGCTTATAAGCTTTGGCCAAGACTAACAGAAAGCTCGATATATATTTACAAATATACATACATACATACATACATATATACATACATACATACATATAATAGGAGCCAAGTAGTTGTCTCAAATCAATTTGGGCTCAAAGGTGATGCCATTGTTATAACACATGTCAGTTGTGTTTATATATTCTGGCAGCCACGACCAAGACCCTTGCTTTAAATGAAAACAAAGGATAAGGAAATTTCTGGAAAGCACCTTTCTAAAACACAAGAACTCTCCCACTGTAGTGCAACTAAATAAGAGCATCCTTTTCCTTGTAGAAAAACACTGGAACATTGCATGGGGCATCCTTGCAATTTATTTCCAAGGCCAAACATTGCCTCTTCTCCTTCCAAACTCAAGCTTAAGCTCAATCACAATTATGTCCTACAAATGGTCCCCACCTACAATTAGTGTTGCAAGTAGCACCCTTTCTTCATATAACACCAGCCTTGGTCTGTAGTGAGGGAAATGGTCTTTGCCATATCTTACAGGTAACAACACAAAATGCATAGTAGCATAATCTTGACCGTTATAAATTCTCACACCCACGGGAGCTTTTCATGTCATTTTACGATTCCGTCGCATGCTCACATTTTAATAAGGACCGATGAGGAGGATTCTAAGCATTATGATGATTAAATATTGTTAGCAATTGATTTGTGGATAGCTCAATATCCCTCTTTCTTCTTGTTTCTCATCTTCTCTGTGCACTTTTCTTTCTATTTTACTCTCTTTTTCGATCACCGATCGAGTTTCTCTGTCACCCCATCGACACTTGAGGGGGAATCCTTCATCCTTCATCCTATTAATTTTTCTTCTACCCCTTTAAAAATTTTCTACTCATTTACGTTTGTCTACTTTCTTTGAAGTGACGTGGCTTACGTCACCCCAAAGAGGGGAAAATGTAGACACTCTGTAGTTTGATCAATGCACTATTATTCTTAATATTGCACTAACTATTCTTCCTCTTGCAAATTTACGACACCTCGTCAGTTAGATCTATCTAACTCCCCTCTTACGACACTCTGTTGGTCATATTTCCTCTTGTAAACTAATTAAATAGGTTATAATAACCTCTTCTTGGCTAATATTCTCTTCTTTACCACCTCTATTAGCTCCCTGGAGTATCAATCCACTTCGTTGGATTGATTAAGTCTTTCAAAAACCTAATTTATCTCTAAGTAAGACTAATTATCCTCTAAACATGGTTAATTAAATATTAACCATGGTCAATCTCTTCTAAACACAGTCAAAATCTCACTTTGACTTGCTAAAAGTGCTTTTTGGACTTTTGCATTTGTCCCACATGCACCCAAATCTCCCACTTTCCCAAATGGAAAACTATAAATAGGGCTAGACCCCCTCCCTCATTTCTAAGAATTCTCTCTTCTTCCTAGCACAGATTATAGTATTTTGTTTAGGCTTTAGATTGTAGTTCATTTTCTTCCATTGAGCTATTAACATTTGCTTTTGTATTTTATAGCACAAATATGGAGTAAAAGGGAAGAACCATTGGCCTTGAAGCCATTAATGGGGAGATCTCTTTCTCTTAAACACAAACTGAATGCTTAGATCCTCTTAGGTTCATTATTTCAAGCTTTCAAAGAATAGAGGTTAGTTTCATTTGCTTAGTTTGCTTGTTTACTTCAAATTAATGTATGCAAAGAAGAAACCCTTGCTCATTTCTTATCAGATGGTCCATTGATCAACTTGTTCAAAGCCTTTGGGGTTTCTTTAGAGATTCTTACCCCAATTCCATGGCTTTTACAACTTTTCATTGAACACATTTGGCACACCCGGTGGGACACTTATGTCCATCCTCCATTAATGGAGGTCTTTTGAGTTCTTCAAAGTTCATTTTCAAGTTTTTTGGATCAAATCACTTGTTATTTCCTCATTTCTGTTTCTAACACTAGATAAATGACCTTCATTTGCATGTATTTTGTGGGTTTGATATAGAAATAGGACACTTTGACTAACAACTAACCTGTTTTCTTTTGAAAATTTGAAAATCCGTGAGTTTTGCAGGTTTTTCACAGGGTACGTGTAGGTGTTAAGAAGGGGCACGTACACGTTGAAACCCCAGCATCCCTGTCAGAACAGGAGCGTACCTGTCTAACTGTCCTCATCATTGGAAAATTTTATCTCCACAGGGACACGCACTCGTCTCCGTCAGCTGGTCCGCGTCTCCGCCTCTCTAGCCACGTTTGCATAAATAGCTTGACTATGTAAAAATTTGAAACTGCATGTTTTATGCTTGGGTGCGTCTCCGTTGAAACCTAAGTATCCATGTTGAGTTGTAAGCATCTCTGTCTTTCTGGACGCGTCTGTGTTTTTAGTATACTGGATTTCACTAATTTTGGTTTGCAGGCGTATCCGTTGAGTTAGGCACGTACCCATCGGTTAGGGAGTGCTGGTGTCGGTTTGGGAGTGCAGGTGTCTGTGTAAAGATTGAAAAAAATTCTATAATCTGCAAAATATTTTTTTCTGATCTTTGCTGCAGATTGCTCGGACTAACAAGTTAAAAACAAAGTTTTTTCTTTGGTATTTCAGTTTGCATAGTTAAGTGTTTTTGGTTCTTAGCTTAAAACTAGGTTTGTAAAAGTGTGTATGCTCTCTCCTCGCACCTTCAAAAGTGATCTTGGAGATCAGAAACACTTATACAAAACTTGTATCGAATGTTCAAAACACTTATTTTATAAAGGATAAAGTAAAATTTCATGTGATTTAGTAGGATTTTTCACATTGCGTATGCTCTTCCTTGCGCCTATTGGCGATCTTAGGAATCAAAAGCAAGGTGTAAAGTTCTCTTTCTTGACATCAATCTATGAACTGGAAAATTACTAAAACTTGTTGTCTATAGGACCCAACGCTTGTAGAAGAAAGACGTCCAAAACACAAAACTTCTAATACACGTGTTTTATGCAGGTTGCCAAATGGTGTGCTACTTAAAACCACATTAAGTTAAGCAAGATAAAAAACACACCACTTTCATCACACTGTATTGCAGGTTTCAGAAAAGGGCACATCCCTATCCACTCAACTGGAACATAACCCCTTTGGCATAACGCCTTAAGCTACAACAATGGGGGTGGTTCCAGGAACCCTAAAGTAATCCACCGCTGAGTAACCTCGTGGATGAAACAGGAAGCGCTCCACTTACCCACTTGACTAGTATGCCTTGTGAGTTAGAGTTACAAGTTGTCTGTATGACGACCCTAGGGAGAGTACACATGGATGCATTTATTGCCCTTTGTGCTCGAAGGGGGTAAAGTAAAGCTGAGATACTCCCAAGATAGTCAGGGTGACTATTTGGGTAAATCATGCTCGCTTAAGACAGCTTTGTAACACCTAGTTGAGAGAACTTATTAAGGAGGCCATTCTATCTTGGAGCCCACTTTGCTAGTCCATTGTTGCGTCAAGCCATCACAAAGTGACAACTCATTTGGAATCTGAACCTTGTTTTTCGAACAAGGCAAAGAATTCTTGTAAGTTTGATCTAAGTGTCTTTCATCATGAACATAAACTACGTCCCACTTTCGCTTAGTTTTATTCTTGTCTTTGGATGAGGCGAAACTCTACCCAAGTGGCGCTTGGTTTGTTTTCATCTTTTGATCTATACCCTTGCATTCTCACCGCCCATTTTTTAGGGTGAGAAAGGTGCATACCTTGTGCATTTTTATCAGAGATAGTGCTCGCCACTTTTTTGTCTGTTTACGCCCATCCATGTTTGCGGCTGGGTTGTTAAACATCTAAAGTGCGCAGGTACATTTTTTGTATCTTTGATAAAATTCCTTCCATCTTGATTTCAAGATCATCTTCACCACTGTGAGTTTGGTTCATCTTTCATCTCTTCTTGAGTTGATAGTTTTGTTCGCATTCTAGACGCACAATCTTGGTACTTACATCGTGTTCTCATTTTTATGAGAAAATGGTATAAGTCCCTTTATTGCGCAGTTACACTGCTCACACAATTAAAAAATCCTTGTTATACTTATCACTTGGTTTCGGTTTCGACGTCATCTAAGTCTTTTTGAAAAGTGTCGATAACACCTTATATATATCGTGATAAGGTTGTCATGATACTAACACCTTGCTTGCTCGGTTAATGTATCACAGTGACATTGTTACGCTATATCTAGTCATGACTTCCATTTTTCAGAAGGTTTGGCTTTCATCGGCATTCAAACTAGTTTTAAGTATACCTTGTCGAGGGACTACGTCAACACCACGTCAGTACTTAGGCCTTGTTAGAATTCTAACTTGACCTACATATTGATATGGTATTGTCGCTATCTATTTTAGGGCATAGGCTTGGTAACAACAAAATTGAGTGATCATTACATTTAGGTGTGCATATGAGTGTTCCTTGATAAAAATGACTACATAACACTACATCTAGGATACACTGTAGTATAGTTCAAACATCACCTTGAGTGGCTTGCAGAAACCATACACTTAGGGGTCACGCTAGTTGCATACAAATGTCTGCTAGTAATGCCTAAAATCACAAAAATGGCAACCAAATCAAATGAGCATGACATAGGAGAAAACCCTTTCGAAACCTTCCCATTTAGCGGCAACAATTTGGCACCTCTCTTTTCTCAAGTCAAAGATACAGAGCTATTAATTGATCATAGCGGAGAAGATTCAGACTCTTCCAGAGAACAACAGAGGTTAGACCTAAATAGATTTGATGAACTCCTATATTATAATAAAGATCAAGTACTCGCAAGAGTCTTAGAATTAGGAGCTAAACTTCTGCAAGAGCGCGAAGAAGAAACAAAGGTCATTAACCCTAAACTAGGAGAGCGAAGATCTCTCTTAGACATAGATAATCCTTTTGATGTGGGATACGCTTCCACTTCTGGGAAACATAAGGCCACTGTCGAAGGAGACCCATCATGAAAACCTCACTATAAAGCTTCACGTAAAGTGAAAATTGAGCGTAAAGCTTCCCCTCCTCTGAAATTTGATGAAGAAGAGGACCCCCTGGTTGAGGAGGAGATCCTCCAAAAATAGATCTTGAAGTTGAGCCAGAAGCTAGCAAACTTAGGCTCTTCAAGAAGAAACATGTACAAAGACAAAGACAAAAATAAACTTAGCGAGTTTCAATTTGATCCACACATGGACTATACCTTTAAAGCGACTCAGGTACAAAGACCAATGTCACCTACTAAGGAGAAACTCATTCAGAAAGAGTTACAATCAATGAAAAATATGCTTACTACATTACAAGAGGGAAATGTAGGCCAGAATAGAAAATATTTGTATGAAGAACTATGCCCTTACCCCTTTGATAAGGACATGTTACAACAGCCTTTCCCAAAACACTTTACCGTTCCCAAGTTTGATAAGTATAAGTGCAAAAGTGATCCTCGTGATCATATAAAAGACTTTTACATGGCTTGCCAAGAGGTCACATATAGCGATAATTTCTTAATACGAATTTTTCCTCGCAGCCTAGGAGCCATGGGATTGGAATGGTTCTATAGCATACCCAAGGGCTCCATTACAACGTGGCCCGCATTAGCGGAAAAATTTGTACGGACATTACTCCTATAATATGGAAAGCGACATCACAATGAATGATTTATGCAATACAAAACAAAAACCCAATGAGACGTTTGCAGGATTTTTACAACGATGGTGTGGGTTAGCCAGTCATTTTCCTTGTGCATTACCGGAAAAATAGTTAGTGAGCATATTTGTTCCTAACTTAAACCCAGAAATATCCTTTCATTTACAAATGCATTGTGGCTCAAACTTCAAAGAAGTCATAGAGAAAGGCGGTCAAATTGAGAAAGCCCTCATTGCAAAGGGAACGCTTAAGTCTGTAGTTAAAAACAAACATGAAGCCAAATCCATAGACAAACCTAAATTCTTCAATAAGAATAAGCATGTTGTTGGTGATGGCATTACAGACTCCAAGAGAGTCCAAGCCGTACAGACAGGCCCACTTTTAAAGCTTTCACAAGGACCTCATCCCAAAGCACCTACAAAATGTACGTTTACATCCTTAACGGAGTCCTTATCTACCATCCTAAAACAATTAGATGATGCAAAAATGGTGGAATATCCAACTATGATGGTACCATACCCAGAGGATGCTCCAAAACTGGGTTGGTTCAAAGATCATGAATATTGTGACTTCCACCGTGTTAAAGGACACAAGACGGATAAGTGTTTGAGACTGCACCATTACATACAAGACCTCATTGAGGAAGGAAAGATCGCTGTGGATTCTCCCCCTGAGTCTGGAAAAGGTCCAAATGAGAAAATGGGTATCTACAAGGAACCTTTTCCTAATCATGCAGATAAAAAGAAAAGGAAACCAGATCATGGGAAAACCTCCAACGACTATAGAACTACTGCCTATGTTTACCCTACAAATGATAGTCCTTTTGATTCTCTCATTGGATGTATTAGCTCATCTAATGAACAGATCAACACCATCCGGATTTTAGAAAAAAGCTACGCAGTAGGGACAAGACGTGCCCACTTAGTCATACCAGATCATGTGCCTATCCCTCAGGAAGGTCAGTATAATTTAATAGAGCAGTTAGAGAAAACACCTGCTAGGATATCTATTCTTGATCTCCTCAAAATCTCTAATGCCCATAAGAACATATTGTACAAGACATTGCAAAATTTAGGGGTTTCAACAGATGTAGACCCCACAAACCTTCAAGCCATGATTGCACGCCTAGACTCCAATGATCATATTACTTTTGATCATACTGCAATCCCACATAACAACCCAGAACATAACTTACCCTTGTATCTCGAAGTGGTGGTTACCCATCGCAAAATCAAGAGAGTACTTGTAGATGGGGGATCTGGTCTAAATATTTGCACTTTGAAGCTGGTTAAGTACTAGGCCATTCAGAAACAGATATGGGAGCTAAGACTATCACAATCACGGCTTATGACAATGAAGAAAGAGAATCAATAGGTACTATAGTGGTTCCCATGGAAGTAGGCCCAACGTGTCATGACACAACGTTCCATGTCCTTGACTTGGACCTTCCATACAACATGCTCCTGGGGCACCCATGGATCCATGCCATGCAAGCTATTCCATTGAATTTCCATCAGTGCATCAAGTTATGTCATGAAGGTCAGGTGGTTACCATTCTGGGTGACCCAGAACCATTCACACATTGTAGGGCATTACACATTTTTTCTCGTGCAGCTTATGAGTGTCCTTCTGCGGATGTAGTTGTCCCCCTACAAATAGAAGCTATGAAAAAATGGATAGATTCAGAGTCCCTCACACCTTACAATCAAGACTTTCCTTCATTGGTCAACCCATTCTCTTCATGGGAGGCAACATTGGAAAAATATGGCCCAGGTGAGCCATTCACTCTTGAACAGGATTTGTTAATATCAGACTTATCAGTATCCCCCAGGACAAGGGGTAAGCCTTATTTTCAGTTCAAGAGCACTCGTGAGCAATGTCCTAAACCATTGGAAAATTTTGTCCATAGTGGTCTCCTATCTGAGGAGAAAATGTTAGAGGATCCTACCAGCAAAGTGCCAGAAGGCACCATGGCTTCATGCCATCAAGCACCCCAGTACATCAAAGGTCACCGCATGATGTTTGTCATGGGCTATAGTGGGTTTGGATGTGGCATTAATGCACAAGGCCGGCTAGAGCCTATTCCCATCCCTCATTTTAAGTCTGATAAACATGGCCTTGGGATAAGGCCTCATAACGCTCTACCCTCTGAGAATGACGCCACCTCTTCTGAACATGAGGATGTTTCATCTCATTCTGATAGCGACGTAGATTCCCAATGTAGCCTCTACAAGGATCTTGCTTCCACGAACCTATTCCCAAATTCAGCAGTCCTTACCTTATCCAAATCCATCCCCTTAAACAAATATCAAGTATCCCTCTTATATCCTGAACTTATAGATTGGGATCAACAACTTCACGTGCCCCTAGATTTCTTTGAAAATGATGAGGCATTTACAGAGTTCATGGGACTCAAGGATTCTATTCTAGCTGGGGACCACAAGAAAGGATTTGCGATTCAACTAGACACCTGTGCATACTTCGGGGAAGAAGCAGAGATGTGTGGAAGTTTGAATAAGAAGACTGTAGATAAAATTACAACCACTTCTGAGAAACCTGGAAAAAAGGATAAATGGAAATCTCACAGTGACAAACTCTTTGAAACACTCATAGATAAACAAGAACGAAGAGTCTAAAGATGAAGTGATTTATCCATTTAAAGATGATAATGAGCTACCGCAGGAGGTCGATCTTACTCTTCCCCCTGATCCTACATGGATGGAAGATGCTTCTAAAATGCTTGTTGAGGAAACAATCAACGTCAACATTGGCTCAGAGGAGCAACCTAGAATAATAAAGTTGGGGGCTTCACTCTCAGCTCAGGAACAAAAGATCTTTGTAGAGCTCTTAAGAGAATACACAAACATATTCACATGGACATATGCAGATATGCATGGTTTAGACCCAGAGCTAGTTGTGCACAACCTCGTTGTGCACCCAAATGCCAAACCAATCAAGCAAAAGTTGAGAAAGATGCATCCTAAGGTGGTGCTCCTTGTCAAAGAAGAATTGGAAAAGTTGTTAGCTGTTGATTTTATTAAACCTATTGACTATTCAAAATGGATCTCTAACATAGTCCCGGTACAGAAAAAGCATGTTGGCATAAGAATCTACACTGATTTCCGTGACATTAACAAGGCATGTCCTAAAGATGACTTTCCCCTACCTAACATTGACATGATAGTTGATTCCACTACTGGTTATGAAATGTTGTCCTTAATGGATGGATTTTCAGGTTATAACCAGATACGGATTGCAGAAGAAGATCAACATAAAACAACATTCATCACCCCTTGGGGAACATTTTGCTACAAAGTCATGCCTTTCGGGCTCAAGAATGCTAGGGCTACTTATCAATGGGCCATGATAGTTATCTTCCATGATATGATAAGTGACATCATGGAAGACTATGTTGATGACATCCTAATGAAATCCAAGAGTAGAAAAGAATACCCTGAAGTACTGAGGCGTATTTTTCAACGTCTACGAGACTATAAGGTTCGCTTGAACCCTAAGAAATGTGTCTTCGGTGTTTTATCAGGAAAGCTCCTAGGGTTCATTGTTTCACAAAGAGGGATTGAAGTGGACCCTACAAAGGTTACGACTATCACAGAAATGCCACCACCTACCACTCTCAAGCAACTAAGGAGTCTACAAGGGAAAATTCAGGCAATCCATCGCTTTATTTCACAACTTGCAGATAAGTGCCACCCCTTTACCCATTTGCTCAAGAAAGATGTCACATTCAATTGGGGACCTGACTGTCAGAAGGCCTTTGTGCTACTAAAATAGTACTTGGTCAGCCCACCTATACTCATGCCACCTACCCCAGGTGAACCTCTCCTCTTATACATTTCCACTACCCAGTTTGTTATTGGTGCATTGCTTGCCCAATACAACTTAGACCATAAAGAGAGAGCAGTTTACTATCTCAGCCACACCTTGATCACGTACGAGTTGAATTATCCCCAAATAGAAAAGGCCTACTTGGCAGTTGTCTTCACATTCCAAAAGCTTCGCCATTATCTCCTGAACAATAAAACCAAACTCATATCCAAAGTTGACCCTCTCAAGTACCTTTTATCCAAACCTTCCCTCACAGGTCGAATGGCTAATTGGATCATTCTCTTGAGTGAATTTGATATCGAGTTTGTGAATCAGAAGTCTTTAAAAGGATAGGTACTGGCTGATCAGTTAGCAGAAGTGCCTCTCCTAGGGATGGAACCTTTGTGCCTAGATCTTCCAGATGCATCTATGATGTATATTGAAGAATCTATAGAATGGCAGGTCCATTTTGATGGATCTTTCACCTTCCATGGATCTGGAGCAGGAGTGGTCCTCATCACTCCAACAGGCGATGTCATACCAAGAGCATTCCAGTTGGGATTCCCATGCACAAATAACATTGCAGAGTACGAGGCACTCACTGCTGGCCTCAAGCTAGCTATTACTTGGAACATCTGACAACTAAGAGTCATTGGAGATTCTCAACTTATCATTAAACAAGTTAATGATGAGTACAAAGTTAAAGATGAGAAGCTTATTCCATATAAAAAGATGGTTGAAACCTTGAAGGAATATTTCACACAGGTCATATTTGAGCAAAAACCAAGGTCACACAATAGATCCAGATGTTATGGCTACTATTGGGTCTCTGTTATGCATTCCCCCTCAGGAAAGTAAGATGCCTTTCTTCATAGAGCATTTACAAGTGCCAGCATATGATATGCCAGAGTCGTGTTTAGCATGTGAAGTTGTTGGTCCCTTATCCCCTTGGTATGATCCAATCTTTCGATACCTACAAGATGGCACTTTTCCACCAGACATCACTCATTCTGAAAAGAAATCCCTTATCCACCGCATAGCCCGTTATACCCTCCTAGGAGGCACCCTTTATCGTCATGGCTACGATGGGAATCTACTTCACTGTTTGGATGTTGTTGATTCTATCCATGCCATTAAGGAAGTACATGGTGGTATTTGTGGAGCACACACCAGGGGCATAGTCTTAGCTAAGAAGCTATTAAGAGTAGGCTATTATTGGCCTACCATGGAATCAGATTGCTGCAACTTTGTAAAGAAGTGTGAACTATGCCAAAAATATGGAAACTTGATACATGCGCCAGCATAGGCCTTACAGCCTATTGCAATGCCTTGGCCATTCTCTAAATGGGGCCTAGATCTCATAGGGAAGCTCCATCCTTCTTCTTCAGATGGTCATACTCACATCATCACTGCCACCAAATATTTTACCAAATGGGTAGAGGTTGTCCCTCTTACCTATGTCACCGGTGCATAAATTTCAAAATTCATCATGAACCATCTCATATGCCGTTACGGGATCCCTTCAGCCATTGTCACTAATAATGGTAAATCCTTCAAAAACAAAATGGTTAAAACCTTGTGTCAATGCTTCCATATCCAACTCAAGTGGTCAACCCCCTATTACCCCCAAGGTAATGGACAGGCAGAAGCCACTAATAAAACCCTTGTACGGATTATGGAGAAAATGGTCAGTAAAATTGGCCGTAATTGGCACCTACAGATACATCCCGCCCTCTGGGCCTATCGTACTTCCATCTGCACTCCTACTGGTGTGACCCCATATTCACTTGTCTATGGCACTGAAGCCATCATACCTCTGGAAGTGGAGCTTCCTTCCCTGAGAATATCTCTCAGAGACTATCTTGATAAAGACGAGGACTACAGAGTTGCTCGCCTGGCAGAGTTAGAACTATTAGATGAAAAGCATATTAGAGCGCTCAATCACCTGAAAGTCTATCAGAATAGAGTGTCCAGGGGATACAAAAAATGCATCATTCATCAAGAATTTGATGTAGGAGATCTAGTTCTAAAATAAAATCAGAAGAACACCGTCAAAGACAGAGAAAAGAAAGGTAAGTTTGAGGCTAACTGGCTAGGTCCTTATGTAGTAATTGCAAAATATGGATCAAGAGCCTATAAACTTGCATATTCAGATGGTGAAGAGCTTCCAAAACCTATGAACACCATGCACCTCAAGTGGTTCTATGCTTAAGCATGATGAGAATATCAGATAAGAACTAAAAAATAGAAAAACAAAGAAAAAACAAGCAAAAAAATGGAAAATTGAGAAAACAGTAAAGAAAAAGTAGGTCATCCACATGTGAAAACCACACAATTGTGGCACAGTGGGAAGGTCTTTGAGTGAAAACTAGTTTTTTGCACTCAAGGAAGATTCATCAAATGCAAGTTACTCTTACAGCAGGACGGGTAACCCTCCCCACTTTCTAGATATGACTTCCTTTGCTAGGTCTAGGAACCCTATTAAGGTTACCTTTGCCAAACTGTGATCTGGCTTATTTGCTCTTATATCTGCATGAAGGACATTACCTTTGTATACTCCCATCTAATGTTGAGTGCACCTACACATTGTCACCTTCTCGTACATACACGCATGGCATTCTGCCTTTTGTATATTCCCACATCATGTTGGGGGCATCCATGCTTCTTTGTTCTTGTACATTGCTTTCAGAACATGACCTTGGAAAATACAAAAACATTTGGAAAAAGGATACACAAAAACCTAAACATCTGGAAAATTTCCCTTTTCAGGGATAAAGCTACATTCGTTTCACAACGTTATCTTAGGGAAACCTAGACAAGGATGAAAACGTAGCCTTGAAATTTTTATCTTTCGAGATAACCCAAAAACATTAGAAAATATATCAATGTTGTCCCGCAAAAACAAAGTAGTATTTAATTTCGTTTAGTTGTTGGTTTTTATAGTCTTGATGTACTTAGCCTGTTGAATTGTTTGTTCTTTGAATAGTTCATTTGCTTACCTTATATTGAATCTTGCTTGATTTGATTGTGTATGGCATTGCATTCATTTAGGAACTCTCATACTTGTAAAATATTATTGTAGGTTTCTTTGTTTGTTATGTGCATCTATTAGAATTCATTTTACTTGCTTAGATTGGATACCACTTTAATCTCTTGCTAGCATTTGCATGTGTTCAAATTTAGTTGTATTTTGTTGTGTTGGTTGTATGTGTATATTTGTTTAGTTTTGTTAACTTTTTCTTGTGTGTTTTACACATTTGTTTGTTATCACATCTATCATCAATCATTTCTAACATCATTCACTACATCATATATACAAAAATGCTAAGTATTACATCATGCATGTATGCTAAGCTAATCATCACATATCATATCATCAATGGGGGCAAGAGGGGTTGCGCATAATCACAAATCTATCCCCCCCACACCAATATCATCTAGTATCATCCCAAGTGCTAGAATAAGAACTCAGAAACATCTCATAAATCTAAAAACATGTGGTGCTATCTACAGATACATCATCAATATGAAAGCATGAAACATACACATTTCTAAATCTAAGGTATGTCACATACATAGAGGAAAGAGAAATCATACATCATAATCAATGCTCGTACAAAGCATAATCACAGTATAGTATATCAAAATGTCCATATAATACATGTATAACTGTCCAAGTCAGTGCTCAAAATATACATCATCGATACAATATGCCATCTAAAAAGGGCATGCATCAAAAATAATCAAGCCTTCATCAAGAGGCATCATCAAAACAATGGTACATACAACTATACATCAAAATCAGCCTTCATAAGAGGCATATATACAATACATCTGTACAAAAGGAGAAGTAAAGAGCTCAACCACAACTCTCGCCCTCCTCGGGGCTCCCAGGTCCATGACCTGGTGGACGAAAGAGAGGTGGCTATGATGGACCAGCACCAGGGGTACCACCTGTTGTCTGGCTGGCTGTTGTCCAGCCGGCTGTGCTGCAATGGGCTGTCGAACTGATCTAACTGAATGGCCTGATCACCATGACCTAGAGCCTATCGTACTCGCATCTGACTGCTCAAAAGGAACCACTCGTTGCTATGTTGGGACTGCCTTGAAGTAAGCAGTCCTATAGTATAAGGCCTCACTACTGGATCTCATGGCATCATGTATCAGATCAACATCTCCAGAAGTGATAGCTACCTGTAAGGTGGCATCTTGCTCACCTATCAACCTGCCACTGTCAGCCTGAGCCTGTCTAGAAGCAACAGCCTCTCGATCTCTATCTGTAGTAATAACCTGCACCTAGGCTCGTGCCTGATCTCTCTATATAATATAACCCTGTGACTATGCCTGGGCGTGGTCCCTCTGAGCAACAACCATCTGCACCTGAGTCTGAGACTGATGTAAAAGGCTCAATATCTGAGCCCCCTGTGCGGCCATCTCACTAATCTGACTCTGCCATAGGGTACTATCACTACCCTGGGTGGCCTGTGCTCTAGTCTAATCTCTCTCCACTGTCAAAATCTGCACCTGAGCATGTGCCTGATCTTGCTCTGCTGTGAGGGCATGTACCTGTGCCCTGGCTGCATCTCTCTCTCCAGCCACCTATAACTAAACAACAATCGTTGCCTGTAACTGATGCTGAAGGGCAGCAAGCTGTCCACCATCACCGCCACCCTCTGGAGCATGAGGTGGCGGGCCCTACTCTGGAAGTACCTACTGGAGAGGGGTGTATATCCCCACTGGAATGCCTACTGGGGGAAACTCTATGTCAACTTCCCTGAACACCTATCTCATCCTAGGCCTGGGGCCCTGTCCCTGTGGCTGCTGTAATGCTGGACCCTGTCCCCTGCCCCTGACATATTAGTGTGAGTCGGGCCCACCGTCATCATCATCATCACTATCCTCACCACCAATGACTCCACCCTCGCCACCACTAGGAGGCCCCACTAGAGGAGCTCTCACGCTAGCGTTATATGCCACCCTGGAAATAGTCAAATGGCATGGAAGCACACCATGATACCATGGCCCATACTCAGGTGTAGTGCCTGGATCTCTAATCTGTCTCAGTGGCACCCACATAGCAGGTACCACCTATCAAAAACTGGCCAGTGCTCTATCTCAGGAAATCTGTGGACCCGTATCAAAGTGCTCTTGGGCCCTGGGAGCGTACCACATGTCTGGCCCAGGAACATCCTGGGTACTGCCAAACTGCCTCTGGCACCAATCCATCCTATATAACTCTTGCATATAGATGCGGCTACCTAAGATAAAATTCTCTACTATGGCAGTACTGAGCTCTAAACCATCCTCGAGCCACTGGAAATGTCTGTATGGCCTCCAAACCATGGAAGCCTGTTATAACTCATCAAGCTCGCGGTGATAGTGATATGCATCCCCCATATATGGCCACACATCATCCCCTGTCAGGACCCAACCCATCGTAGAAGGCTCCTCAGGAGCCCGAACTCTCAAAACACCTAAGGGGCGACCAATGGCAATGTGGTCCCACGCCCAAATCTGAAGCAAGCAAGCTGGTCCTACCGTCTTCTGATGGTAGTAGGTAATCAAGTGAAGGTCCCAGTATAGATGTGCCAAAATACACTGACCCCAACAGTAGGTCTCTCCCTCTACCAAACTGTGTATCACTCCAAGGAGGCCGAGCGGAAATGAAGCACCGGTCTTGTCAGGGAGTAAGACTCCACTGACGAAGGCCATCATATAGACCACTACTCAGTCTAGCTCTGGATCATCAATGCACTGTGATAACCTGATGGTCATCCCACGTTGTGGTATCATTGGGACGCCAAACAACTCTACAATATAGTGTTGAATATCAGCCCAGTGGCTCGTAGACTGGATGAGCTGACCCTGAATCGGGACCCGCATAATGCACCACATGTCCTCCAGAGTAATAGTAATCTCCTCGGTCGGGAGCCGAAAGCACTGACTCTCATTGTGCCATCACTCTACTATAGCTGTCAGAAGGCCATGATCTAATGTAATCTGTGGCATCTCAGCCACATGAGTCAATCCTGTAACATATAAGAGGTTGTCCAGGGTCGCTCTATCATCATCATCGAACTGGGCCTCTATCACTGCTAGCTGACCATATCACTCACGAGTCTGGAGAATGGGTAGTATACGCTACAAAATCAACACAAATATCAAGCACTTACTTACTCCTATCTATTTTTCTAAGGAAAAATGCTTCTTTGAATCATCTAACTTACTAATTATTCTTTTCTTCTAAACTAATCTAGTCTATATTCTTCTATACTTGGCTATTTTACTAGCAAGTTGTTTTTCCCCTTCCTTCTAGCGCCTACGCGCCTCTTTTGGCACCTATGCGTTCTTTTTAGCACATACACGCCCTTACCAACACGTACATGCCCCCTCAATATTCTCTATATTTTCCGAAGGCCCACAAAACACATACACACCTAGTGTGACACCTACGCGCATGCCTTCACACACGTACGTGCGCGTGCCTATCTTGTCCTCACTTGACACGGATGCCCCCTAACACCTACGCCCCTGGTTTGACGCATGCACATGCGCATCCACAGTTTCCCTTTCGACAGGTGCACATGCACATATCCATTGTCGACAGATGCGTGTACATGTACCTGTCTCTTTTTGATGCATACGCATGCATGTACCCATCAAACCGACGCATACGCCCATGTGCATACATCAAATTTGACCCTACCTACCCTAACAAAACCCTAAAAAATGCATTAAATGTGTAATTAACTAGAAGGGATAGGCCACTCATGTAGGGTCCATCCGCTGGGTCCCACATGAACTCTCGGATGTGATCTGTGCGTCTCCTCCTACTCGGTATTCTTGCCATCTCACTCCAGGGCTCTCTCACTGTGGTAAAAATTCACAAGAACTCTGGTAGAAATGAATTGGTCGTGATTGATTTACCGACTTCGGGTGGGTATATTAACCCGTTGCGATGCCCCTGGGGCATGTTTTTCTCCGTCGTGATCATTCTAACCTTCTTCTATCCACTGTGATAATTATTTTTGTATTAAAATAATTATTTTTACTAATTTTCACACGCTGGGGCACTTCGTGCCACCCTACGGTTACTTCTTCGTCGCACTAAAATAATTTACGAACCTTTTAGGTGTCTTTTCCCGCCTTTTCCTCTATTTTTCATCTATTTTCATCCATCGTGATAATTATTTATTAGTTTATTTTAAGGAAATTATTCCCAACCCTTCTTTTTTCTTGTGGGAATATATTTTGGCTCTTTGACAAGCCTCACCTTCCCGCTACCACCCTCGCACGTAATTTTAGAATATCTTTGATATTTTGAAATTCTTCTAACCAATCAAAAGTTTTAAAAAATCAAAATTGTAAAGCCATTTAAAAAAACCAAAAACATTGAAATACCTCATAAATAGATTAAAACTTGGTAAACCGTTCATCTACGGCTGAAATATGTGTCTATCGCATGGCACTCATCCCATATCTTGCTGATGTTTTCAAATATTTTGAAACAACAACTCGCGAATCATCTAAATCTTCAATCACCTACACAAGCTATGTTGCTTACTTCGTCTGTACTCTGGGGCACTATCAGTTGCTTGGTACTGTTTTCATCATGCACATTGCTTTTTCACTGGACCCAAGTGTCCTCCATCTTTTCCCTTGCATTATACACATTTCTTGGGGCATCATTCTTCACCCTTGTCATTTATCAGAACATTTGGGACTACATCTTGATAACAAAATATTTGTGCAACTATCTTGAACGTTGTTGGTTTAAGTGTGTGTGATTGTACTTATTTCCCTGTTAAGTGATATTGTTTATTTCTCGTATTACATTGCATTCGTGTATGTTGCATGGAGTTGGTCATTTTTAGCACAAGACGGTTGTTTGTACCTTGGATTTTCATGTCATTTTACGCTTTCGTCGCATGCTCACATTTTAATAAGGACCGATGAGGAGGATTCTAAGCATTATGATGATTATATATTGATAGCAATTGATTTGTGGATAGCTCAATATCCCTCTTTCTTCTTGTTTCTCATCTTCTCTGTGCACTTTTCTTTCTATTGCTCTCTTTTTCGATCGTCGATTGAGTTTCTCTGTCACCCCATCGACACTCGAGGGGGCATCCTTCATCCTTCATCCTATTAATTTTTCTTCTACCCCTTTAAAAAATTTCTACTCGTTTACGTTTGTCTACTTTCTTTGAAGTGACATGGCTTACGTCACCCCAAAGAGGGGAAAATGTAGACACCTGTAGTTTGATCAATGCACTATTATTCTTAATATTGCACTAATTATTCTTCCTCTTGCAAATTTACGACACCTCGTCAGTTAGATCTATCTAACTCCCCTCTTACGACACTCTGTTGGTCATATTTCCTCTTGTAAACTAATTAAATAGGTTATAATAACCTCTTCTTGGCTAATATTCTCTTCTTCTACCACCTCTATTAGCTCCCTGGAGTATCAATCCACTTCGTTGGATTGATTAAGTCTTTTAGAAGCCTTTCAAAAACCTAATTTCTCTCTAAATAGGATTAATTATCCTCTAAACACGGTTAATTAAATATTAACCATGGTCAATCTCTTCTAAACCATAGTCAAACCTCACTTTGACTTGCTAAAAGTACTTTTTGGACTTTTGCATTTGTCCCACATGCACCCAAATCTCCCACTTTCCCAAATGGAAAACTATAAATAGGGCTAGACCCCCTCCCTCATTTTCTAAGAATTCTCTCTTCTTCCTAGCACAGATTATAGTATTTTTTTTAGGCTTTAAATTATATTTCATTTTCTTCCATTGAGCTATTAACATTTGCTTTTGTATTTTATAGCACAAATATGGAGTAAAAGGGAAGAACCATTGGCCTTGAAGCCATTAATGGGGAGATCTCTTTCTCTTAAACACAAACTGAATGCTTAGATCCTCTTAGGTTCATTATTTCAAGCTTTCAAAGAATAGAGGTTAGTTTCATTTGCTTAGTTTGCTTGTTTACTTCAAATTAATGTATGCAAAGAAGAAACCCTTGCTCATTTCTTATCAGATGGTCCATTGATCAGCTTGTTCAAAGCCTTTGGGGTTTCTTTAGAGATTCTTACCCCAATTCCATGGCTTTTGCAACTTTTCATTGAACACAACTGTGAGCAAAACCGCGATCGCGGTCCTCTGAGACAAAAAAACATACATGTGACTCCTCATTTCCCCCCATTTTTCCTTTCCAACTGCGATTTCTCCTAGACCTTTGGCACTCGCACTTTGAATACCCCCTAAAAATTTCTCTTTAGACTTTTGGATCATGATAGTTTCAACCATGCAGCCAAAACAATGAAGTAAGCCCTCGATTTTGATAAATTTGTTTGCATTTTAGGTTTTTTTTGTGATTTTCATGGATTTTTCAATTTTTTGTTTATGTATACAAAATTTTTTTTTTCAGTTGTTCGGCAAGCTCGTAATCCTGCAAACCGTCAAAGTATTCCTTGAAACCCTCCAAACAATCCTTAAAACCCTCCAAACATTCCTCAAAACCCTCCTCTAAACATAGATCCACCTCCTGTTGCTCCTTTTGTCCCCACGGAGCCAACAGGAACACAAGCTGATATCATTAGAAGAATCTAACAAAATAAAATTGTCATTGAGAACCTTATTTAGACTATAAGACAAAATCATACCACAAATCCGTCCCACATGACTTTAGCCAACACATTGCAAACATTGATTGGTGAAGTTGACTCCGCAATCAACCAAATAGACAGATGGAATACCTTTAGAGGTGATTGTAGGTGGTGGTATGCAGATAAATTATCCCATGCAGCCGTAAAAGACAAAAGAATTAGAAAAGACCGCATTTGTGCATTATTTACTGACCCAAGAACCAATGCCCCCCGCAACTACTTGCAAACATTTCCCATTCCATTGGTGCCACGATGACCGAATCAAGAATAATTTTTGGGACCGATGGTGGATGGTTTTTGATTATCCACCATGTAACAACAATGAGTTTCCTCTCTATTTTTTGAAGAAATTATATTGCGATTTCATGCTTAATGAGGTCCCAAATTATTTTGACTTTTCTGATTTTTATGGGTGAGGAGGTAGCTCTGCACAGAGTAGACCTGGTGCACACGTAGGTCAACCAAGGATCCCCCCATGCCCCAAAACCCCCACTGCCTTCAATTATCCCTTATATAGTGAATGAGGTTGTGGAGATTGACACACTACATGCATTGAGGGAGCTCACTGACACTCTGACTCAGCATACTGAGCAGATTGCATCTAGTGATGTTGGTGGAGGTGTCAGTTCTAGCGCACCACACCACTGTGGATCATGTGGTGCCGTATGCACTGCGGGTGAGACCTGATTTGCTAGATCACATGATTTATTTTCTCTAGATGAGATGATGGCGGATGTTTTTGGAACTGGTTCAAAGGATCTTGGTCTTTCATAGGTAAATGTCAAATAAATATTTAATATATATACAATATTTTAATTCATGTTTGAGATTTTAATATATATGTATTTGATTGTATGTCATGTACATACATGTAAAAACTAATTTTTTATTTTATTTTAAATAGCAAGAGCTGGTGAAGGAAACATCCGGCGTTGACATGCTAGCTACTGCAGCTAGGCATGTTACAAACGTAAGTTTCAAGTTGTACTTAAATTTCATTTGATTGTGCACTTTTATTATTATAATGTTTCACTTGTACATGTACATACTAATATATGTTTATCTTTTATACGTAGGAGCCTGGCAGGTCATCATCTGCTCTGGGAACTAAGGCTACTGGCACACCTCACGTGACTTTTACGCAGGTTAGTTTCTTTTTACTCTTTGTTTCTAATTGTGGAAGTTCACATGGATTATGCTTTGGCTCTGTTATGTTGCAGTCATGTAGATTAATATTGATTTGTACATGTTTTTTGTATAGCTTATGACTTCCAGAGAGACTCCTCCATATATGCAGACTACGGAGGCTGCTGTAGATACTGCCATAGCATCTACGGATCCACTAGCTGAGGTACAATTTTTCAAATTTGTTAAATTTATTTAGGAATTATTTATTATTACTTAAATCTACAATATCAAATTTTGTACATGAAATATTTAGTTTGAAATTTAATTATTTGTATGTAGCTTACCCCTCGTGAGTCTATTGTTGTCCCTGCCACACGTCAATGACAAATTGATAGGGATCATGACATTGCGGTAAGATTTCACATGCATTTTAACTAAATTCTAAGTTTCTAAATTTTGAATGTATTTTAAAATATGGGTGTTAAAAACTTGTTTATTAATGTGCAGGTTAGGTTGCAGGTCTGCGTAGAGATGCCTAAGACCACACAGATGAAATCCGTAGTGGCATCTCCCTCCACTACATCCCCAGGTCGTGGACATGCTAGTTCTGGCAGGGCGAAGAGAGGGAATATGTTTCATTATTAGATTCATAGGACCTGGATGTACATATATATATATGGGCCAGTTGGCCCTAGTTCATGATTCTTCATAGGACATTATATATATAGCCTTATGCAACTGCATGTGGTCCTATATGTATGACACACTTAGTTCGAGATGTAAACATGTTGGGTAAGTGCAGCAAGTTGGGGGACAAAAAAGGGGTCATAAGTGGACGTCATATTACAAATAACAACATAATATCAACTTATAGGGATTATTAGCAATACATACGCTCAAAATTAGAAAAAATTATATTAATATGAATCGTAGCATCTGGAATCTAGTTTCTAAAATAATATTTTTTTAAAAAAATGGACAAGATTATCTATATTAAACTCTCAAAATTCAATGATTTGGTATTTATTTTTAAAAATGCCTATAAGATTATAGTCCGTTTGCCCACGATTTGGATGACCAAAAATTGATATATATTTTTCTCCTTTAGTGAGAAGTTAGATGCCACTATCTATCTTGGGATGAATTTTATTTTGTATTTTTTTGAGGAATTTTTTATTTTTTATGATTTTTTCATGAAATTGGTATGAAAACATAAAGAAAACAAAGCACTTTCTGTTTGCCCGCCATAACTTCATCAAAAAATATTGAAATCAAATAAAAAAAAATTTGAACATGTATATAATTTCACCACAGTTGGGATGGTATAAGTTTTATCACATTCTGATAAGTGAAAAAAAATTTACAGTCTTAAACGTAGACAAACAGTGACTGGAAAAAGTGTCTTAAAGACCTACTATTAGTAAAAAATTATAAAATGATATTTATCCTACTCTATTCACTTTAAAATTAGTATTTCTACAAAGCTAACAGTCTCCCCTATGCAATGATACCATTTTTATGACATATTTTTTACTTTTCGGCATGGTTCAAGTCCGTGGAAGACTAAATTTGATGTTTTGTTGTTTTTAATGTAAAATTCAGGATTTGATGTCCACTTAATTATCCCCCAACTTGGTGCACTTACCCTGTTATGAACTTATATTTCTAGAGACATGCGTCCAGCACACTTAGTTCGAGATGTACGCATGTTATGAACTTATATTTTCAGAGACGTGTGTCCAACACACTTGGTTTGATACATTATATATCCATGTGTTGGTTTTCATAACGATATTACTTCTATGTTTGATTTCATTTCATTTCACATGATATCCTTCTATGTATGTATATTCTATGTATATTAGTTATATATGTATGTTTGATTTAAAATTAAAAAACTATGGTGCAACATATATGAATATAACGTTACTATGGTGCAACATTGCATGGTACAATTGTTAAGAAATTAAGGGAAGCATGTTTATTCCTCCATCAACATGGGCAACTTATCATTTTCCTCTTAAGTCATGAAAAATATTTCATACCTTGAATCTTGAAATAAGATGTCTTCCCTTGGGTCATTTGGTTTTTGAACTGTGTATTTAATTTAATTTATCATAAAGATACTATTTATTTTACCATTGATGAGTATGGTGGTGTATGACCAATCCATCTTTATATCCCCACCAATATCGTGATAGAAAATTTGGCTCAACAATTTACCATACTTAGCTAGCATGTCTTCCACAAGTATTTCCATCTTGATTTTCTTGTCAGGGAAGTCTGTAAATTCTACTTGAGAATCTTTCACCTGACCAAAAAGAGGTAATTATTATTTTTTTATGTAGTAACAATAGCCAATAGCAGGGCTGAGAGTAATGCTAATAGAGTTAGTTAATTTTATAAGCATGACATTGTAAGAGGCCCCAGAGTCAATAATGCAATTATTCAATTTATACCCTGTTAGCGCAAAATCACATCACCCCCAAATGAGTTATGGATATGCTTTTCTAAGGCAGGGTCATTTGGTGTGATTTGCATAACATTGGATCATTCCCCAAGCTGTGGGACTTGCAAATGGGAATGATCCTCCAGAGAAGGCTGGTTCCTCTTCCTAATATTAGTGTTAAACTACTTCTAAGCAAGGAAATGTGACTATCTACTCCTAATCTAACAATTCCAAGGGACCAAGGAGAGAGAGAGAGAGAGAGGGCATGAAAATAAAGAAATCCTACACTATAGAGGTGATAACACCAAGAAAAGGTAACTGTTGATCATAAACCCAACTGCCTGAAATGGAGAGAGGTGAGCAATGGAGAGGATGGACAGATGCATCACAGACCAAGGATAAAGTTCACACAGAACACCATTTCAAACCCCTTAAACACAACTCCTAAAACCTATAATGGACATCAGAGATATGCACAGTATAGCCTGCAATGGTGAGAGGTGAGAAGAGACAACAAAATGAACAAATGATGGAAAAAACACATCACGAAACAAATTTTATTGCTCCAGGAGTTCACACAGTACACCATTAACGGGAAAGAGGCAACAAAATGCCATTACAAAGCCAAGGGAGGAGGCTTAAACTCCTCATTCGACCCTGGAGAAGAAAGAGAGAGGGGGGCATGGAAGAAGAATGAATAACAACCTTTTACAATGAATCATGCCCCTGTATTTATAGATTTGATCATAGAGAAGAAAGAAAGAGGGAAGCGGGAAAAGTGGGTTAAATCTCAACCACCGTTGTTAGTGCCTCTGATGAAATCTCTCCCCAAATATGTCTTTAGTGCATCAATCCTTGGTTCGATGCCTTGATGGATGTGTCTATTACTCTGAATTTCAACTCCAAGAATGGAGTCTTCTTGTGGACCTTCTTGAGTGGATGGTGTGGTAGAGATGGGGTCTTCATTGTCTCCTTCCTCCTCCTGAGAAGAACATGGAAGATTAAGATCCTCCAACCTTGGTTCCTGAGGGTCATTATAAAATGTAGGCTACTACAATTGAATACTCTCTTCCATGACAACAGGTTCATATGCTTGGAAGGAAGATGAATGAGGAGAGGACAATAGAAACTCAACTGGTTCCTCTCCATCAAAACAGTCCTCCAAATCAAACAAATAAATTACCTCATTGTTGTTCTGCTACAAATGTTCAACCTCTTCCATGGTGTCCTCTTGGTCTGCAACTGACTCACCATGGATCCCTTCATCCTCAAACATGAAGTTTGAAATCTCAAACCCTTCTTCAACATCAGATCTTGAAGGGGATGAAGTGGGAGGAAGAACTTAAGGTTCTTCTGTGGCCTGCTCCGCACTTGGACTCTCTGAAACTGTATGGTCCTCCTCCATATCCAAGATGTACTCATCTTCTTTTGGAATTGGAGTAGCTCCTTCTTCCCCTGCTTGTGATGTAGCTGGTGCTTCCACCACTTGGGGCTTGACCTCAGCCTCCTCCATAGGTTTAACTAACAAGGGAACCTTTGAAAACTCAAATTTAGCAGCCTAACTCTTCAGATTTTCTATCATTTCTTCTCTGTTGGGTTCTTCTGCTTGATGTTCTCCTTGGCTACTTTTTGGAGTCTCTTCCCAACATGGACTTGGGAAGGAAAGAGCAGTGGTAGGTGGGATCTCCACTAGTTGTTTCCTTGTTTGTGGTTGAGGGGAAGGCATTTCTTTTGGCTATTGTGGAGGGGATTTGGATTTGGAAGAGAAGAGGATGGAAAAACTAAGATAGGATGGAAGACTAGGGGATGGAGGGATGGATTTCACACTTGGGGCACTGTATACTGGGCTTAAAACTTGGTACTACTACAATGATAAAGCTTGAGAGGGAGAAAAATAAAGACAAGGGGCTGTTGAATGACTTACCCATTGACAAGGTTTATTCAGACTTTGCTCATATGCTTCTATCCCCTCAGTCCACTACATAATTTGGGGCAGCATTCCAATCATGAAGTCCAGCTTCTCTTGAGGGTTGTAATGTCTTGGAAAAGGGCCTTCTCATGGACAAGGTGCCCTACAACCAATTCTGAATGCCTTCATTCAAGCTGTAGCTCTGGACTGAACCATGCCAGTCTCCATTTTTTGAATTTTTTCCAGCAGAACAACATCTTCAGCATAATTATCGCCATCATATACGTCCCCTTGTTTGTGATAAGCACCATGGAAAAACTGACTTTGACTCTTCTCATATGGGTAAGCATAATGGTCCTAGATCTGATCATAATGCTAATTTGGAGGAGTTGGGAAATGCATTGGAGGTGGACTGTATTGTTGTTGTTGTAAGTGTGAGTTCCATGAAGGGAATGAAGTCATGATTGCACAACCTCATGGAATGGGAGAAAATGAAAGAGATGGAAGAAGAAAATGGATGAAAATGATTGGAAATGGATGGAAAAGGTCCGCAACTCAGAGGATGGGTTGTTGACCAGATGGAGTCGCCAGATGTGCTTAAAAGTGCCTCCAAAGGCTGAAACCTTCACCAAGAGCACATCAAACCTGATGAAGTGAAGTGGTAAGGTGCTTCAGACCTATCCCACCAAATGTGCCAAAATTGTTAGTGTGAAATCACAGCACCCCCCAAATGAGTTATGGATCTACTTTTCTAAGGCATGGTCATTTGGTGTGATTTTCATAACATTGGATCATTCCCCAAGCTGTGGGACTTGTAAATGGGAATGATCCTCCAGAGAAGGCTGGTTCCTCTTCCTAATCCTAGCGCTAAACTACTTCTAAGGAAGGAAATGTGACTATCTACTCCTGATCTAACAATTCTAAGGGATCAAGGAGAGAGAGAGAGAGAGAGAGAGAGAGAGAGAGAGAGAGAGAGAGAGAGAGAGCATGAAAATAAAGAAATCCTACACTATAGAGGTGATAGCACTGAGAAAAGGTAAATGTTGATCACAAACCCAACTACCTGAAATGGAGAGATGTGAGTAATGGAGAGGATGGAAAGATGCATCACAGACCAAGGATAAATTTCACACAGAATACCATTTCAAACCCCTTAAACACAGCTCCCAAAACCTGCAATGGACATCAGAGATATGCATAGTATACCCTGCAATGGTGAGAGGCGAGAAGAGACAACAAAATGAGCAAAGGATGGAAAAAAAACATCATGAAACATATTTTATTGCTCTAGGAGTTCACACAGTACACCATTAATGAGAAAGAGGTAAGA
The DNA here is from genome assembly GCA_019776745.2 of Taxus chinensis. Lineage (NCBI taxonomy): Eukaryota > Viridiplantae > Streptophyta > Pinopsida > Cupressales > Taxaceae > Taxus > Taxus chinensis. The sequence continues at coordinate 24,791,214 of CM034151.1, forward strand.
AAATGCCATTACAAAGCCAAGGGAGGAGGCTTAAACTCCTCATTCGACCCTAGAGAAGAAAAAGAGGGGGGCAGGGAAGAAGAATAAACAACAACCTTTTATAATGAATCCAGCCCCTATATTTATAGATTTGATCAGAGAGAAGAAAGAAAGAGGGAAGCGAGAAAAGTGGGTTGAAGCTCAACCACCATTGTTAATTCCTCTGATGAAATCTCTCCCCAAATCCGTCTTTAGTGCATCAATCCTTGGTTCGGCGTCTTGAAGGAAGAGGAAACGACGGAACACATTGAATCCAATCTAGTTGTTGAGACAGATGGATCCTGCATTAAAGGCCCGAAGAAGTTTCCTCAATTTTTATTTACCTAACCTCGGCAAATTAAAGTCTCAGACCTCCATGGTGTAGGTGAGGTTGAGATTTTTCCAATGGTGTTAGATTCGTGATATTTCGAACCCTGAGTCGAAATATATGCCCCTTCGAAGTTTGTATCGGGTCTGTACAGGAGGGTGGGAAAATAGTTTGAAAGATGGGTCCCCCTTTTTATATGGGACATGTGGCAACCAGATTAGAGCAAAAATCAGGCTCACAGGTCAGCAATTTATCTCTTTGCCCTTTTGCACAAAAAACACAAAACTCAAAAACTCCCGCAGCTCCAAAGCTCCGCCTGGATACGTGGCGCCCTTTGATTGGCTGGGGGATGCGCTTCCATCTTTATCTCTATGCCTTTTGCCAAAAGGAAAACTTCACCTTTTCCTCCAATTCCCCGCTTTCCTTTGACTCAGGCTCGAATGTTGACTTTTTCCCTTCATATTTTCTTTGTACAGGGTTTGTTCTAACTAAATTTTCCAGAGGCAAATTTGGGATAGCATACCCATTGACAAACAAGGAAAGATAGAAAGGTTCTTATTTCCTAGAAGAGGAGGATTTGAAGGAAAGAAGGTTCTAGGAATGAGTGGTTTTAGGAGTGGGAAGTGATTCTTTAGTGTTGGTAGGATTCTTGGAACATGTATTTTTACTACTTCCTTAATATAAACTAGAAAAGTTTATCAAAATGCTTGGGGTGTTTTTTAATGTACTCATATTTAGATATTTGAATTTTATCTTTCTTAAAATGGTCACTGATGTAAAAATATGAAGAAGTGGTAGGCACATTAGGAACTGTGGAATCCTTGACATGAGTAGGATTTTCATTCTTAGGAATAATAGAAATAGAAATCGATTTGACAAGAGGAGGTGCAAGAGACTTACTGAAAGAGGTAGATGGAGTCTTGGCTAAAGTAATATTAGGATTCTTCTTAGATGACCCCATATAAGTAGTAAATGGCATTCCTCTTTTTTTTTTTTCTATCGATTCACCATTTGAGGATTAAAGTGTTTTTCTTGGGAAGTAGAAGAAGAGGCTTGTTAATTTTTTTATGAGTGTGTGAACACTAAACAAGAGTAACTATTCATATCATCTCTAGATTATTCAGGATCTTTGTTGGGTGAGTATTCACAATAACCAATAATTCCATAACCATCTTCTTCTTCTCTTTCAATTTCTGATTCAACAATTTCGTTTCCTTCATCTTCATAGGTTCCACATATTTCATTAACCGATGGAGATTCTAAGGAAAGTATTTTAACCAATACCAATTACAGGTTTTGTACCCCTAGATATAAGATATACATAGGTTGAGGCCTTATTGTGGTACCATGCAAGAAGAGAAGTTTTTGCTTCTAGGCTACCTCGTTCGGGCGTAGTCCCTTAAGAGCCCTGAAATAGTGCAGTTTGAGACAGTGTAAGGATGTCAAACGGTATATTTTGCAAACGGTGGGTCATGGCACCGAACTGACTAAGACGACACATCCATGTGGCCAGGTGAACACTAGAGGAGGCATTGTTTTGGTGTGCGACAACATCGTTTCTTCCGGGCTACTTCGTTCGGGAATAGTCCCTTAAGAGCCCTAAGACCAAAAAATTATTCAACTTCGACGAGTGACTACGCATAGTCCGTGGTACCTAGAGATGTCTCGTCTTATTCTACACCTTGGTGTAGGGACCCTCTACAATATCCTGTCTTAGTTTTTTCCTTCTCCAATCGGTGCTCTCGATGCCCTATTGTTTGCAAACACGCGGAATAGTGCGGTTTAAGCCAGTATAAGGCTATCAAACGATATATTTTACAAACGATGGATTGTGGCACCAAACCGACTACACTGAAACATCTGAGTGGCCATTTGAACACTAGATGAGGCATCATTTTGATGTGCGACAATGTCATTGCTTCTGGGCTACCTCGTTCGGGCGTAGTCCCTTAAGACCCCTGAGACCAAAAAATTGTTCAACTTTGACGGGTGACTACGCGGACTCCGTGGCACCTAGAGACATCTCATCTAATCCTACACCTCAGTGTAGGGACCCTCTACAATAGCCTATCTTGGTTTTTTCCTTCTCCAATCGGTACTCTCGCTGCCCTATTGTTTGCAAACGCGCGGAATAGTGCAGTTTGAGCCAGTGTAAGGCTGTCAAACAATATATTTTGCAAACGGTGGGTCGTGGCACCAAACCGACTACGCTGAAACATCTGGGTGGTCAATTGAATGCTAGAGGAAGCTTTTTTTGGTGCGCGACAACATCGTTGTTTCCAGGCTACCCCGTTCGGGAGTAGTCCCTTAAGAGCCCTAAGACAAAAAAATTGTTCAACTTCGACGGGTGACTGTGGGTACTAAGTGTCACCTAGAGATGTCATGTTTAATCCTACACCTCGATGTAGGGATCCTCTACAATATCCTATCTCAGTTTTTTCCTTCTCCAATCGGTGCTCTCGTTGCCCTATTATTTGTAAACATGCGGACTAGTGCAGTTTGAGATAGTGTAAGGCTTTCAAATGGTATATTTTGCAAACGGTAGGTTGTCGCACCAAACCGATTACTCCGACATGTCCAGGTGGTTAGGTGAATGCTAGAGGAGGTGTCATTTTGGTGCGCGACAATATCGTTGCTTCTGGGCTACCTCGTTCGGGCATAGTCCCTTAAGAGCCCTGAGACCAAAAAATCGTTCAACTTTGATGGGTGACTACGCAGACTCCGTGGCACCTAGAGATGTCTCGTTTGATTCTAAACCTTGGTGTAGGGACCCTCTACAATATCATATCTCAATTTTTTCCTTCTCCAATCGGTGCTCTTGTTACCCTATTGTTTGCAAACGCGCCAAATAGTGCAGTTTGAGACAATGTAAGGCTGGCAAACAGTATATTTTACAAACGGTGGGTCATGGCACCGAACCAATTGCGCCAACACGTCTGGGTGTCCAAGTGAACACTACAGGAGTCATCATTTCATTACGTGTCAACGTCGTTTCTTCTAGCCACCTTGTTCGGGTGTAGTCCCTTAAGAGCCGTGAGACCAAAAAATCGTTCAACTATGACGGGTGACTACGCACACTCTGTGGCACCTAGAGACATCTCAACTAATCCTACACCTCGGCGTAGGGACCATATACAATATTCTGTCTTGGTTTTTTCCTTCTCCAATTGGTACTCTCGTTGCCCTATTGTTTGCAAACTTACCAAATAGTACAGTTTGAGACAATGTAAGGTTGTCTAACGGTATATTTTACAAACGGTGGGTCATGGCAATGAACCAACTGCCTCAACATGTCTAGGTGGCCAGGTGAACACTAGAGGAGGCATCATTTTAGTGCGCATCAACGTCGTTTCTTTTGGACTATCTCATTCGGGCGTAGTCCCTTAACAGCCTTGAGACCAAAAAAATTGTTCAACTTTGACGGGTGACTACGCGCACTCCGTGGCGCCTAGATATGTCTCTTCTAATCATACACCTTGGTGTAGGGACCCTCTACAATAGTATGTCTCGGTTTTTTCCTTCTCCAATCGGTGCTCTCGCTGCCCTATTGTTTGCAAATGTGCCAAATAGTGCAGTTTGAGACAGTGTAAGGTTGTCTAGTAGTATATTTTACAAACGGTGGGTCGTGGCACCGAACCGACTACACCGACACATCCGAGTGGCTAGGTGAACGCTATAGGGGGCATCGTTTTTGTGCGTGACAACGTCGTTGCTTCCAGGCTACCTCGTTCAAGCGTAGTCCCTTAAGAGCCCTAAGACCAAAAAATCATTCAACTTCGACGGGTGACTACGTAGACTCCGTGGAACCTAGAGATGTCTAATCTAATTCTACACCTCGGCATAGGGAATCTCTACAATAGCCTATCTTGATTTTTTCCTTCCCCAATCGGTGCTCTCGCTGCCCTATTGTTTGCAAACACGCCAAATAGTGCAGTTTGAGACAGTGTAAGGCTATCAAACAGTATATTGTGCAAACAGTGGGTTGTGGCACCAAACCGACTGTGCCGACATGTCCGGGTGGCCAGGTGAATGCTAGAGGAGGCATCGTTTCAGTGTGCATCAACGTTGTTGCTTCCGAGCTACCTCGTTCAGGTGTAGTCCCTTAAGAGCCCTAAGACCAAAAAATTGTTCAACTTCGACAGGTGACTATGTGCACTCTGTGGAACCTAGAGATGTCTCGTCTGATCCTACACCTTAGTATAGGGACCCTCTATAATATCTTTTCTCAGTTTTTTCCTTCTCCAATCGGTGCTCTCGCTGCCCTATTATTTGCAAACGTGCCAAATAGTGCAGTTTGAGATAGTGTAAGGTTGTTAAATGGTGGGTCGTAGCACCAAACCGACTACGTTGACACATCCCGGTGGCTAGGTGAATGCTAGAGGAGGTGTCGTTTTGGTGCACGTCAAAGTTGTTGCTTCTGGGCTACCTCATTCGGGCGTAATCCCTTAAGAGCCCCGAAACCAAAAAATCGTTCAACTTCGACGAGTGACTACGCGCACTCCATGGCACCTAGAGACATCTCGTTTAATACTACAACTCGGCATAGGGACCCTCTACAATAGTTTTTCTTGGTTTTTTCCTTCTCCAATCGGTGCTCTCACTTCCCTATTGTTTGCAAACACACGAAATAGTGCAGTTTGGGCCAGTATAAGGTTGTTAAATGGCATATTTTGCAAACGGTGGGTCGTGGCACCGAATCGACTGTGTACACGCGTAGGGATGGTCTTGTAAACACTTAGGGAGGCATTGTTGTAGTTCTCTAAGCTCTAGGTCCTTCTGGGCTACCTCCTCTGGAGCCAAGAACCCCCTCCACAGGTACATAAATCATTGTTAATTACTTATCTTTTCTTGTAAAACAATGAAAGCTTCTCTTATTTTCGAGAATTTATAATTCTCTACTAACATTTCCAACCACGTGAAGGTGGAAGCTTTTCTGACACCACTAACTTGCACATAAAAGTGTTAGTCAAAGAAATTTAAGTTTCAAATCAAAACCATACTAGATATATACAAAATACACAAATTTAATAAAATATATGAACTTAAATTTATCTAACTAAAAAATTTATATATACCAAAGAAATTATATCAAAGAAATTATATATACCAAACATGAGCATTGTAAATTCATTCAAATGAACCATCAGGATCAGATCTACTCTGAATAGTAGACAAGATTGCTTCATGATCTGACTCTCGAACCTTCCAAAGAATCTTGTTATTAGGCCTTCCTCGATATCTATACAGCTGAATATTTATTGTTAGAACTAGATGCGAATATAAGAGTATTTTAATGTGAGTCTCAAAGTCTTCAAACATCCAAACAGAGGAGTTTTTAATGGATATCGTTGAAGCCAAGTTCCAGTAACTACCACTGACCCTATAGGGTACTCAATATCTTCGTCATCTATAACAGGAGAAGTCAGATTCTTTCTTTCCTCGATGCAAAGACATAAGAAATAGTTCGGTCCTTCTTCATTATCTTCTGTCGCAATAACTGTAAACACATGTCCTATAAAAAAACAAATTTTTCAACTTAAATTTAAATTGTACATATTAAAATTTTAATAGACATAACTCAATACAAAATTGTAAATAACCATAAATACCTTGTAGCACCAAAATTGAAATTTTGTCAAAGTCCTTGGATGTTGCAACTTCATCTACAGAAACAATTCATAATGCTTGTGGAGGTTGATAACCAGGAAGCGGAGTTAGAGGCCTACAAATGCATCCATCCACCCATTCTTGTGAATCACACTCAACAGTGACAAATTCGATACAAGATACACAAAAATATGTCAATTTTCTTGTCCATGTGGCCCACGAAGTAGCGTCTTAGCTACAAAATGAGTGCATATCACTGGACCCAATGAGTGTCATACAATCCTCATAGTTAGCAATTTGTTGTTCCTCTATCAACCAAAAATATCTGCGAACTGTGGAATTTTCTTGAAAACCTCAGGCCATATTGTCAATACATCATTCCACTATGCTCTTTGCATCTTTCAATTTAACACCATCTTTACATATTTCAACTCTTCTCTTGCAAGAGCTCTTTTCACACATGCCCCTGCACCATCATGCTCTCCTTTTCCATATCCAGCCTCAGTGAAACTCCAAATATGTTGCACACCCATCTTGACGTGCATCCTACTCATCCAATAAAACATTCATGCATTCTTAAACTGAGACGTGTAATTATCTGACCATATATAATGTTGTTTGAAGTGGATGTCCCTATCAGACAAGTTTCCTTAAAATAACTGGAAACACCCTTGCACAAATTTAGTAGAATGAGTATAATCATCACTGATATAAAAGTGGTACTCTCTTAAAAAAATTGATCATTCTTTGTACTATCCGGAGACTGTATTAATTATATATGCACAAAAATGGCAACTTGTATTGAGTTTTAATATTGTGATTGCAATGTGTAGTTCTCTGTAAAATTGACCACTGAAACAACAATACCAATAGGAAGTGTGTCTTTGCATATCTTGAACTGTTCATCCAACCATCGAGCTCTGTGTGTATGCCTAACATACTCATAAACAATTTCATCCTCAAATTTTCTCATAAATTGAAAAATATGCATATGTTCTGTAACTAGCTCACACCGTTTAGAATCTTTTCCATTTTTCAACCGGTATGCAACTGATTTATATTTATCAAACTCAACTAAATTATGTCCTGTTACACCTTCAATTTGCTCATGGAATCAACTTTCTAATTTAGGTAATCCACCACATGTACCACAACTTCCATCTAAACAATCTTAACTATAAAAAAAAAATTCCAACTTCTTTTTCACAAAATATTGTAGGAATGAAATCCTTGGAAGATATTGGTGGAACTTGAACACCACATTCCGATCACATAGTTTCATAATGAAAAATAGAACGAATACGTAAATATTTAGCATAATGCATCACAAATTCAACATGTTGCCTACAACAACAAGTGGTGCAAATGTGGTTGATTTTCACATAGAATGGTTTCAACATTTCAAAAAAATGTTGACTAATTTTAATTTCCATATGGTCTTGTTCAAACTTACGAAAAAATTGAGTTTGAGTCATATCTAAGAAATGCTTTAGATGTGGTTCGCAATTAGTAGAACCAACTCTCTGTTTTACAACATCTCTTGTATTAGGTGAAACTCTAGTGGTATCATGTCAAAATTGAATAACAACTTCTCTTATAGCATCAGAATTATATTTGTCCTTACACAGTGCTCTAGTATAAAATGCCCAAAAATCGGTGTTATTGAGTGATTGAAGGATATTACGTCTTTCAATAGCTTTCATTAGAGTTTTTCGATTAACTTGCAACATTCAACTTGTTTGCGTAATCAAACATTGTTTTTTTATTGATTCACTTACAACACTAGTAGCAAGTACACGATGCACAATATTACTATCCCTAGTGTGTCTCTTGACACCAACAGTGTGATATGCATCATGAAGGTTTTCAACAATTGTAGAGGTTTGACCACGTATATTAGATGTTTTCAATCCTAAGGTGTTTAACGTAGGTCTCATTTTAATCAATTTCATCAAACTAACCAACAACTGACATATTTGGGAATCATTTAAAATTTCAAAATGATTATCCCAAATTTCAGTGGCTTTTCTTTTGATTTTCTGTTCAGAAAGTTTTTCAGACATTGGTTTCAAAATGTTTTCATCAATTTCAATAAAATAATTAGGTTTCTTACGAAAATCCTAAAAGGTGTTTTTGTCAATTTTTGCTTGTCTACAGTTTCAACCTGAATTTCCTTATTCACATTTTCATTATCTCCTTCAATTTCAACATTTGCTACATCACGAGTATTTAATTCTTCTTCAACATTAACAATAAAAACATCTTCATCACGAGTATTTAATTCAACTTCAACATTGACAGTAGAAACAGTACCTAGTTCCTCATTACTTACAATAGTAGGGTTTGAAGATGTTGTTAGGAAATAAAGAATAAAATATGCGAAATATTCCCTCACAGAATCACAATAGTAGAAACTAATATGCAGAAATTATTACAGATCTCAAATAAAATTGCAGAATAAAATAGCACAACACTAAGAGACAATATTTAACGTGGTTCACCCAATTTGGGCTACGTCCACCAAGAATCACTTGCTCAGATTTTATTACAAGCCACCGCTCTCTCAATACAATACCCAGATCCGTTTGGAGCTATGCTCAACAAACTCTACAGAATTCACAGCCGAATTCAAAACACATCTGCAATACATTTGCTTTTCACTCTATCATATGCATAAGACCATATAAATAGACAATTGCTTAAGCAGTTTTACAAAACCGTGGGTATCAAAACCATGGGCAAAACCCATCCCATAAACCTATGGCTTAAAAAACTTTCCCATATGAGAAAAGCACGTTTCCCGATATGTCAGGTGCATTTTTCGAGGCCAAATAATTTTACGCCTAAAAAAAAATTTCAGGGGCGTAGCCCCCGAACCCCTGCTACCGGGGGCTACTGCCCCCGGCCCGGCCCCGAACCCCGATGAGGATACATGAAAAGTGTACAGTACTCTTAATGTACAGTCTTCAACACTTTCACACATGAAAATAGGCTCCACAACCTAACAGATGAACCTCTTCTTGATTCATGAAAATTCTGCATTCGCTCAGCATTTTGAAATTTGTTTGCCTCTAATTCGTTTGGTCTTTATTACTTAATGACTTCATTTTTTGACTTCATTTCTTGACTCCCATGATGTTTTGCTTCCGGTGATAAGAAAAATGTGCAAAAAATAAAATAATTTCACAGTAATTCATACGGTAAAGTCAAATAGTAAAAGTCACATGGTAATTAGAACATTGGGATGTGTTTAAATATGATTTACAAACCGCGCTCGTGGTTTATAAAACGTGATCGTGGTTCTTGTTTTAAAACTCATGATCGTGGTTTATAAACCGTGATCGCGGTTCTATCTGTATCATCTAATCCGACCCTAAGGCTCGGGAATTTTTTTTTTACCCCAACCAAAGCTATGGAAGGTCATTATGAAGTGTAAAGGTCAAAAAACTTTAAATTTGCTCTTCCACAGACTTGAACCATGCTGAAAAACTGAAAAAATTTCACAAAAATGGTGCCATCGTGTAGGGGTGACTATTAGCTTTGTAGAAATATTGATTTTAAAGTGAATAGAATAAGTTAAATATCATTTTATAATTTTTTACTAACAATAGGTCTTTAAGACATTTTTTCCCGCGAATGTTCATGTCTACGTTTAAGACTGCAACTTTTGTTTCACTTATCAAAATGTAATAAAACTTATACCATCCCAAGCATGGAGAAATTATATACACGTTAAAAATATATATTTTTTATTTTAATATTTTTTGATATAGTTATGGCGGGCAAACGAAAAGTGCTTTGTTTTCTAAATCTTTTCAGACCACTTTCACAAAAAAAATCATAAAAAAAATATTGCTCGAAAAAATACAAAATAAAATTCATCCCAAGATAGATAACTACATCTAACTTTTCACCAAATAAAAAAAAAATAACAAGATTTGGTCATCCAAATCGCGGGTAAACGGACTACAATCTTACAAGTTTTTTCAAAAAAAAAAAACCAAGTCATATAATTTTAATTGTTTAATATAGCTAAACTTGTTCGTTTTTAAAAAAAATTAGTATTTTAGAAATTAGATTCTGGATGCTATGATTCATAGTTATATAATTTTTTCTAATTTTGAGTGTGCGTATTGCTAATAATCCCTACAAGTTGAGATTTCACTGTTTTTTGCAATATGACGTCCACTTATGACCTTTTTTTGTCCACCAACTTACTGCACTTACCTAGAATTAAGGGTATTCTTTAATACCCTTTGAACGCACGTGTTATACCATACTTTTACTAAGTGAACCCCCTGTGCTCACACCTAACACAGGTTCATATGACATTAAAAAGAAAAAATTGTTGCTGAAGACAATGGGTCCATAGAAGAAACAATTTCTCAATTGTGTCATAATCCTCCAAGTCCCCATAGAAGAATCATAAATTTCTATAGTACCATATCCTGCATTAACTCCAGATCTATTAGTGCCTGTTTGAACCACTTTGTACCCCTTGTCATCTGCCACCAGAATGCCCCATGCATAAATATAAAAGTGGCATCCATTAAGTTGAGTTGATAACATCTGAGGAAGCTTGAAGGAGGTTCCCAACTTCAGTGGATTGCATACCCTTGAAACATGACTGTCACACAAACAAAATAAAATTATCCCTCGATGTCAATCTTCAAACTATACCCAATCAAAGCATGATAACCACGAAAAGTTGAGAATTTTCCATGTTCTACTATAAAAGGCATATCTCAGCCAATGATGACCATGATCATGATTTACAAGTTTCCATGGACGTTTGTTCCTTATTTCACCGTAACGTCTGAAGAATTTGGTGGAAGTCATGAGTGCTTTCCATTCCTTAGAAACTAGAGAGAACCTGCATATGAATTCTAATGGAAGCCAAATCAATACGTTTTCCCAAACATCTTGAGGTAGTGAATGATCCCACAGAACACGATTTCCATGTTGCATTGGAAATAAACTAAAATGAATCAAAAGGGGCATCACTATCAATGCAAAATTATCCACAAGAACAAGTGCTAGCAAGGAAAAATATATTTGTTGAAACATAAAATAGAGTATCCACAAGAGTATCTCATGTATTTGTTGAAACATAAATATTAAATTACATAAAAATTACATATCATAAACTATAAAATCTTGAAAAAAATTGTTTTATGTTTTTAACATAAACAAGAGTATTCAGGTTTCGATTTCTTGTTTTTTCTATTTTTAAACTATAAAATCTTGAAAAATTTGGTGTTTGATATGGTGGATGGAAGAAAACGTAAAAAAGGGTAAATTTATCCAAATCCACCATATTTGGTAACTATGACATAAGCATACCAAAAACGCTATAAGCTTATAACTATATTATAACATAAATATTACATATCATAATATATTTCTTAGTTCTTGTACTGATTTCCTAAGTGCATCGGTATCGATATTCTCAACTAGAGTGTCGGTTAGGGTTAGTATCCCAACACATTCTTTATCAACGATAGATCCACTGGTGTCTGTTAATTCTTTCCAGGTTTTAAGCACTTCAAAATCTCGGTGCAGCTTTGTAAGGATGGAAGCCATCGTTTCGACATGATTGTCCATATGAGGGGTCACCACTGGGGATTGATTCAAATTTCCATCAATTTCCATATCCACATTCTTTGTAGCAGAATATGGAGAGTCCCTAGGTTCCAGGTCCAAGGATTCTGGATAAAGAATAGAGAGTTCCCGTAATACTTCGAGAATTGGATGCTCAAACAGGGAATCCGGTTAGAGCTCTGTAGGAGAATCTCCAAGAGAATGAAGGGAAATAGTGGCAGTAGATGACTTCCCAGAAGAGAAGGGGTGGAAACACCATCAAAAGGAGAACTAGAAGCAGAGATGGCAAAGGATTTCCCAATAATAACCTGGTCTGAGTCCGTATCAAAACTAGAAGAAACCACGACGTATTCATGGCTTGATACTAGTTTGATGCACTCAATTTGGTCCCACATGATTTTGCAAAAGAAATTAAGTGTTGGAAAACAACCATGGGCCTTGAATTTATAATTTTCGAGCGAGTTCTTTGATTAGACCTTGAAACGTGTCCACGAAACCCGAGTATGTATTGATAGTTAATATTAAATGCAAATCATGGGTTATGGAAAAAATTTCACCTTTAAACTGACGTCACTATCCCACATGGCTCCACCTTTTAAAGTTTAATAAATGTCCTTTTATCATGATGAATAAAATATCATTAAGGATAGACATATCGATATTCGAGTAATATATTAAGGGAGAGGAGCTAATCATCAAGCATGGACCAATAAATTATAATGGTATTGGTGAGGGTAGATGTAAATACTAAAGATAGGGACTAGTACTTGCCAATTTATCACTTAAAATTCGATACAAAAGTAGTCGATAAAATGTTTCAAGTCGATAAAATGTTTCACATCGAAAATAATAACTCTAAAGATTGGCATGGCTTGGTTGAAATTATTTTTTCCTTTAAACTGACACCACTATCCCACATGCCTCCACCTTTTAAAGTTAAATAAATGTCCTTTTATCATAATGAATAAAATATCATGAAGGATAGGCATATCGATATTCGAGCAATATATTAAGGGAGAGGATCTAATCATCGAGCATGGACCAATAAATTGTAATGGTATTGGTGAGGGTAGATGTAAATACTAAAGATAGGGACTAGTACTTGCCAATTTATCACTTAAAATTTGATACAAAATTAGTCGATAAAATGTGTCACATCGAAAATAATAACTCTGACTATTGGCATGGCTTCGTCAAAATTATTTCTCACGAAGGGAGGCACAAATTCAGCTTGCAGCATTAATTGTGGCCAATGACAACCTATATTTTAGATGGAACTTGGCTTTCTTTTCCTCACTCTTCCTTCTTTTCGTTCCTGGGATGGCACAATATGGTTTTCTTAGGTTTTCCATTCATCACTCTGCACGGTAAGTGGTGGGAAATGGATTTCTCTTCGGCTATTTCCTGCAGGTGCCTCCAAGAATTTTTTCATTATGCTTCATTACACGAGGTTGAAGCTATCAAGTATAGGCTAAGTGATGCCTATCTGCAGGAATCACATAGGGCACAGACCAATTCAGAAATAGCCACAATATTCATCTCCAACTATCTCCTGCTTCCTCCGGTCACGACAGATGTTGAGGCAATTGCAAAATACTTTATTTATCCGATCCACAGAGGTGGATTGAGTGATAAATTGGTCAGGTGTTGTGAGAAGTTCTTAATACATTGCACTTGCGACCATTCTATTGTTAGCATGTCTACCAGTGAGCACTTTGTCGTATCCCTAGATCATTCCTTCATTATTAGCCTCTTCCATCTCTCATTGTAATGATTTGGAATTATGTGGTCTGCTATCATCTTCCCAGTAATGACCTTAAATATGGGCACCATGGCTCAGTCCATAGCATTTTCCTTATGGATAGGTTCTCCCTTCTCAATGAGAACTCCATGATCATTACATCAATCACCCTCTTATCTACCTATTGGAATCACGCTAAGGGTCAACAGGAGTCTCTTGTACGTTATTTATCCCCTCCTAAGTGGTCTACCTAGCTATTCCCAACTCTTCCCCATGTCAAAATAAAATTTCATGGATGCTTTTATCAAAAATCAAAGTTATCAAAAACAAATTTCTCCCTCTAAGGACAGTTGTTCATGTCAAAAACAAAATAATAATAATTATTAAGTCAAATTAATAAAATAGACCGATCCTTTGAAGGACGGTTATCATGTGTATCACTTTTTCCATCTATATCACATATGTATAAAGTATACCATGCCCTCAAAGGATGGCTACTCTTTTGTATCATGGCATTGAAGGCTTCCCACATTGATCAACCTTCTATTTTCTCAGCATCCTAAGAAAACTTCCCGCATTGATCAGTTTGCTCTTTCCCCTTCCCAGAGCTGGGGCATGGATTTAGGGAACACCACTTATGGAGAACCCTCTTCACACGTACAAGTCACATCAAAAACCCCTTTTTCGGGTCGACATTAGGTTTATGGGTTAATTTCATCCATGGTTCATTATGATCTTTGACATAACTAACTATTGTTAGCTATATGCTAACACATGTTCTGCTCGTATGTGCATTACGTTACTTAGATCCCCCTCTTTTTTACCTCGAATATGGTTGGAGGGATATTTTCATCGCATGCCCCTTTGATAGGGTGTAACATCATTTGTACCTATAGGTCGTCAATCACCAAGTTACATTCTATTCTAATTTTTTGTATCTATCATCGTTATCTTTTTTCCTACATCACATTTATCTCATCTAAATCATCTATATATCAATCAAAATATCCCATTTGATTAGGTATCCTATCATCCATCTATAACATCTTTCCTTCCATCTTATTTTTGGTGTGCCTCCCATAACACATTGTTCCCCATTGTTTCCGGATTTTATCACCACCTCTTATGTTTTCCTTTTTCAACCATTGTTGTGCACTTTTTCAGGGCACCATATTATCACCCATATCTCATCTCAAGTCCACCTTTGTGGCCATATTTGTGTTCCCACTTAGGGCACCAAACCTCATCTTTTTATATTTCACCTCCTTGGCCATTATCGAGTCCTTTATTAGGGTACCATTGTTTCTCTTCTCATCCATTTTGTGCTCTTTTTCTAGGGCACCATTTCTTCATGTCATCTTATCTAAATTCCACCTTTGTGCCCATGTTTATTTCCCCTTGGGACATCTTATATCATCACTTTTTCATATTTTTCCTCTTTGGCCATTTCCATGCCCTTTGTTGGGGCATCATTACTCCCATAATTGTCCTTTATGGACGAATACCTCTTTTCCATCGATTCCTCATGTTTGAAGGATTTTGCATTATTTCGCATTAAGTTGCACATAATTTAAATGTGTTCCTATCACCCATTGGTACCCACTGGATATCACATCCATTTGAGTGGTTTCCCATCGGATTTCCTCCATTTCGTAGTGATTTTTGCCCAACCACAGGCTCGTAGGACATTGTCATTATCTCTATTGAGACCGTCTTTTGTTTCCTATTGAAGTGATATTGGAATCACTGCCATAGGTTCTATTGTTTTTAAAATTATTCTTACTTGAGGAATCTTGCCTCACCTTATCATTTTACCCATCTGTATTTTCCCACCTTCCCTTCACCATTTACCTATTTCAAACTCATCCTCGATTCCCCTTTCCGTTATCAATCCCTCCTTTAAGGGGGATCTCATCATCAACATTATGTTAGTATTCATCCTATTCTTCATCTCTCATCGTTTTTGTCTCATGGCTTGCTAATGCAAACCACGCGACAAAAAGGGGAAAATGTAGACACCAAAATTTGGTATCATTACTCTCGATTTCCCATGTGTGCATATTTCACCATGGTCCTATCTAGACCCATTTTAATTTAATTCATTTATTTTATTTTAATTCCCATCCATTAGCCCATCACCCTTAATTATTAATTAATCTTCATTAATTAATATTATTTATCTAATTATTGATAATTAGCTTTATTTCTCCTTAATGAGATAATTACATTTAATTATCTTTCTTTAGGATGCTTTTATCATTAACCACCTAGATCCCACATCCCTACACTTTTTCTAGCTTTTATCTAACCCATCTTTATGTCCTACCTACTCATGACACTTCCCTAAGAAAACCTTACACGCCTACATGCTTTAAAGTACTTATCACAATCACTAAAAGCCTCATATATTGAACAAATCACTCAACTGCCTCATTGATGGAAGGTTATCCGTAGTCGATGGTGACCCAGCCAACTTTTCATTGACCCCATAAAATTACATTCACCCCCTCTTCCCGAGGCATGCATGAAAATATCCTATCTTTCTTGTGACTTGCAAATTTTTTATCATGACTAAGCTTCCTTGCAATAGTTACAGACCTCTTGTATTTCATTTTGAATTGCTTGCATCACTCGTGAACATCCTTGGTGAGATCACCATCATTTTGTGTTGTTTTATTCATTTATCATCATATTATTGTTTCTTGTTTGCATCTAACATGTTATATGACCAGATCATATCCACAAAGCTCATTTAATCTTTCATTTTGATCCCTCGTACTTGCAGGTTAATTTTTCAGTCCACCGACTCTCGGCTAAACTCAGTCCATCTCAAGTCACTGTCGATCCTGTATCCATCTGCCTTCGTATCTCTTTTTTCCAAATCCACAAATCCCTATGTCGTCATTTTTTTTCTCAAATTCATTCTTTCAGTTCCCCAGTTGCCATCGCCCCTACCCAGTTATCGACGACTAGACCTCTGTTTGTAGTATCATCCACTTAGATCCATGTTTCCTCACATCCTTTTGCTTATGTCAATCCTAGAACTTCTCTGTATGTTCCTACTAGTCAGCACAGAGCTCCAGCATCCTCAGGTTTGCACTCAGAATATCTAGATCTACATTTTACAGTTGTTTCATCCATTTGTCTCCGGTTGCCATCAACCTGTCCAGTCTGGGTCGCCATCGACCTAGCCAAGTATAATTTATTTTATGTCAATCTAGATCAGATTTGTATGTGCCCTGCATTTCCATTTTCTGTGTGCCTCAAATTATGCATATTATCCTATTTATTATTATTTATTTTATCATCTTATATCAAACACGAGGGTTGACATCTGCTAAGGAAGTTAACGCTTCTTGGAACCGACTTCATCGGGCAACCCCTCATCTACCATCTAATCCATATTTCTTCTAGTTGTCTTTGTTGTATATATCCATCAAGCTTGCAACAAGGAATCCACTTTGCGTCCGTCTTTCTTTCTCCATCTTCTTTCAAGGTACCTTAAAACCTTGAATTTCTGAGTTATTTAATTTTCTTTAGTACTAGCTCATTAACTTGAACATAAACGAGAAATTTGATCAACAACAGACTAGGACTATGATGGATCTGTTGATGGCAGGAAATCAACTACATATTATATTTGTCATCTCATGTTTGGACCTATATCATGGATTAGCAATAGGAAATTTTTTGTTTCTCTCTCATTTATTGAGGAAGAGTATCGTGCCACACGAGAGCTGTGTGTGAAGTGATTTTATTACATCACATTTTGGTTGATATGGGCATTCTTGAAGAAAATCCACCCATTATTCATTATGACAATCAGGGTGTGTTGAATCTTGTGAAGAATCCAGTTTTTGATGAGAGAACAAAGCGCATTGAGGTCGAATGTCACTACATTCGAGAAAAATCCTTGAACCACCATATCCAGCTCTAGTATTGCCCAAAAAATTCTTAGATAGCATATATACTCACCAAGTCTCTTGGCAAGGTGAAATTTGAATTGTTTTGAGGGTAAATTTGAAACAATGTTAAAGGGGGGAATGTTAGATTAATTTTGTTTATTACATTCTTTAAGCCAACCTTGTTGGTTATGCCTTTGTGGCATATATGTCCCTCCAACTGTTAGATGGTTCCTCTTGTTATAAAATTGTTTCTACTTGTATATATTAGCATGTTTCTCCTTAAATAAAACACTCTAATTTGTTCTCAAGTCATTAGGTATGTCTTCATTCTAGGGTGTTGGTTCTGGTTTTTGGGTTTTTTCTAAGGTGATTATGCTATATAGTCATTAGCAGACATTGAGAGCATTTTTTATGTTTCCATTGTCTAAATTGAAGTATACATAACGGTTTGTCATGTTTCAGTTTGACATCCTAGAATGTAGATGAGAACATAATTGATGAATACAACTTTTAATTTCCTCGTTCATGAATACAATTGATGAATGTAGATGTAGATGAGAACATAATTGATTAATACATCCTAGAATGTAGATGAGAACATAATTGATAAAAAAAATCGGCACCTTTTAAGTTCCTCATTCATTTACACATTTTATGTATAGTGAAAAATACCATAATATAGGTATGGAAGTTTAAATTCAAACTTGAAAATCAAAGCAGAGATCAGATACATTATTATTTATAACCCAAATTCGATGTTTCGATTAGGATGCTTCATACAACTAATCTAAGTCAAGCATAGCCTTTTTCCCTCGTGAAAGTCCTCAAAATGCCAGTCACTGAAGATGTCTATACGAATAACATGACATCTTGTTAATCTAGGGGTATCAGCATCCTGGGTTTTAGGATTTTTTTTACTCCAAAAGATGATGATGATGATGGTAGCATTGGAGCGACTTTTATCTTCACTGTGAATTCCATTATAGCAGGATGAAGATGACCATGATGTTGTTGTGGGTTCTTCTTATTATAAGAAGGCCAACAACCACCTTCAGATCTTCCCCACTTCTCCTCATCTTGAGAGTGAAATGAGTAACTCCTTAGATCGGAATGAGTTCTTATTAGATTTTGACAAGTCAAACATGCCAGAATCATGGTTGCAGAGTATATGAGATGGTTCACCAAAGATTGTGCCTTCAAATTCTACAAAGCAAAAGACATGTACATATCTTAATGGTATTAAGACAAGTGAATAGGAAACAAATCACCATTATAGATTGTTATTCAATTCAATTATATACACGATCAAATCTTGGAACAAAGAATACCAAAAAAATTACATCATGCAACAAAAGTCATGCATACCCACATCACAGATTGATGGCCTATGGCCTTCTAACAACAAAAAATGTTTGTAGCCTGCAAGGCCTACTAAAAATATCCAATGTCTGCATTGCCAACCCAAAAGAAGCATGGAGAAAAAAACTTCATTAAATGAAAAGGGCTTAGATTTAAGCTAATAAAAAGGCCCAAAATGGGAAGAATCAACCTCTTTCTCTAGAATTCCAAAATGCCACAAATAGGAGTCCAATTTTTCCTGCATACTCTTATAATAATTGGGCTTTTCATAGACATCTTTCCCGCTTGACGCTACCCTATGCCCAATATGATATCTTTCCTTCACTGGAGTTTGACTATGCATATCTACAAAACTACAACTACAGAAGGAAATTATTTCTCTCATTACGAAGTCAAGAATGGCCAATAATATTGAAGATCATATACAATCCAAAAAGTAGATAAACATTGTAGCCAAAAGAAAATAAAGTAGAACAATCAGATCTTAGATATTATTATAGGAAATATCTAAAATCTGTAGATATCTAAAATAGTAAGTATTTAGGACTGTAGAAAAATATCTAAAATCTGGCAACCTGCAAAATTAACAGCGCTAGAATTTGACACTTTCCAACAAAGGCATCTTCAAAGGTGGACGCCTACCAGTAAATGAGTCATGTTGTTAATAATAGTATTTGTATATCAAATTATAAATATCTATATATTCAACAAAATTTTAAAATGTCCTACATACCACATTTCAATGCAAATGAAAGGTATTATCTATGAAAAACACCATTGACATCATCCTACGATAATATAAAATATATAAATAAGACTAAGATGAATCACACATAGAGTCATAAATATCCTAGCATTCCAAAAGAGAGTTTAAATGGTTTGACACTTGTTGTGGCATGTTGTGTTACATTGTCTCTATTGTTTGCATGTGATACTTTTATGTATGATGTAAAATAGCATATTCTTATTCAATATGTAAAGCATTGTTGATTTTATTTGTTATATCCCTATTGCTTTAGTGGAAAATAATATTGAGGTATAAATGGTTTAAATCTATTTTGTTTGTGGTAATGTTTTAATTTGGAGGAACATTGAACAAGTAATAGAGATTTTATATTGGACAATGGAACTCTACTATTAATAAAGAGTATAACTAACAATTGCATGTGAGTTCTAAATAACACCACAGAGGATAAAAATGTTGTGTTTGTGGAGTTGTAATTTATAGGGAAGTGTATGCAAACTTAAAACTAAACATAAAAATGCACCATTGCATTTTTTGGCCTAGAAAGAATGTTTAATCATGGACGCAATGATTGCGAGAAACGCCAAAAATACGGGTTTGTTAAAACGGCCTTGGAAATTTTTAGGAAAATACAATCGGGGCGGTGTAAAGCTAGAGGCCACAACCTTGTCCAGCATCCTTTCAACCTCTATTAAAATGGGAGATTTAAAACAGGGCATTTTTCGTCCTCCTCTATATGTGCTGTGAAATGCATGGTATCCTTTTATGTTGCTTCTTCAAGTATTAGTGACATCCCAGAAAGTTTTCTAAGAGCCGAAAAAAATTAAAAAACCCACAAACAATTGTATTTGAGTATGATTTTGTGCATCTCCTGCAATCATTTCAGCCATTGAGACCAAATTTTTTACGAGCATGTTGTCAAACACTTGACGTGCCTCTTGTATGCTTTCACATTTTGCAAAGACACCTAGAATTACAACAAACAATTATGGATACAACAATTAATGCCAAATTTAACCCCTTTCTAACACTGTCTGAGCTGAAATTTAGCCAGACGTACTAAATATTTATCTGCACAGGCACCCAACTATGTAGATAGCGATTAACTTCGATTTTTTTCACCTATTTTTCCTCCATACCCGAACTAAAAAAATATCTGCACAAGCATCCAATTTTGTATTTAACAAGTACCCTCAAATACTATCCAATTTTATCACAAATTTTGTGCTAAATTAATTATCTTGCCACACACCTAATTATGGATACAACATTAAATCTCAAGTTTTACCTTCTTTTTTAATTTAACTTACTATAAATTCGTCTTCTCTGCGTATTTTGTTCTGGAGAAAACATTGGAACAACAACGGGATTTGCATTTTTTTTAATTTATGATCACCGCTGGCCGAAGCCATTCGTGAATGTATGAAGTCCATATTTTGTCCTATGGAGGTGGCTTGCCATTCAAAGTCGTTCACTGGAGGCAGATTCAAAGATATGTTGACAGACAACCTAAAACCATTATCTCATATCAGGATCTACATACTTTGCGCTAAGCCAAAATTGTGTCGTGTACTTTCCAGATGAATGATCTATGGTGGAGATGGGATTCCATCCATGTGATAGTTGTTTTCCATGAGAAGTTGTCTCATTCTTTCATTTGGTCAAATGGTTTGAATCTATTGTGTTTGTGGAAATGTTTTAATTTGGAGTAACACTCTAGGTAATAGAGATTTTATATTGGACAATAAAACTCTATACTAACAAGGCCATGATATGGCAAATCCTGCTGAACATGAAGTTTTTTGGTGTGCAGGAGAGCTTTGTTATTTATTTATTGCATGGAATTTTGTTGTTCCATTAGTAGTGTTGTTGTTTAATTGATTAGACAAACATATTAAAAACATCCAGTTGAAATTTGAATGAGTGGAGTGCCTCTGGGGCACACTTTTGTAATTAATTTAATTTATGATGTGGAAGTCATTTAAGTGTTTAAGTGTATGTATATAGGGCTGAAAAATAGTGTGTGAGTTGTCTCTTGTAGTGGTTTGAGTTTGTGTACTTGATTTTATATTTGGTCATTGTGAGGTTAGAATTTTTGTAATAGAGAAAAAAATGCGAGTAACAAAACATTTATTGTTTTTGTATTTCTTGGATTGTGTATTGCAACATTAAATAATGTGCAGTGTGTAATAACTAATGCAGGTCCTCACTAAAATGAAGTAGGCTTAGTTTGTGAATCCTCACGGAGCATTGCAGTCCCGCATGGGTTAATGGAGTGAAACCCTAACCCCATGTCAGATGGAGAAAAGTTCTATTTGCATATTAGTATGGACCGGTTTTATAGTCAATTAGTATAAAAACAGAAAGGACTTCAAAACAATGGATAGATAACATGGGTGTCTTCAAACATCTCCCATTTTTTCATTGCTGAAAATGTCAATATAGAACAATGGTAGACGTAGTCTGTGTCTGGCTGAAAGATAATTGTACAACCACAGTTCATCACTTTGGACAATTGGAGTGGTTTTAAACAAAAAAAGCAAAAGGATTTCGCGAGTGGATGGATAAGCGTAAAAATCACTATGGGAAAAAAAATCCTTCTGCGTATACATTTTTTTTATTAAGGGCAAATAGTTTTGAAGGGACTATACCCTGTATACAAAAGGGCTCAAAAGCCAGATATCAGAAGTGAGAGAAACAACCCAAAAAAGGGCAAAACAACCAACCTCAGAGGGCTCATCAGCCAGATAAAACAACAAATTAGAAGAAAGGATCCAGACGTACAATGATCCAAAAAATAGCATAAGAGAGCAAAAAGCAAACAATAGATATCTATCATAGAATATCTCCGCCAAAAAACAGCTCCAGATCCACCAATTATCAGCAACTTCGCAGCCAGTAAACAGCAGCACAGCTCCACGTTACTTGATAGCCCTGTCAATCTTGGTTTTGATCACTTGCAGTGAGACAAAGAAAGCAATGGCTGTGGCCTAAGAAGATTCTTTCAGATCCACCTGAGCAATTGCCATATCCCTTTTCTCTTTGGGGCCCCAAATGTCTTCATTAATCCCGCTTAGGCTGCATACACTATGAACATGTTGTTCAATGAAATTGTAAATACTTTTATGAGCAGATAGGATGCAGTCATTACGAATTTCTGCATTTCCCATTCTGCCATCCAAAGATTGTAACTTCTTGAATACTTCAGCAATAACCCCCTCCTCATCATCATTTTGTAGTATTCCTTTTCCCTTAGCTTTTTCCATATTTTTGATAACCCTTTTGAGTTCTTAGATCTGAGGATCTGACCATCAAATCCTCCTCCTTAGGCTCCTCCACCGGTTGGCTGATGTGCAGGAGGTTCTCAGCAAGCTCTAGGTCTTTGTGGCTTCTAAGAACCCTATGAGAAGTAGGGATCTTAGTTTTCATGCCCTTTCTTTTCTTGCTAGACGTAGCAGTTTCAATCTTCCTTTTGAGCAGGGGGGAATGGAAGCGGTGTGAGCAGGGGGAGGAATGGAGGAAGAGGGTGGAGCAGGATTCACGTGGGGGAAATTTGAGCAGTGACGATGGATAAGAAGAATTAGCCCTTGATGCAGAGGGACTGCCCTAGAATGGCTCTGCACTTCCCTAACGGATTTCTCTAGCGAGTTTATCAAGTAGTGAGGGAAGCTGATGGTTATATTTCTACGAAAGTGGTTAAGAAATATCAAATGCTTTTGAGGTATAGTAACAAATCTCCCTTCAAGAGTTACATACCTAACAACCATCCTGGTGAGCTCAGCAAAAGGCTCAGGAATCGAAGCCAACTTGATGCCGGCTATCACAAACTCAAGATTTTCCCCATCGTCCAAGAATTTCTTTGTCTCCACCTCCCTATCTACCTTCTTATTGAAGAATTTGGTGCCATCAAGACTGAGTCCCGTGATCTAGGCAATGAGCTCCTTCGTGATCTCAACCTCTATGTTGTTGTATTTAATAACCTGATTCTTCCATCCATATGCGAATTCAATAGAAATATCCTGATCAAAACCTTGAATCCTTTCTATCAAATTCGCAAGACCCCCAATTTGAAGGTAGTTCCAGAGCACAGCATCCTCTTTCCACGCTGGATTGTGGGTGGGCTCTGTTTTGCATGGCGGACCCCCCATTTTACCAGTGATTCTGCTCTCAACGGTAAAGATTTTAGCACTATGCGTAGCAGACTTAGCTTTGTTTTTGAATCTTTCCCTTCCGTGAAAGAAGATGTAATTATTAGACCATACTTTGTAATTAGTGACCCGTTCCTTGGCGTTCTCCCTATGACAAGAAATGATGGTTGTCCAGTTCGCACAAATCTCATCAATCCCACAAATCTTATATGATGTCATCATTCTGTACTTAAGGATCCACGCATTAGCATCAACATTACAACCATTAGTGATTATTTTCTCGGCCATGTAGATCATTGATTATGTCTTTATTAACTTGAATGGGCAGAATGTCCCCCCTTAGCCAAGTTTGAAAAGTATTGGTAACTCCAAAGTTTGCCAAACCATCTGCGACCCTATTGCCTTCCCGATAGGTGTGAGTGATTTTAACATTTTCAAAACTCTTGCATATATCAGTAGCTTCAACAATGAAATCTCTAATTGACCAGCTAGGGTGTTGCTTTTTGTTTAAGAGATTGATGATATTCAGAGAATCACCCTCAATTATAATATTCAAAATATTACAATCCCTGGCTCGCCTTATTCCCCATAGAGCAGCAAGAGCTTCAGAGTAATGATTAGTTTGCCTACCCATTTTCCCAGAAAAAACAGCAACAAAATAGCGTCTTTGATCTCCGATGACTCCTACACCTCCAGAGTCTCCTGGATTGCCTTTTGA
Source organism: Taxus chinensis (assembly GCA_019776745.2). Lineage (NCBI taxonomy): Eukaryota > Viridiplantae > Streptophyta > Pinopsida > Cupressales > Taxaceae > Taxus > Taxus chinensis. The sequence goes on from CM034151.1 coordinate 24,815,384, forward strand.
GGCCCCATCAAAATTTAACTTATTCCAAGCATTGGGAGGCTTAGTCCATCTGCGTATACATTGACAAGGGTTTGTATGTAGAGCACCCGCAAAAACTTCCGTTCGAAGAAAGTATCAAGCCTAGGTGAACTCCTGTTGCTATTTCCAGCTAGGAAAACAATCGTCTAAGAACCAATGAAAGATTATGGAATTAAAATTTGTAAAAAATTAGCCCTTGGAGTCTATTTTTTGTTAAAGTAGACACAGAAAGGAATGCAAACTTTATGTTGCATAATCGAACACGTGTCATGCAGATGGCAAGAGTATGTACATTTCGCCCTCTGTTTTTTCTGGAAGCGATTGGAGACCACATTTATAAACGAGAAAAATAGCTTTTTGAAACTGGGGAAAATGTGAGAATATGGAGATTCGTTGCACTCGCCAAACATGGCTTTGCAAAACCCTCTCCAGCATCGCACTATTATATTAGACTTGCCCGGATTTCTATGCCATAGTACTTACATCTTGGTAAGGATGACAATGTGAACAGGTCGGGGAAAACTTCATGTGTTGTTGTTTCAGACGTTGTTATGTGTTTATGAAATTGTTCTGGTATTGCTTTAAAAATGATGGAAAATATGAGATTCAACGCAAAGTATTGAATCGAAGAACAAATTTTTCACATATTCTTTGCACGTGTTTGACAGACACAGTTGTATCTGTTTAACAAAATAAGAATGTATCTGAGATTTGTGCGATATATCACTTTAGAGTTGTATAGACTGACATCTAAAATCAGTGGAGTAGGGAAAGGAATAGAAACTGAAACAGACCAGGCATGAAAACATAAATGGTATTAAAAACAGAAACAAACATAAATGGAATGAGTTTACATGCGAACTGTCAGGTGAAATTCCTTAGCTAAATAACAATGTCAGAGCAACCAACAAAACCACATAATTCTATTTTGAAGTTTATAATGGTATATGGTTTGCATATGTTTTGGGAGATGGGGCATTTAGGTTTGGCACAAAGGCATGCAACAAAACATTGTCGGTCTGGCATTGTTCGATATGTTTAGTTTAGCGATGGTGATCATGAGAATGGCCATGAACAATAGCCACTTCAAAAGGTCCCATGATCTTCACCATTCCAATGCTTTTACTGCAATGCATTCTACTTTTTTTACTGCAGGGCTACATGACCAATGGAAATGACTTCATTTTAAGGAAGAAGAAGTCGTCAACTGAACTTGGTTTTTTGGCTTTATTCTCCATTTATTTATTCCTAGCCAAGGCAGTATAGGTAGAAGGTAAGATCTTCATTTTCAATTGCGGTTGTTAAAAGGAAGTTTTGTGTAGTGTTTCTTTCAGCATGTTTACATATTTTTAGCAGATGTCACAGAAACATCTAAGGCGACTAAAACTATTGCGTAACAGTGGAATTGGCCGCGGAGATAAGAGATCCATCAAAAGGAATCAGGATATGGCTGGGCACTTATGATATTGTAGAAGAGGCTAGCAAGGCTTATGATATTGCATTTTTGCAAAGCAAAGGCCCATCTGCTCCTACAAACTTCCCTTGGAAAAATACTGCGGGTTTATGGAAGAAGAGGATCTGCAGCACACCCAACACAGCGATGAAAACAGTTGTGACAAGCACGTCTGCAAATGTCAATATCAAGCCCAACATGGTACAAAGCTTTTTGACATCATCTTCTACTTCTTTTTCTTGTAGTTTAGCCGAAGCATCTGATGTAGAGTGGATCCCAAATCAATCTTCAGTTATGGAAGCCTTTGTCTCTGCCTCTGCCTCTGATTCATTACTTGATGATTTTGGTTCTGGAGATGTAGGGTGCTCTAGCCTTTTTGAGTGCAGAGCATCCTGTTGCTTCTCCTCGGATTTCTTAGCTGATTTTTTAAAAGATAATGCCTATCGAGGCTCTAGTGAAGAATTGTTGTTAGAATTAGACAATTGTAACGTTTTGAAAGACACTGTACTTGACATCAACATGCAGCAGCAACTCGACATAATGGAAGACAATCCTCCTCTCGTGGATTTTGTCTTTCCACCTGTCGGTGAACAAGGCTACATTGAGTTGGATTCTTCATTTGGTGCTTCGCGATAACATGTTTTGTATTTCTTGAATCAGCCTGGGAAAGTTTTTTGAGGTGGGTCATGCTAGCTCTACAATAGAAGTTCTGTTGCCATCCTTTTTTGATATTTTCGACGAAGAGCTGTTGGATGAAGAGAATAACATACCCAACCTTAATTTTGATGTGGCCTTTGAAGCCATGAATTAGATCAACATCTGAAAAGAGACGTTGAAGATAAATTCACATCCAGGTCAGGATGATTTTGTAGGAGTAGAGTTTTATAAATGAGTGTATTATAGAGCAATCACTGAGCATCCTGCTTCTCGAAGTTTTACTTTGACATCATGTGAGGTGTATACTGACCAAGGTAATAATCCTTGGCTATGAAAGTTGTTTATTTTCTACTAATTTTATGTAGAGTATGAGCTTTGGTTAGGATGGTAATATATTTGATATAGTAGTAGGATAGTTGAGTGAGAATACATACAACATTTCATATATATTCTCTCTTGGGTTTTCTCATACTTTAGAGCCCTTAAAGTGATTAATTGTGTTTTCTTCTAAGATAAGGAGATCAAAACGTTATGCCATTGGATTATGCTAAGTCCAAGGCCTGTTATCTAGTATTGTGTGCGGTAGTGAGTAGGCAATCCTTTATACTTTGTATCCATGGCCGAGTCAAATGACTGTCTGCGAGCAATGAAAATTTTTTCTTGCCCATTAACAAATATATACAAAATGGATAACATATTATTAAGAGTTGAAATCGCTGCTCGTTGCTTTGTTATCTGTAAATGTGCTTCTTCTTTTAGTTGCAGATTTAAATAATGCTTTTGGCATAGCAACTTGATTTAGATGGAATATCATTTTGTTTTATAGGTAGGAATTCTTATGAAGCAGATGCTAAACAATCCTTTTCAATTGACAACTAAAATATTCATTAGTTTATGATATTAAGTGCAAATGACATCTAAAATATACCTTCAGTTAATGATATGAGTTGTTCTGTTTCTTTGCCGTGTAAGCATGCTAAGTGTCATTGGGCCACACGGCGCTTCATCGACAACACGCAAATGGCTGCAATGGTTTGAAATGTTTATTGTGGGTATTGTCTCTCAACAAAAGTTACTATAAAGTATAAACACTTCAAGAATTTCCAATAAACTAAAAATAGAACAATAAACCTAATAAACACTGCAGGATAATAAAATACAATTTCACCTAAAAAAACAAGTATAGTATGAGTAGCTGTCACGAGTGGGGAAAAAAAATATAAAATGCAGTACCCAACAGGTGGTAATGAACACCATAAAATTCTTAGCCAGGTGAAAAATAAAAATCCTAGGTTGATAAAAAGAAAAGAAACAAAAGAAAAGGATTGCACTTTTGACATAATGGTTGTTGTAATGGACGGCGACCGACCTGGCATTCAGAGAAATCGAAGGCATCAACTACCGAAAAATTATTGTGACAAAGATATTTTCAATTTCCTATATTTTTATACATATACACATTGTAAATATATCGTACTAAAAAGCAAACGCAACCTTCTGTTTAAGGATTAAAAAGGATAATTTGGCATTATAATATAGGGTTGTACAGTCTATTACAATTAAGCTTTGGGCCATGGCGAATGAATAGATGAATGATCGCAGAACGCTTAGATTGTATTTTGCTTTACCTAAAGTCCTCGGAAGCAGCTGCTTTTGCTTTCTTTTTTTGTGAGGGAAAATTATTGCCGAAGGAGGTGAAGTCTCGAGTTCGATTCCCCTAGGAAGCACAAGATTTTATTTTTATGTTATGATATTAAGTGCAAATGACATCTAAAATATACTTTCAGTTAATGATATTAGTTGTAAATATGAGTTGTTCTGTTTCTCTGCCATGCAGGCATGTTAAATGATTCCCTTTTAATACATGAATCCGTTAAAACAACAATGCTATAATACTAGATTTTGGTCTTTAAAAGATGAATCTGATTGTAGTCGAGGTTGCTATCAACATTGTTTTTTGAAACTTCAATGCCATTCTATGTGCCTCAAGAAAAAACCTTGATTTTTTTATATTAATGGTCCTAAATTTTATTAACATCAATGTGTCTCATGAAAACTTCCTATTACTGTCAACTAGTATAATTATTGGACCTTGCGCTCTACAATTAGATCAAAAATTGTATTGTTTTTTTCCTTATGAGGGCTTTAGTCTAAGCAAAATCCCCTTGTTGATAGCCTAAATGCTGAAACTTCCTCACATTGGAGTATTTCGAGGAACAACTAATTCCATTTCAGCATTGGCGTCAAATGTAATGCCCAGACTTAAACAATTAACCTCCTTCAGATCACATATGTTTGTACTATCCATTGACTACAGCTCAACAAACTGTTCAAGTGGGGTCAAATAATCCTTACCCATATAAAAACTGGCATAATCTTTAGGCATAGTAGTATTCATCGACTGTGGAAGACTGAGATGGGGTTTACCCATTGTAAAACCCATTGGCTGCATATAAAATAAGGGCTGGAATTGGAACCGAATCGCTTGATATTGATATTTACGTATTTCCACTGCCAGCAAGGTAGCACCATAAGCGACTGTTTCATCTGGGTTTATACTTTTGCTCAACTCCTTTCCCTCAAAGAAATGTGTGAGCAATTTCTGGACCTTTGGTATTCGGGAGGATCCCCCTACTAAGATGACGTCTGTGACTTGTTGCTTGCTTATATTGGCATCTCAGAGGCATCGCTCCAGGATTTTCATGTTGGAAGAGGCCGTCAATGGCAATAACAGTCTTTGTGGCCGAGGACAGAATCCTTTTCGCTCTCTCGCATTCCGAATAGAGCCTCCACAGAGCTTTGGCACTTTTACTCGCATCCACCTTGTATTTTCTCTTGAACAGTTTAATGCAATGCTCTACCATCCTCTTGTTAAAATCTTCGCCTCCCAAATGCATGTCCCCTCTAACAGCTTTCCCAGAATAGAAACATAAAAGGCACCCCCACCAAGGTCAAAAATCACAATAATTCTTGCCAGACCTCGAGCCACGTGAAACGTCCTAACCTACATCACACACAGTAACAACATTAAATGATGAAGAGGACATCCCCTTTTTCCTTCAACAGTGTCAAATAAAGGCAATGACCAATACAATCTTGCCAAAAACAAAAAATTGAACCATAAAACTATAGTTGAACCCACTTAAATACAAGTGGCACAATTTTATTGCACAAAATCAAAATAGCTAATTGTCAATGTGAAAACAATATCCATGCCTTTGGCAAGTTAATAAAGAGTATACTGATAAAGTGAAGGCTCAAAATTGTTTAATTGTTATAAAATATTAGTTGTGGTTTTGTTTAGAGTGAATATCATTTTTACAAAAAGTTTTTGGAAGAGTCTATCTATCACATATATTTGCAGGGTTGAATGGTTAACCAATCCATAAGTCTATTACTACTTTTTTTGGAGTGATTTTTAGTAGTTGGTTGACCATTCAACCTTGTAAACATATACCATTTTTAAATCGCCATTGTTAAATAAAATTACTAAGTTTATTACAGTTAAAATTATAAGTCATGATGACATTTAAAATATTGAATGTATTGATTTTTTGCGTGCATGGATAAAAATCAAACACCATGCATGGCTCCTACTCTAAAATTTAGTGGCTCTCTATACGCATGATTGTGCATCCGAACAATAAAAATGTGGCTCTCTATATACGTTTGATACAGATACCCATGAAATTGAAATGGTGTGAAGTCTCGAATTTGTGAAATGAAATCAGTTTAGAGAAACAACAACAAGTTTTTAATTTGTATGGCACATTCTTCACCTACATTAATTTGGACCTTATATCCAAGCAAAGAGGTTGTGTTTAATTTTTCTAAAAAATCATGTCGAAGGTGTTTATTATAGGATTGAGCATTAAAAAACAATGGTGACGATCAAATAAATGTATTGTAGATTTATAAGCGTTGATGTAACAAACCTAAATCATTTTATATCATGTTCGACCCTAATAAACTTGTGCATGTATGTAGTCAATGAGAAGGAATGGTTTGAAAAAAAAAAGGATTTTAAATATACAAGTTGAATCGACTCATTGACCTATTAGCATCCACCTTACATAGAATCCAATCTCGCCAATGGGTTTGCATCAGTTTACCTAACTCAAAAATGGTTTGCCAATGATGCTTTAAATTAAAGTCAAGAAATTGTTTAAATGCTCCTCATTTCCAATATAGTCATGATAATTTTATTAGTAAATTGGAGTCTTAAGTGAAGAATATCTCTGTCCATAAAGTGTGTTGTTTGATATTAGTATTCATAGTCGCAGTCGTAGTCGGGAGAAAGTTGATAAAGGCGGGGAGGAGTGAGGATCATTTCCCTCCGCCATGTTCGAAAACATATTGTGAGCATCCACGTCACCCGTCATGTCCACATCCACGTCGGCGTCCACGTCCACATAACATGGATCGTCATTTAGATTTGGATGTGGTGAGGGCGACGATAATGATACAACGGTTGCAAATGTGGCGACCTGAATGTCTTCAGGAGAGGAAGAGCGTGGAAGTGGCAATGAGGATACTAAGTCGGGGAAATTGAAATACGCACGTGCTCCTCTAAGTGCTACCTAACTCAAAAATGGTTTGCCAATGATGCTTTAAATCTTAAAGTTAAGAAATTGTTTAAATGCTCCTCATTTCCAATATAGTCGTGATAATTTTATTAGTAAAATTGGAGTCTTAAGTGAAGAATATATTTGTCCATAAAGTGTGTTGTTTGATATTAGTATTTGTAGTCGCAGTCATAGTCGAGAGAAAGTTGATAGAGGCGAGGAGGATTGAGGATCATTTCCCTCCGCCATGTTCGACAACATACGTCATGTCCACGTCCACGTCAACGTCCACGTCCACATAACATGGATCGTCATTTAGAGTTGGCTGTGGTGAGGGTGACGGGAATGATATAACAGCTGTGAGTGCGGTGACCTAAATGTCTTAGGGAGAGGAAGAGCGTGGGAGTGGCAATGAGGATACTGAGTCGGGGAAATTCAAATATGCACGTGCTCCTCTAAAGGCGACTACCGCCACATCATGTGCTCGGGCTGCCATCTCAGCGCTCTGAAAGCTGCCGAGCCTTATCCGGGAATTCTTTTTAGGCTACCAAATTTCAGACACCCATTTGTCGTAACTCGGTCTCCTCCTCACACCTCTGTAAACCGGATAACTCATCTCTACCCTCACTCATATCTTCTCACTCACTCACTTTTCCACTTGCTCACCATCATCACAAGGAGTTCTTAATTTCATATTCTTCACTTCGCTCGTAGTATCCATGATGAGAAGAGTAGTGTGCAGTGTTAGAAGAGTGAGTTTTATGACCAGCTTTATACACGACTTATCAGCATAATTCATTTTTATGCAGTAGCGAGACACTCTCACAGTTAAGTTCATTAGGTAATATTATTAAACTCATCGAAAGTGACATCATCTTTAGCACAAATAACTTTATTGCAAAAGGCTAGTTTTGGTTGATATGGGCATTCTTGAAGAAAATTCACCCATCATTCATTATGACAATGAGGGTGTGTTGAATCTTGTGAAGAATCCAACTTTCAATGAGAGAACAAATCGCATTGAGGTCGAATGTCACTACATTTGAAAACAAGCCTTGAACCACCATATCCAGCTCCAATATTGCCCAATAGATTCTCATTTAGCAGATATACTCACCAAGTCTCAAGTTGCAAGGTGGTATTTGAACTGTTTTGGGGGTACATTTGTAAAAACAATGTAAAAGTGGGGAATGCTAGATTAGTTTTATTTACTACATTCTTTAAGCCAATCTTGTTAGTTATGGCTTCGTGGCATATCCTTCCCTCCAACTGTTAGATGGTTCCTTCTGCTATACAACTATTTCTACTTGTATATATTAGTATGTTTCTCCTTTAAAAAAAAAATTAATTTGTTCTCAAGTCATTAGGTATATCTTCATTCTAGGGTTCTAGTTCTAGTTTTTGGGTTTTTTCTAAGGTGATTATGCTATACAGTCATTATCAGACATTGAGAGCATTTTGTATGTCTCCATTGTCTAAATTGAAGTATACAAAACTGTTTGTCATGTTTCAGTCTAACATCCTAGAATGTAGAGGATAACATAGTTGATGAATACAACTTTTTATATAATTTTATGCTTGTTAAATTAATGAAATACGAAGGAGTTCTTTCTACTTATTGCATGGAATTGGTCATTGAATAAATATTTTCTTGTAGTGTTACTTTATGTACAATGTTTATTTAGTTTTAAAATCCTTTATGCAATATTACTTCAGAGGTAACTGCTTACAATTCTTGAGTGTATCTTGGGTTTTATGAATTGATGCAACAAACATTTTGTTGAATATTTATGCATAAGTGTTTATGTCAAAGATTTAGAGGTTATGCGGTAGTGTTTGCACGAATTTGGTATCAATTAATGCAAGGGCCCCTTTGAAGGTTACTCTCTCTTGATTTTGTCTCTCTACATTATAGAAGCAACAGGTTAGAATGGCGAGCACTGATACTTCCCCCCATCAGATCCACTACCCTACTTCATTTAACTAAGTATTATCCTATCCTACCCCTGCAGATCGCATTACCTTTTCCTATTTTACATGTGTTTGCTTGTGAATTTCACCTATCCTACATATTTCAAGTGTATTTGCCATGATGTATGAAATTTAGTATCCCAACATCATCATATCTAAGTTGTCAACAATCTCTTCAAAGATGATGTTGGTGATCACATTTTATCTATCTTTAGTGGTTTGTGTTTGATGTTTCAAATGTTTTTAATGCTTTTGTGACCATTCTTTTGAATGAACATTGCATTTTATGGTCGCATTTTATCTTAGATTGAGGTTCCAACCAAGCCGAGGGTTTTAAATATAATATTTGCCTCTCTTTTTTCAAGCCACCCCTCAGGGCCTCTCACCTTAGTTCAAGCAGAGCCATACAGTAGTAGGACAATAACCACATCCTTAGTAATGTGTCTCCCTATCATTCACATAAGACATAGTCAAGGCTAACAGATAGACCCATCCCTTGCTACAAAATGAAACATCAAGAGGTCTATCTTTTCTCCTTTCCTCCCTCATCATTGCTTGCCTTGTTTGGGGTGATAGATTGGGAACCAACAGGGCCAATTTAAAACTAGCTCCCATTAGCTTCAGTATGAGACCGGTAGGAGGACAATGTCCAAGGAGGAGCGGGAAATGAGAATATACTTATTTTGTAACAAATGGAGGGGTGGAGATAAAATGGCATTACATCATGGAGTATGCAGCCTATAGTGACATCCGTATAAAGTATGAACACACCCTAAGAGTTGACAAATTAACTGATTTGTTTGAGGAGGTAAGACTTGAAAAGTCGGCCATTTTTGTTTGATCAAGATACATAGTAGAAGATCCAACATGAAAAAAAAGGTTGGAAAGTCTACAAGATTGATAAGACAACCCTTATATTTAATTACTATGTTAGAGTAAAACCCCTTGGTCCCATAGACGTTTTGGTGTCATAAACATTATTAACATCTTTCATTCATAACTTTGTAAGACCCCCAAAAATAAAATAAATAATAAATTGAACTCTTGTTAAGTCAAAATTTGTCCAAATGCTTGAGCAACAAATAATTTCCCAATTTCATACGTTTCTTTGTTGTCACAACGGCGGCTTCTCTGTAGCAGACACAAGAATAACGGGTCAGCTTACTTTTCTTTGATGTGAAGACGGCGGCTAGACGGGTCAACTTACACCTTTGAACGAAACACTTCACAACTTTGGACCACACAAAACGACAAAGACTCACCATCTTTTCCTTTCCAAAAGGAAAGACTCGCCATCTTATCCTTTCCAATTCGAACCCTTAAAAGAAAAGGAAACACTGTGCTGTGGCCTGTGAGAAATGAGAATGAGTGGTGTGGGCAGTGTGAAAATGCATGCAGTGGTGTTTGCGTTTCCAATGCAGGGCCATATCATTCCCACTTTTAACCTTGCTAAGAAGCTCGCGGCCAAGGGCGTTGTGGTCACCATAGTGTATACACACAGTTGCCATGCGCGCATCATCAAATCCAATGACGGCCGTGACCCCTTCGCCGACTACGCCACCAGGGCTGGCTTAGATATTCGTTCTGCACTCGTATCCGACGGTTTGCCTCTCCACTTCGACAGAACTCTCAACGGGTTTGAACTCACCAACTCCCTCATTTATAACATGGAATCCCATGTCGAAGAATTCCTTCGCGATCTCCAATCAAAGGAGCCTCCCATTTCCTGCATCATCGCCGACACTTTCTTTGTATGGCCTCGCCGCATAGCCAACAAATTTGGGATCCCCTTTGTTTCCTTCTGGACAGAGTCGGTCATGGTGTTCTGCATATTTTATAACTGGGATCTCCTCATCAAGAACGGCCATCATCCCTTTACAGGAAACGGTAATTTACTACTCTATTCTATTTGCAGAAATGTTGCTTCCCCGCTCGGTTTAATTTTTGAAATAACGTCGATGTGAAACTTTGTGTTGCAGAGGGCGAGATAATAAAATATATTCCTGGGGCTCCGTCTTTGAAGTTGACAGACCTTCCCTCATATCTGCAAGAGTATGATGTCTCAACGCCGGCGCACACGCTCATTTTCCAAGCTTTTCAATCGGCCCGCGCCGCAGATTACATTATATCCAACACAGTCGACGAACTGGAGAGCCGAAGAATACAAGAGCTGCAACTGCAGTCGGGAATACCGTTTTTGTCGGTGGGTCCTTTGCTTCCTTCGTCTTTGCTTGAAGACGGCATGAGTAAGGACGATGAGATGGGGAGTAGCATGTGGGCCGAGTCCGACTGCACCAGTTGGCTCGACGGCAAGCCCAAACACTCCGTTATCTATGTTTCCTTCGGCAGTTATGCCAATGTTTCCAAAGCTCAAATTCATGAAATGGCCATGGGATTGCTGCACAGCAAACGGCCGTTTATTTGGGTTCTCCGTCGAGACATCGTTGGCTCAGACGTGCATGAAGACATACTTCCGGAGGGATTTTTGGAGGAGAGCAAAGAGCAGGGTTTGGTGGTTGAGTGGCTGTCTCAGCTGGACGTGTTGTCTCACTCTTCTGTGGGCGGGTTCCTCACTCACTGCGGGTGGAATTCAATCATGGAGAGCTTATGGTTTGGAGTTCCAATGTTGGCGTTTCCTCTTGTGGCAGATCAGAACACGAATTGCAGGCTGATTGTGGAAGAGTGGGGAGTGGGGATGAGGTTGGGTAAGTGTTCCAGAATTTTGAATAACATGAGATCGACATTGGTGGAGGAGGAGATAGCCGCCACCATTAAGCAATTTATGGATATGGACGGAGGAGTGGGGACAAAAATTAGACGTAAGGTTGAGTGTGTGAGAGAGGTTATGAAGAAAGCAGTGACAAATGGAGGGTCGTCTCACAAGAATTTGGACTTGTTTGTGGAACAGTTCAAGGGCAGCGATCCTTTCCCTTTTCAATCTAATCAATAGCTTATTGTTAAGATTAAAACATTAAGTGTAATCAATAGTTTATTTGTGTTTTGTATTTTTACACCACAACATTGGACCTATAGGCCTCTCAAAAATACTAATGAGTCATGTTGTTAATAATAGTATTCTTCTATCGAATTATAAATATTTATATATCCAACAAAATAAAAAATGTCTTGCATACCACATTTCAATGCAAATGATTGGTCTTATCTATGATATGATAAATACCATTGACATCATCATAAGATAATATAAAATATATAAATTAGACAAAAATGAGTCACACATAGAGTCATAAATATCCTAGCATTCCAAAAAAAGGTTTAAATGGTTTGACACTTGTTGTGGCATGTTATGTTAAGTTATATCTATTGTTTGCATGTGATACTTCTCTGTATGATGTAAAATAGCAAATTCTTATTCAATATATCTATTGTGTTTGTGGTAATGTTTTAATTTGGAGGAACATTGTATAGGTAATAGAGATTTTATATTAGACAATAGAACTATGTTATTTTTTTTTGGATAGAGAGTAAAATTAGGGTTTTAGAAGGTCCCACAACCTTGTACAATGAGCCCAATGGCTAGATTAAACTTTTCATGTTTACAAAGAGAGAAAAAACCCAGGAATCCAAAAAAAAAGAGGCAAAAAAGCAAAACCCGAAGCAAAAGACAACATCAGATGAACTTCTTAAGCTCATTTACGGTATTCCTGGCCTGGAGAGACCCCGATTCATCAGCGAGCTGATCCGCCAACATTATCAGCTCGGTGCAATCTTTAGTGATGGCCTTCTTGGTATAACTAGCAATTGCACGTCAGTTGTAAATTATGTCAGAGGATAAAAATGTTAAGTTTGTTGGAGTTGTAATTTACAAGGAAGTGTATGCAAACTTAAAACTAAACATAAAAATAGACCATTGCATTTTTTCGCGGAGACAGAATGCGCAATCATAAACGCAATGATTGCAAGATACACCAGAAAAATGGGTTTGTTAAAATGGCCTTCGAAATTTTCAAGCAAATACAATCGGGGCAGTGTAAAGCCAAAGGCCACAACCTTGTCCAACATCCTTTCAGCCTCTATTAAAATGGGAGATTTAAAACATGGCATTTTCGTCCTCCTCTGTCTGTGCTGTGAAATGCACGGTATCCTTTTATGTTGCTTTTTCAAGTATTAGTGATAACCCAGACGGTTTTCTAAGAGCCTAAAAAAATAAAAAACCCACAAGCAACTGTATTTGAGGATGATTTTGTGCATCTCCTGCAATCATTGTAGCCAGCGAGACCAAATTTCTTACGAGCATTTTGTCAAACATTTGACGTGCCTCTTGTATGCTTTCACATTTTGCAAAGACACCTTCAATTACAACAAACGAGGAGCGCTTCTAATCGCGCCCGGATTTCACCTTTGAACAGCTCCGTCTCCTCAAATGCCAGGTTGAAACCATGCTTGGCACCGTACAGCTACTACTTTCTGTAAAGACGCCTTCCTCTCCTTCTGCTACTGCTGCTGCTTCTGCTTCAGCTGCTCAAAATTACATAGAGGGGAACCAAACCGAGATCGAGAATGAAAGCGAGAGCGAATGGAGCTGGAGCGGATGCAGGACCTGGGAATCACTGCAATTTGACTAGTGTGAATCGTTATATGCACAATGGCCATTGGATTCTTGTACAGTAAATTCATTCTAGTCATGTAATAATCACTTATCTAGGGTTTATGTAATAATTCTTGTGCAATGGTCGCTTCTATGAGCATGTGCACATCTGGGCGGGTTATGGTTTCTTGGTCCAGCACCACAAAATAATCCACTTCTTGGAGAGAGATCTGCATTGTATACATTGTCCGCAGGTTTACATTGCATCCCCTGTTTGGAGAGAGAAGCCACTTGTTTGGATAGAAAAGCCATATCCCCTGTTTGGAGATCATTGTTTCATTCAAATGGGAGAGGTAAGAGATCCTGTTGCAGAATCTCAGGGTACAGAGAAAGGTATTAAGAAGGGTAAAATGAAGAATTTTTGAATATTTTTTTCACAATCCTGAGAAAATCAAGTAGAACAGGGCTTGTCTCGTTAAAATACTTGTATTCCTAAGACACAATGAATGAAACAAAGTTGTCAGTGGTTGAACAAAGAAGAATATCGTTTCCTTAACCTGGTATTTTCTCCGGTTATATCATATATTTGATGAAATTTTGTTTTCCTCTGTGTATAGAACTCTAATGAGTATTGTTGTGGTTTTATGGTTTGCAAAGGTATAGTGGCTAGTTAGATACTTCCAAAACATGTGTCGACCTGTGACGATTGATTAAAACTCTATATGAATCCCTTCTTGACTTGATAAAGGTATTGTTGTCGTGCAAATGTGCAACAGGGAAATTGACAATTTCTGAGCACAACAACTATACCCCGATGTCGAAATTATCATGCTTTATCATTCCCAAGCACCCTAAGCCAAATCCGTTACTTTGTTCCCCCCCTATTTGATGTCAAATTGGTCCCCTAGGTGATTTAGGAAAGTCTACTCATTCCCCCTAGGTGATTTTAGGGAGTTCTAAAAAAGACACTATCTTATGGCAGTATAGGGAAGGGCTATTGTTGGCCTTCCTAGGACTGGATTCAACCCCCTGGAGCGGAACAGGAGGGGAAAATTCAACACGTAGATGAACTGAAGACCTTAAAACATCATGGAAATGATTTTGGAAGGCTTTGGGAAGTTCTGAAAGACTTGGAGCAGTCTGAGTGGAAACAGGGTTCACAAGCCTAGGCAGTTCACATGCCTAAAACAGTTGTTGGGCTTCAAAAGAAGATTCCGGGAGCTACAGATGGAGTTAGAAATAAAACAGAACATCTTCGGAAAGAGGATTTCAATACCTACATGATGGTGAAATAATATTTTTCACAACACCATGGCGCATATGATGGACAAGCAGTTTTTCTTAGGCACAAGTGGAGTCCCAGATCAAAACTCATATTTTTCAGGGATCATATGGTCGAATCAAGACATTAGACCCCCATCATTGGATTCAAAATGTCATTTTCAGTCAGTATCATATAAAATTTCACCAATAAATTCCACCGGGATCTCAAGTTATCTTCATTCCAAGTTACCCTCTAAAACGCAGTTCAGGGCTTAGTCATTTTTCCGAGAGGACACGTGTCAACACCAGGATCCTGGAGGGATTTCATGTCCATGACATCCCTGAGGTCAAGTACACCAGCGTTTGAAAAATTATCCCCCCTCATGTGACCTATGGGACCCTCATATGACCTCCAAACTTGACAGTTCGGCGGGCCCAGGTGCTTATTTGGAGCATGCTTTCCCTGCCGTCGGATCGGGCGCCACGTGTCAGCTCCAGGACAATCGTGGAATTTGATGTCCCTTATGCACCTGAGGTGGGGGACATCAGACCTTGAAAAATGTGCCAAGCCCCCATAGGGAGTCATTTGGACACCCATGTGACCAATTTCCAACCCCAAGTGCTTTAAAGCAGCTTTTTCCACCTTCATTCCCTGCCATCAGATCGCCGCCACATGTCGTTCTCTTGCCCACCATGGAATTTGATGTCCCTTATGTCCCTGAGGTCAGGGAAATCAAGTAATGAAAAATGCACCTAAGCTTCTCCTTCCATGATTTCAAAAAATTCAAAAAATCTAACTACCGCTTAGTGCTTCCAGTTGCTTTCACTCACATGCACAAACAATCTTCATCCTTCCTCTGCAACATTCTACCATCATTATGCCATTGCAAATGCTCAGACCTTCTCAACCCAAGAACTGAAACACATTCCCCACAGCTATGTGCAGGTCTCACAAGGATTTTTCATCGAAACGAAAAGGAGAAATGAAGAACAAGAGGAAGAAAACAGTGAAAATCACCATAGCCTAAAAACGAAGATCTGAAGAAATATTGCAATCCGGTGCATGAAACAACAAACCGTTTGTAGTTGTTCATTCCTTTTCCCAAGACCATAAAAAAGACACCTTCAAACTCCCCCCTCATGTGATAGAGCATCCACAACGAAGAAATCTCCTTTCCGGCTCAATGAAGAAAGAAGTGGGATTTCCTGTCAAACCAGTTACCGGATTGAAGTAAGATCGCACATGAAGCACCAAAAGAAAAAACCCACATCAAAAATATAATTTTCTTTGCAAACGGAGGAGAAAACCAGACCTACAATTTTGAGGTCCATTAATGGTTGTCATACCCAGAAGCACTGTCAGGTCCGAAAATTAAAACTTTAAAATCTCCTAGATTATTATGCGGGCAGGCCCGTAATTTCAAAGGGATGATATTGGGAAAAACCCTATATCAAAAAACTTCGTTCCACATCAATCTGACTCCCAGAAGCCAAATTTCTAAAAATAGCAGGTCTACTAATAGGAACTGCTATTTCGGGAAAGGCATTAACAGAAGAACCTACGAAGGAGATGAAGATATCGAAGGTGCACTATAGCTAAGAATTCACCATAGTAAAAAAATTTGGCACTTACTAAAAATAGTAAGTGGGCCCTCAAGCACCTGCTAAAAATAGAAATTTGATCCAAAGAAGTGAGGAACGTAGTGAGAAAGGGGAATCAAGGTCATAACACTCAACTAAGGATCGAGGGAGTTACTTTTTTCACACTTACTAAAAATAGTAAGTTACACTCAAAGAGAAGTTTTGGCACAATGGGATGTACAAGGATAATCATTCAGGGGGACATCATTGTTCGGGAGCATCCTAGCCATTTTTCATAGGGAATTCGAGATCCACCTTAGTTCATTCAACTGGGTGAGCATTTGGGAGCTAATTTGGAGGAGTTTCACAGTGTGCAAGGAGTTCAAAGATTTAGAGTTTCACTGCATTTGGAGCTTTCCATCAACGAGGATCAACGAACTTCATCGGGCGACATCTCCTCTTCTTCATCTCTCTCTTTCTCTCTCCTCTTCCCCCCAACTTTCTCTTGCTTTCAAATGTTCTAATTCTTTGTTGGGGTTTGCACTTTTTGATATGCATTTAAGTCACTCAAAAGTGACTTTAGAAACATAATGTAAATTAAGTCGCCTTGCTATTATAAAAGGGATTTAAATATTTAAAGTGGAATATGAACAGTCTTAAGTCATATTAAGGCATATGGAGGGTCATGAGGAAGACGATAAGTCACCTCTCATTCTATAAATTGTAATGCCATTCCCATTGCAAAGGGTTGGCAATTGATCTTGTAGACTCAATATTGCATTGTACCTAGAGAAAGCAAAGGAGATAGCCATTTTCTTCTACTCTCTTCCCCTCTCAAATTTCCTCCATTCCCACATTATGTACAACTTTGATTTAAGCAATCAATACAAGAAGGAGTTTCTAGCTTTCTTTGACTAAGGGGTTTCTTGATACTTGGCGATCAGTGAATTCTATTTGGTCTTGTTGTTATTCACAGAGTTGTTTCTTCCGATAAATGCATGTGTTGAATTTTCTAACTAGTGTGTGTGTAGGAATCTGATTTTCTACCTGCAGCATTAGTTCTCCTACCTCTTTTCTCACTCCCCTTTCCGCTCTACAGACGAAGACTTCCCTAGAAAGAGATTACTAGCTTTGCCGCAGGGTCAGTGGAGTGCCCCTGTTGGATCTCCGGTCGAAAGACCACCGTAGAATTCCACACTTTCTCGTGCATGCACATATGGCAGCTGCACCGGTTAAGTAGAGGGAATTAGATTCCCATAGCGTTGGCAAGAAATCCACAAGTTTGTCCACCCGACAAATTTTGTTTCCAACAGTTTTTGGCGCCCACAGTGGGGCAGATTTAGTAGCATCTGCACTCAATATACGACCACAAGGTCTGAAAATCATATAAAAAATTAGAAAAGAGAGTTCATGAAGTTCCATTGCTGAAAGATACACTGCTGATTTTTGCGAGTGAATTTTCTCATTCCACGGTGTCCTTTCATTTTCTAACTACAAAAGTTTCCAAAAGCTGACTAAAGGAAGATACACCAGGTTGAGTAGGTCTAGAGGTGTTGTTGATTCCAATTTCGAGGCTTTGCAAAATTTGCAAGAGCGAATTAGAGATCATCCATATTTCTTCTCTCGATCCTCCTCTTCATCTAGCTCTTCAAGAAGTTCACCTGATAATCCTATCCAAAATCCTTCAAATTCTGCAATTTTTCAACAACCATTGAACATCGACTTCACGGAAGAAGAATTTGAAGAAGAATTTACAGAGGCAAGAGCTGAAGTAGAATCAGAATAAATAATGGTGGATGAAGAAGAAATACCTCAACCCATTGTTCCATGGGGAAGGTATACAGGCCTGCTTGCTCTTGAACCCCCTCTTCACGATCTACCAACGGGTTCCCGCAAGAACTTTC
Source organism: Taxus chinensis (assembly GCA_019776745.2). Taxonomy (NCBI): domain Eukaryota; kingdom Viridiplantae; phylum Streptophyta; class Pinopsida; order Cupressales; family Taxaceae; genus Taxus; species Taxus chinensis. Next base: position 24,833,345 of record CM034151.1, read on the forward strand.
CAAAGTTCAAAGGTGACAACGCACAACATCCAAAAGAACACATTGTTGCTTTCACGACATCATGTGGAATTCTTGGTGTCCAACATGAAGATTTTGCTGTAAGATTGTTTGTGGAGTCTCTCCAAGAAAAAGTAGCTGAATGGTTTTACTTCCTGCCCACCCGATCCATCACTGGTTGGGATGACATCAAGGCTGCCTTCAAGGAAAGATTTAAATCAACTGAAGACCGTCAAGACCTCTTGGTGCAGTTGGCTCAAATGAGGAAAGGAGAAATTGAAACCATGAGAGACTTAGTGGCTCGTTTTGAATGGTTGTTTAGCAAGATACTTGAAGAGGATTCGCCATCTCAAAACAATGTCAAGAGATTCTTCATCAACGCCCAATCATCAGAAGTAGGATTTTTGCTGCGAAGATCCCAACCAAGGAACATTGTAGAAGCACAAAGGATGGCCATTGAACTTGATGATGATCTTATCCTCTCTAGAAAGATCAAGAATCCATCAAAGGGCAAGGCCCAACTTCCTGGAGATGAGAGAACCAATCCATCGCTGCAAAATTTGGCGAATGAGATGGCCTCTTTGAAGAGGGAATTATTTAAACGATTATCTTCTCAAAGAAGCAACAAAAATCAGATTGCAAGAGCACCCCAAAGGCTCACCTTAGAGGCCCCACCCATGAGCGTAAATTACAGATTTCAAGAAAGTGAAGGAGATTTTGAACAAGAAAGTGAAGGTGGCGATTTCCAAGAAAGTGATGAGTTTGAGAACGATACACAAATCAGATTTTGTGAGTATTTTGGAGGTTATGAAGAAGATGAAGAAAATGCACCCAGTTTTTCATGCGCGGTATTCACTCGCTCTCATTCTGAGAAAAGAGAATCTCCCTCCACTGCTGCAAAAGAAACGAAGGTTGATGATCCTCCTCTGGCGACTCCGCAAAACAAAATAATCAGTCAAGGATCCACACTTCCATCTTCCATGAAGTCTGCATTTTTGGACCCTGATCTCGTAGTAAGTAAGAAAGCTCTCACAATCCCAAGTAAGTCTTCTAATGTCTCTTCCAAGTATGAATCTAAATCAGCTCCCAGTGTACCTTTCAAAATACCCTCCATTTCCCAAAAATCTACTCCTGCTTCCAAACTTGTCCTAAATCCAAAAGTAGTCCCTTCACCCCCCTTGTGCTACAAAAGGTGAATCTTTTTCACTCATGAATGGTAAAGAGTTTAGGAATCATGTGTTATTTGATTGATTAATCCTAAATGAGAGAAAGGTAAAGTTAAGATCCTAATCTATGCATCCAAGGAGGACTTGTCATGAGTCAAGATGAGAAAAGCTGAGATAGTGATCTGTACGTGACATCAAGAAAATAGTTGAAGTGATGATTGATTACGAGTTCATTCCAAGTTTGTGACAAGTGATTCTTAGTCATGGAGATAGAGAACCAAAGTTGAAGGCATCCTCCCTCCCTTGGTGAACAAGTTGAGTGAGCTCGGTGAGTGGTTCAAAGTGAGTTAAACTAGTTGAACTCGTTGAACTCAATGGGCTAAGTGAACAAGTTGGGTTGATTTTCTTAAAGCAAGAAAGGTCCATCAAGAGGGATTAATTCATTGTAGAATATTCAAGTGTCCAAGTATGCCTCCCCGAAGTTTGGAGCCTCCTCATGATAATAATGAATTGATTCCACAAAAAGCTCTTGATTCCAGTGGCAAGCAGCATGTCAACACCCAATGAAACATTCACATGGATCTATGAAATGATCAACAATGAGCCAAGGAAAATCCAGCATTTTATTGTGCTAAGACTCAAAGAAATTTTAGAGACATGGAAGCCCAAATGAAGAAAGAGAGCTCAGATAACATCCCGCTTCTTTGGTAGGACCTTAGGTAATCAGTATATTCAAGTTTCCAGACCGAAATTTGAAAATCCTATTGAGAAAATGATTTCGTTGGATTATGAGTTGAATCACATCTCATTAGGCCAAGTTTCACATGAGGTTGCTTCTCGTCTATTCAAAGAATCCACCTCTCGCCTCCTCGCTTGAAATGAATAATACAAGCAAACCATTGTGTAATTGGAGAAATAGGTAAAAGCTCTCAATGCCTACATTCAACCCTTCTCGGGACCTGAATCAACATCTGCCCTTCCGATTGAAGACATTCCTCCAATCAGCAGTGTTAATCCCGAAGAAGTTAAGAAAGCACAAGGATACATGATGCAGGGGAAGGCTAGCGAGAAATGGGTTGAGAAAATCATCGAGAAAAGAAAGGCATTGTTTCCAGAAGTCATCTCTCTCATCAAATATGTTCTTGCAACACTGTCATAAGTGAACAAAGCAAAGGATGAGTTTTTAAAATAAGTTAATCATTTGGATGAGATGTTCCCACCAATGTCTGAGATGATTTCCTTTGAATCTCACACCCTCAGCAGAGAACTTGTCTCAAGTTTGGATCCGCATCATGGATGCGAGATATGCAATGGTCAAGAATGTAATTTCTGGATTGGACTCTTACAGGCGACATGCTTTCGAGATCTTGAACGATGTCTACCATTGTGTTCAAAAACTTGAGTTCCCTCCAATCACTGAGGACTCATCATCAGAAGAGCTCAGCATTTCATTCCAGGAGCTGGTCAAGAAAGAGGGAGTTGACTCTCTTTCCTTCAATGAAGACAATTTAGATTCTCTGTCCAGTATCAGAATCTGTATTTCTGCAATTGCAATAAATCATGAAATTTGGATCAATCAGTGTAAAAATATCAGTGATGTTCCAGGAACATGGATCAAGTTGTTGGCCTGCGTGAGTATTCCAGAGCCAGATAAGTTTTTTTTATCATGCGCAAATAGTTTTTTGAAAGGGAATATACCCTTATACAAGAAGGCTCAAAAATCCATATGTGAACAATTAGGGCACATAAAAAATGATCAAAATCAAGGTAAAATGTGAACATCCAACAACAAGAAACAACCTTCTTAGAAAAAAACCCAAAATCAACAGCACATTAGCATAAAAATAGTTGATTTACAACGACCAAACAGTTGTTGCACGACAAAGAAAAGTGAAGCAATAATGAGCATCCGAACAACAGTGGACAACTAATTAGGCAGAGAGGTGGTTTTATTGGAGATAAAAATTTTCTTTTTATGCACTGTTATCCAGCCTGCTAGAGCCTCCACAATTGGAGGATTAAAAAAAATAGGTGTATTTTTCTTATCCTCCATAAATCCAACCGAGACAGCGGAATTAATATCTTCTTTTGTATTTTCCTTTTTGTCACCAATTGGATGAGAATCTTTGGCTTTGTCAACAACTGGAATTTTTGAAAGAGGGGTTTCCAAAACAGAATCAGAATCATCTTCAATATCTGCATTTGAGTCTAGATCCTCTTTGGCTTCGAAGACCAGGTGTTCCAGGAGAGCATTTTTCCACCAGTTTATTTTTCCATTTTTTCTCTTTTCCATCCCGCAAACTTCAGCAGTTTGTCCGGTAGCAAAACACTTTCTGCACCTAAAGTGCAAGCCTTCATAATCTAATGGTTATGTCCAAGTTCTGTTTGGGACTTTAAGCTCTATATTAGCAAGGATATTTTTGGATGTGTCAAGTGCAACAAGGATTCTGGAAAAGGTTGTTTGCGTGAAATCAGTGGTTTGGGATTCAATGAATAGGATATGACCCAGAGCATTTCCAATAGAGGTTAGATAAGTGCGGTCCTAGAATTGGAGCTATAAATGGGGTAGTCTAATCCAGACTGGTTTGTAGGAAAATGATTCAATGAGTAGGTTAAAATATGGGAAACAGGGTTTCAAAACCAGGTAATGGGATTGATAAGCCCAGAGTTTTTTAGCTATGAATTCCTTATCCTTAATTGAGGAAAAAGCAACAATAAACGTGGCTTTAGCACATGGATAAAGATCTAACCTACCTGATAGAATCGAGATCCAGTGCTTCGTAATCCAGTCATGAAGGGTAGCTAGGTTGGGCCATAGCCCACTGAATCTCCTGATCAAAGCGTGCTCTTGGTAGAATCATTCGGAATCGAGGAATTTTTCCCCAAAATAAATGCTAGGGTTGGTGACATCAGGGGTCATAGGTGTGGGTGGATTCATCCCTTGTGAAAGACTCCTACCCTATAAAATATCCTTAAATGTAGCCAATTTGCTCAAGTTGTTGTTCAAGATATGATCCACACCAATCCTTATCTCAGATAATCCTATTGTATTGATCTCTGGGTGTAAATCTACTAAAGAAAAATGGTTCTCTGGTTGCAGCATAGAAACAGGGGGTTTGTTTGCCCTGCTTGAAGGAATATCCACCAATGGAACGTGAGGAGCCCCCATGGCAACCCCAAGAGAGCGCCAAGTTGTCCCCTACACCACTATGAGCCAAAGTGTGTCCTAGATTTGGGCCATTTTCAACAGAAGCACCGTCACCTATATTTTTAACACTACTACAACCACCAATCATGGATCTAGCAGATTTAGGTTTCAAGGAGACAGCCTTAGCGTCACCAAAAGCTTGATCAATCCATGATAGCACATGTTCTTCTTGTACGCCGCCGTCAGCATCAACATCTCCAAGAATGGAATAAGGAGGTCTTCCTATGCCTCCATCATGAGAATATTTCTTGTGGTCATGGTCGGTGTCTCTGTCATTTAAGGTTCGCAGCACTTTCACCATTTAAGGTTCGTAGAGCCAGATAAGTAAATGATTGCGATAATTTGATTTAAAAAATAATTCAAGGAACAAGAGTGGTAAACATGAATCAACTAGTCTTTCATCAAGAAAGCTTCTTCATCATAAATTTCAACTTCTCCCTTCTTAACTTCTCCCTCTTTCTTCTCTCCCTCATCTAATTCTTCATTGAGCATAATCATTGTATTTTGACCTATTCACTTAAGTGACATATAATTGAAATTGTAAAAGTAATTTCTCAAAATTATAAGAGAAATACTTAATTTGTCTTTTCTAATGGCAAATGAAAGGTCGCAAGTGGAATAGGAACATGAAGAATCATGTGAGTGGAGATGAGAGGTCAATTCACATTGCTATAAATTGGGATGGCTTCTCCATTTCAAAGGATTCAAAAAATGCTAGATTGTGATAGCATCTATGTTGTAGCAATTGTGGATTGTTGTTGTTGGACTTTGTGTCATCAATGTACATGAAATAAAATTTACATTTCTTCCATGTTTTCCCTATGTTTATTAGATTACTCTCTTGTGTATTTTGCAAGCATAGTGATCCAGAAAGAGATTTGCATCTTTGATAAATGAATTTAGGAACTTTGTGTCTAGGTTTGTTCTTCTCACTAGATAGCTTCATTTTTGTTTTCCTATATATTGAATTTTTAACTACTATGGTTATTGGGTGTGAACTTTGTAATTGTCCTACTCACAACAATAACCCTCCTTTCCTAATTTATCACCTTCACCCCTCATCGCTGTAATTTCCTCCCTTATACCTCGTACAAGCATTTTGCCACAGGTTCAGTGGAGTGTTGTTGTGTGATGCCCAGCCTATTTTTCCAATCCATATCACTTAAGTAGGAATATATTAGTTTTCATTCAATAATGGTAGTTGCACCATTCAATTTAGAGGGGTGTAGCCCCGTGAATGTTGGTGGAGACACCTAATTTTCCATATCGACAAATTTTCTCACCAACACATGGACAGATTAATGAAGGTGCAAGAAATATTAGTGGATACCTTATACTCTCTTGCTTCTACCATGCAATACCTACAAAGAGGAAGGACATTCAAATAAGATCCTAGGGTTTCGAAGGTCATCAAGGTGACAACTAGCTTTGAGGAGTATTAAAACCTTCTAGAGGATATTCGTGATGCCCTATCATTTTTCAAGTTTGTGGGATGGAAAAAATATAGAGTGGGCATTGAAACTTCATTCAATCCCCGAGCCATGCACAAGCGTCATGAGAAAAACATCCCAACCCTTGAGGAAAGAAGCTCAATATTATGGGAAAAACAAGGATAAAATTCGGAGCTTGTTGGAGAGGGAACAAAATCCCCAAGTTTGTTAGGAGAGGATGGGCATTCCTATTTCCCTAAGGATACGAAAGAGGGTGGTATATGGTAGTAACTAGTTATTGAGAGGGAGTAACCCTTGGGAGGTTTAGAAACTTCTAGCCCTTCTTGAAGTTGGTACAGGTTATTGGAAATAATCTTGCACAATAAAAACATCGAATAAAATAATATTAGAATGATTTTCAATTCATCCGGGATATATCTTCATTTACTTTGAGAGGTATAAATACACATATGATCTCCTATTAAATAGGACTCATCCTTTATCCCACATATCTCTCAACCTTCCACTAATCTCTCTCAATCCCTTAGTTATCTCAACACACTCAACTAATCCTAAAAATACCAACGTGAGTTGTTTATACAACAAACTCACAACTAATATATAAAACCTATATTATTAATATGAGATATATTTTCTCATATTTAATAATATTACATTTTATTTATTCACCCATATATATTATCTCCATGATAATATATATTACAATAAAACATTCACCAATGTAAACAATATAATATTCCTAACATTCACTCCCATATTGTTTACATTATTACTTCCCCTACACTCCCCTAATGTGAGCAATGTAGAAAAGAATAGTTACACTTTCTCTGCAGCTTGCACACCCCAGTTTTCTCATGATCTTGGTACACATATGGACCTCAGTCCAAGGTAAGAACCCCTGTTCATGAACCTCTGTTCATCCCCTTCAAGTATCATGATGCTGACTTTGTAATTGTGTTTTCTTCTTTCTATTACAACATTACATCAAGGAGGTTTATAAAAGGAAATTGCAATTGAACAAGAATTCCCTTCTGTTCTTATTACATAACACACAATAATGGAATCAAACACATAACTGAAATAAATTGGTCACCAATACATTTGAAGGAGTCTCTTTGTTGGTGACTAACAAGAGATGTTGATCTTCCTTCTCCTCCTTTACCTCCTACCTCCATCTAAAATTTATCTAAAGAAGGAAGTATTCAAAATCATAACCACTAAAATCACCCTCTGGTTCTTCCTTATCATCGTCTTCTTCTTCATCAGTTGGTTTTGAAATATTACCTTCAACAATTTCCCACAAGTCTTTATTGATCAAAAGTAATTGAGTTCACACTTGCCATGTGTGAAATTCTTTGCCATTGAATTTTTTTAATGGGATTTTCATTATGGATGTCGAACTCAGTCGAAAATGCACTCTTACAATAAAGTAAAAATTTATTTTCAAATGGCAGCAGAAATCATATGATCAATGCAAAGATCTTGAAAAAACATACATTTAAAAAAAAAAACATCACCTCAATCTGAGTTACGAGGTGAAAGATATGACACTTCCAAGTTCTAAGTCTGACATCTTTCTGGACCCTTTCCAAAAATGGAAAATTTTATTTTTCTTGTGTTTTTTTTTCAGTATGTCCAAAAATGGCAAAAAATAAAAATAAAAAACACAGAGTTAGCAAAATGGCGATACAATACATAGGCCGATCAGAGTTACCAGAATGGCGATGCAATACATAGGCCGATCGATATAATGCGCAAGCAAAAGGACAATGCAATACACGTGAATAACTATGCAATGCGCACGTAGAACGATTCAGTTCGTAGGAAGAATGCTCTAATACGTAGGATGATGTAATCAATATATCCACCTTACCAAGCCATGGACATTGCGATGAGAAAGTTTTATTCAAAGAATATCATCCTGGAATCCATGCTCTGATACCAAATCTTGAAGTTGGTACAGATTATTGGAAATAATCTTGCACAATAAAAACATCGAATAAAATAATATTAGAATAATTTTCAATTCATCCGGGATATATCTTCATTTACTTTGAGAGGTATAAATACACATATGATCTCCTATTAAATAGGACTCATCCTTTATCCCACATATCTCTCAACCTTCCACTAATCTCTCTCAATCCCTTAGTTATCTCAACACACTCAACTAATCCTAAAAATACCAACGTGAGTTGTTTATACAACAAACTCACAACTAATATATAAAACCTATATTATTAATATGAGATATATTTTCTCATATTTAATAATATTAGAATTTATTTATTCACCCATATATATTATCTCCATGATAATATATATTACAATAAAACATTCACCAATGTAAACAATATAATATTCCTAACATCCCTCTTTCCAAGGTTAATCTCTTGACTGATTTTCCTAACATCACCTTAGTGACACGAGGGTTTGATGAAATTTTGGAACATGAGCCAAGGAAAGAGAAGGATCACAATGGGCATACAACTCGATATTTTCACCTTAGAGGAAAAGGATCCATGAAGAATGAAAATTCGGCCCTTATTTCCATTATTGTTCCGGATATTCATCATTATGAGGTAATTATTGATCATTGTTTGAGTAATAGTAATAGGATTTCTACATGTGATGAATCCAGGCTGGAAAATAAAGGTTGTGAGAAAGAAGGGAAGGTGAAAGGGTAGGGTGAAACATATTTCTCAAAGATACATGGTAGTAATTAGGTTATTGATATGTCTATAACAGCGAACAATAGAGAGCCAAAAGAGGGAAAGTTGATACATAAACCTAGAGAGGAAGGGGAGATCGTGAAGTACAAATTGGAAGGTATAAACCCTTTGATCTTTCATGATGATCTTATGATTTGTAATGATGGCATGTTACAGGAAGATAAAATAGAAAAATATGATTTACGAGATGATGAAGAGAGGTTGAAGTGTGAATCTCAATTGTCAAAGGATGATTAGAGGTCTGAACATAATTCAGATTTTTTATTTCCTACCATGTTATTTTAGATTTATGGTCATGAGAACATTTTTGAAAGGAATGACCTTGGAAAAAATGTGGTGCTCTGAAGCATATCACAACAAATAAGAATATCTCATGATGATATGGGTGATGGCGCATCATATGTGCATAGGGTCTGTGGACCAAGACTTTTGGGTGACCTTGTTGGGGGTCATGTGGTTGAAGAGGGAATTTTTCCAAATGATTGCAATCACTTTCAGATCATTGTAAATCTCAAAACAACAGTGGATGGTAAGCCATGTGATGTTTCATTAGATCATGACAAGAGTTTATGGCATCATTATTTATCATATCCATGTGTGGTTGATCATAACTTTGCTAATGAGGAGCAAGGTTGAGAAAAGACTCTTTTCCTAGGACTTATTTTACATCTTCTAAGAAATGAAGTGGTTTTGTATGGTAGCCCAAGGTATGATGTAAATCAAATTTTATCTTCTCTCATATTTCTATCATACTTGTGTCATTATGGGAAATTTTTTGTTAAGGATCACATGTCATGTTTTGGTGATGATGGCATATGGCCTTTAGATATCTCCTTGCAAGAGTATGTGGATCAGGTTGATTCCTTGAATTGTAAGGAGGAAGAAACCATTGATATTGTTACTACATTCACATGGTTAGAAATAAATTCGAGGGAGATCATTATGAATGCTAACAAGGTTATGATGGATCCTACCCTCCATGGACAAAGTTTCATGATCAAGAAAAAAAATGGTTACTCTATGCCATGCACAAATAAATGTTCCCAAATCCATGTTACATTTGGAAAATATGAGGTATGTGTTGATTTCTATTTCATTATCATGGCTGATATGAATAGTGTGTTTAGGGTCTAAAGGTTGTTATCATTGGGAGAGCTCACCTTCAATCATCAAAGCATGGAAATAAGCTTCTCAGAAAAGGGTGAGAAGGCTATATTACGAGGTATGCTTCCAGACACACCTCAAGTTAAGTATTTGGTAGAAGATACTTGGCCATGGGAATCACATTTTTTATCCTTATCTAAGACAAAAGCTGATTGGAATTGTTTACTTACAGTTAAGCATAAGTTTGATAATGTTGTTTTGGAGGAAATTGGGAATGAAAGGTTTGAAATAATGGATGGGATCATTCACTACAAGGATGGAGTCTATTTGGCTTCAAAATCACAAGTGAAGAACATGATAGTGTGGGTTGTTCATGGTGCCCCATAGGATGATCATTCAGGCTATTTCATGAGACTCAAAAAGGGTGAAGGTAAAGATTCAGTCTTTGTCTTTTCTTATGGAATGAAAGGAATTTGATGAAAGATAATGCTAGCATGACGTGTTTAATTCGACATAAGCTTGATGGGAATTCTGGTTTTCTTCTCTATGAATCGCTAACCCATGGTTCCATGAATGAACCAAAAGAAGTATGGGAAAAGAGAAGCCATTATGATGAATTTGCAGTTGTTCACATGACCACCAAACAGGGGAATGGTGACTCTAATTTTCAGTTTCGTGGCCTCATGATAAGGCTTATTGTTCCTAGTTTTTTAGTGTATGTAAGTAAATTTTTGGCCCCTATTGTACTCACAAATTTATTTTTTCCCATTAGATTTCAGTTTGGGAGCTGTTATGTCATGATTATATGGCTGAATTTGCAAAAATCAGATTGGGAGCTGCCATTAGTAGCCATGGATAGTAGTGTATTTTCATTTTTTTGAGAGCATTCCATCATGGAATAATGAGGAAGAAAGATTTCAGTTGAAAGGAGGGAATAAATCAGGTCATGATGAGTTATTTTCAGCCTTGAACAATATGATTTTTTATAGAAAATACATGATTACACTTGTTATTGGGACAATATTACTGAAGTGATGAGAAGCCATCATTTGGATGAAAATTATGAGATGGCATCAAGCAATGAAAGAGAGCTAGATATCATGTCCTTAAGGCATGATAAGGGGAATTTAAAAGTGTTGTTAAACACTCTTGTTTTATTCGATATGTTTGCTTCTTGTGCATGTACATAAAATAAGAAGTAGTTGAGATTCATTTGGGATCCAGACACTTACAATTGCTTGAGGGAAAAGAATTTCAGGAAGGATTATAATGTCCCCTTTTTCCAAATTAATCCAAAATAATGAATTCCTTTCCTTTCCTTTTTCCGAAGGCAAGCAATGGATGAACAAGGGAAGATCATGGATCATATTTCAGTTTTCTTAATTTATATTGATACTTTATCTTTGTAAATTCTCATTATAAGGGGTCGATTGGGTTTAGTGCTTTTAAAGAGGCATAATAAAATATTATAATGACTTATAGGGGGTCGGCCTTGCCATTTTGGCCTTTGGTGTCAAGGTGAGGTTAGAAAAGGAGATCATGGACTTCATTTGTATATATATCTTTAGCACATTTACTCTTCTTGGAATTTTGGTTTGTTCATTGTTCTTCCACTCTTGGGTGAAAATCCAAGTGTGTGGCATATTCCAAGAAGGATGCAAGCCCTTATTGTGGTTGGTAGGGAGACGGAAACCCTCCTTCCTTGTGTGGGCTTGAAGTATTATTGCATATTTTTTAAGAAGAGGTCATAACCATATTTTTATATGCATTGATTGGTCTCTCCTAAATGGAGCCACTTACCCCAGACTGAAGTTTGGTGTCCTTAAGGGCACGAATTTGATATTTAATTTCATATTCAAATTTTCCTCTATTTATAAAGCCACAATTTACTATTTGTTGTGAAGTCTGGGGTTTCTAAACCCTTCTTTCATAATTATTTTGGAGTTGTACTTCTGTTGGTTATAATTAATTTTTCAGTTGAGCATTAGCCTATTTTTTTGGGTTGAAAACATTTCTAAAATATATATAAAGGTTTATAAATATTATGGATGCATTGGTGGATAATTTATTAGTGAAACTATTATTTTTTCATATTGTTATTGCAAAAATATGATGGTTGTCCAAATATGGGTTTATTTTAGTTTGTTGGTCCTAAAATCATATTTGATTATATAGAGGGTTTAAACTAATTTCCTAATTTTCAATTTCAGCCCTTGAAAGGGATATTACAGTAGCACATACCCTATTCCGAGTCTGGATACTTGGCCGCAGAATCAAGAGCCACAGAATGGTCGTCCCTCTCAACTGTTGCATATTTTCTCAAATACGCATCGCCTGTTAATTTTTTCTTAGTAAAAAACCGCAAGTCTGAATGCCACTGCAAATCACATGAAAAACCCTCAAATTAAGTGAATTGATTCAACGAAGGGCTAAATGAAAAAATAGTTTAATCCCTCGCATAATGGACCATAAACCCTAGAAAAGGAAATCCCTCGAAACATTAACCAAATCCTTCGCAAAAAATCTCGCAAGGTGCTATTTATTATGCCATGAATGAAAATTGTTGAGATCTTCTTAAATGACTTGTAATTTATAGAAATATTGAAGGTGGTAACGACATATTACATATCTAAAATAGGGTATGTCATCCTTCAAAACCATAAACATCACTTCTTTGAAATCCAACAATATTTTGACGATGAGAAGAACATCTTCTCTTTCACGAATATTTAACTTATGCTAACTCTCTTACCTTAACCCTCGGGGAAAATTAATCATCCTCGGGTTCCGCAAATTGATTATGTCGAAAGGCATTGTCTTAGTTAGAATCGTTAAAGCTCGAGATGCTTCTGACATTGTGTCAGGGATCCATGTAAACGATGTACTATTGTTTTATTTATTTTTTATGAAAAAGATATTATATTATATTAAAGTAATAAGATACAAGATAGCTTTCAAAAAAAAAGCGGGTGGTATGAGAGCACGCCCCAAAACCACAACCAAACTAGGCCAATCCTAGGAAACCAAAAGTCAAACTAGGCCGAGCCTAGGGAGAGACAACCAAAAAAATTGATCCTAGCAAAAAAAAAAAGACAAAATCAAGCAGTAGCAACAAACATGCCCGAGGCAGGTGAATCCTAATCATCTGGCCACCCCAAACTAGGTAGATCATTACCAGTTTTGGGAATCTCCCAGCCATCAACATGCTCTTATTCAGGATCTACTTCCCCGTGCATAGGAATGGCTAAGCTAAGCCAAGGGAATTTTTTAGCAACAGGAAAGGGTGGCGGCGGATGTCAGGAGACCTATTGAGAAGTGGCGGAGGGAGAACCCCAACTCTGCTGGTGAGCCGATGATCGAGGTGGAGAACCCCACCCAAGTTGCTAAGGCGGTGATCCCTAGCCCTACTAGTGAGCGGAGGAATGTGGTGGCGATCCATGACCACATTGGTGCCCAGGTGAGTGGTTGTGTCGATGGCTCGGCCTAGGATAACGGAGGGAGCGACTAAATGCCCAGTGTTGGGATCTGCTACGTCAGTTGCCATGAATGGAGGGTGAGGAGTGTCTGGTGGGAGAGGGAGGCACCTAGGCAACATTGTACAGGGCTTCCCCCCAGTGTCGCAATAAATTCTGGAGGTGGTCCACCTCCAGTGCCACCTTATTCACTTGAACTTGAATCTGTAGAAGCACATTAGAGATCACCATAGATTTATTATAAATCGAGAAGGACTGATCAACTGTAGAATTAGAAAATAAAAAAGCATTCCTTTATTTCCATATCCAAAATAAAACCTCCCATCTAAAAACATGCCAAATCTGGGTGAACATAAGCAGAAGTTTGGGATTGTCTCCCAAGAGGATATGTTTCCAAGTGAAACAGCCGAGTCGGGAAGGAAAGAAAAAAGTATGGATCTAGTTCCAGGTAGTTTGAGCTTTGGGACAGAACCAAAAAACATGCATAATTGTTTCCAGATGCCCATAGAAGGGGCATTTCGGAGCCATAATCCCAATTTGAACAAGACAAGCCCCAATAGGAAGGCCTTGATGAAGAATACACCACATAAAATGAGCAATTTTGGGCTCAACACATATAGTCCAAACAGTCACAAACCATCTGCCCCAGCCAGAAGGGGTGGCATTAATTCCCTAATGAGTGCTGAGTTTTTCCACCATGGGCAAATGGGGTGAGAGCCACCGATAGCCTTTTTTGGATTTATAGTTACAGAAAAGAGTATCAACAAACCACTTCCAGTCTATCCACCAAGGGCAAGAAGAGTTCACAACAATCTTATGTAGCATGTGATCAGGAAGATAATTGATCACAGTATTGAAAGTATCTTGATCCTGGTTGGAGAGCCGAAACAGAGTTTTAAACTTTGGCCAAGCAAACCAGGATTGCTTGTGTTTTGCAAAAAAAATCCTCGATGGTATGGATTCCGCGTTTAAAGAATTTGAGCGCGTAGATTCCTAGGACCTCTGCAAGGCATTGATCTTGGGATTGAAAAATCGGAGCCCACCAGAGAGATTTTTGGTTGAGAGATATCCCATTGCGAAAGCCATCCCCTTTCCATAAAATCCAAGGTTTGACACATTCCCAGGCTTTCCAGATAATTTTAAGCACGAAGGTTCCCACAACTTTGACAGGCACAGGAGTGATGAGAAAATTGAAAAACCCTAAACCTTTGAAAAGATGTAGGGTGGCCATAAGGAGAGACTTCTGAAATGTCATGTCATATGAGAACTTTCCAATATTTCTAGCCAGCGATGCTATGGATAATCCACTTGGCACAAAGAGCTTTCCCTTGGCATTGGATATGGAGAAGCCCAAGGCCTCTAGAATTGCGAGGTAAGCAACATATATCCCAAGCGACATGATGAAAACCTTTTCTAGTAGAAACATTAGCCCATAAGAAATATTTGAAAAAAAATTCCATCTTTTGGATGGATGCTTTGGAAGGCACCCAATAAGACGAATAGTAAACATGGGTGGCTGCCAGGAATTTGAAACAAATTTGGAATTTGCCAGCCAGAGACAAGGTTCTAGTGAGCCAATATTCTAGTTTTTTCACCACCCGTTGAATCACATAATGCCATAGATTAGCCGGGGAGGCTTGAAAAGCAAAAGGGATACCAAGGAATTTGAATATCTCACCATGTTGAAGAATTTTCGAATCATATGTGGCAAGCCATTCCAGCGCAGGAAGGAAGGATTGCCTGTAGCATTGATTTTTTTCGCAATTGAATGGAGGAACCAGAAGCCAGGAAGAAAGTATCCAAGCATTGCATGGCATTGTGAATTTTATGTTCATCCTCGATAAGCGTAAGGAATTAATCATTTGCAAAATGCCCATTGAGGAGTTGGGAGGTGGGCTCAGCAAGCAGGGAAATTTCATGAACAAGATCTTGACTTTTAGCATGGGCTAAAAGATAACCAAAGCCTTCAACCACCAGCACATATAGTGCAGGGTTTCAGATGGATTTACCCTATCTTGATTATGACAAGAATACGACCTTTCGGCTCTGACCTAAGGCCATTGATGTCACCATTTGAACTAGAGGCACCTACAAAGAGCATATTGACTTACTCAATAAAGACTCAAGCCAAATAAAAAGGGCCTGACATCTTCGCGAGCATGAAATGTTGACATTCCATTTGCCACACATCGGCTATTGATGATAAGTCAATCTCCCTAGAATTTTAGCAGTCCATGAGTGAGAAGATTGGGCCCTACTGAAGGTTGTGTTCCTAAGAGCTCATGTGACTGATTTTTCTGACTCCAACCCAGAGTAGGATCGTCCTCCCTTGTATGTCTCATGTTAGCCTTGCCTTCCCAACAGCAGGCAGCAGATTGGACTGTGGTCACAGATGTCTAATGGAGAAGAAAGTGCACTTTATAGCATTATGTTCATTCAGACCTGATCGGCCACTCAGTGGGTGATGACTTTGATCTGGATCTCCTGTTTCTTTTAGGTTTGTTTTATTTGGCTCCGCGGTTCCTTCTACACCCAAGTCTATTGGTTGTGAAACCCTTCATTGATCTTCCTTGCAAAAGCTCTTTCCCGGGCATTCTAGAGAGTTTCCTAGAGATTGACAGTTTGTGAAACCATCACGTCCGAGCACTTTATCATGGTCGCCCCTTACTTTGTGCCCTCATGGCTCTTCAATAGTGAGCATTTTAATATAAATGGCGCTTCCAATAATAAAATTCCTTTAAAAGGATGGGATGGCATTTTACCCCCAATTATTGGTCAAGAGCGACCTGGTTAGCATCAGGCAATGATTTAGCTTGGAATAAAATACCTTGTAAATGCTGCATAGTTACTTAGCAACATAAGTTGCAGGTCAGTGACTTTGAGATGGCGATAATTGTCAAAAATGATGAGCTCAGATCTGATGGTAGAAGTGGTGTTCTGGCTCGAATAGATGAGATTGAATTCCATTTCGAGACCTCTATCTTCAACTTTGGGTTTAAGACCGCAATTTGCTACGCCCTTAACCTAATTCCTCGTTACTTAGGTTAAGAGTAGCTGACTTGTGAGTTACCATAGGTTCATTTTATCTCTACACATTGAAAATTTTCTTATATTTTTAATGGGTCTGCCTTAATGATATACCATAGCATATGAATAGTATATATAGGTTATTCTATCTAGTAATTTATTCATTTATTATGACTCGAATTGAGTCTTAAGAAAAGGAATTGGAAGTAAATCTCTATGCTCGAAGTGGCTAAGCTAACACTAGTTGCATATAGAGATCATTACGCGGGAATTATTGTCCTTCATTCATGTGTTATGATCCTCATGTGCTGATTTCACTAATTCCTTGAGGTTTTGGTAGTAACGGTTCATTACAAGTGGTATCAGAGCTGCGATCTGGGCCAAAATTAGGGCAAAAACCCTAATTTTTTGTTTCCAAAATATATTTCTAAAAAAAGTGAATTGGTTGGAGATATTTTTATCAAAGTTGAGAAACATTCAAGTAATGTTCCCTAAAAATTTCAGACTTTTTGGATTTATTTTTCACAAGTTATTACAAATTTATGGTTTTTCATAAAATCACTCCCTAGGGTGCAAATTGTGGAATTTTTTCAAGTTCTTTACATTTTCGAAAATATTTGAAAGCAATAGTATTAGTATCTTCTCTGTGATTTTTCCTGTTCAGCCAAATTTTTATCGAAACCCTAAACCCTAAGGTTTGATATCATGGCGGGGCCTTCCACAAGAGCAAAAAAAGAATCTGGTTACTCTGGGTAAAACCCCAGATAAAGATGAGATAGTGATTGAAGATATGGATTTATAAGGGGCAAATACATATTCCTCAACACTAGGGTTTACTTCAGTTGATCACAAGGTGATTCAACTTGAGTATGAGTTGTGAAATGTACAATCTGAGATGGCCTTTAAAGGAGACATAGCCCAAATCAATCATCGGTTGGATGATATCATGCAACATGTAAAGGGTAAACAGTATGGCCCAAATCCATCCCATATCAACCAAGGAGGATATTCAGTTCAAAATCATGGACAAAATAACCATGTTGGATCACTTTTCCAGCCCAATCAAAATCCAACTTATTCGCAACCACAGAACATGATGCCGAAAGTGGATATGTGCAAAATTGATGGTAAAGATCCCCTGAATTGGATAAATAAAATGGAGAACTTCTTTGAGCTACATCAAACACCATCAGGACAAAAGGTGACATTGGCATCCCTGTATCTTGAACCAGACCAATTCGTTTGGTATCAATGGTTATGTGCTCAGAGGCAGAAGAATGGTCTCGGTGTCACTTGGACAATTTTTACCGAGGAGTTGCAACTACACTATAGTTCCAGTGTTTCAAAGAACTATTTTAGTCAATTAGCAAAGTTACGACAAATAGGATTAGTCAAATATTATGTGCATCAATTCCAAAACCTATCCTTAAGGGTGGAGAATATACCATAAGAGAATTTGAATGACCTATTTCTTGGGGGTCTTAAGGACCACATCGAGCATGAGGTACCTATGTTTAATCCACTCAAGCTTTCTGATTCTATTATCATGACACGTCAAGCAGAGGAAAAAGTTATTTGTAGTAGGAGGCCACCTTTCATTAACACCAAAGACCGCAATATTTCTTCCCCTTCATTTTCTAGGCCAATTAGATTGACTCCTGACCAAATGGAAGAAAAGAGAGCAAAAGGATTATGCTTTAACTATGATAGCAAATATGGACCAGGATACAAATGTGCTGAGAAGAAGTTGTTCTATAGTGATGAAGGTAATGAGGATGATAAGGATGCTGAAATTATAGAAGAGGCTGAGGAACCAGTAGAAGAGGAAGTAGAGGATCACTAACCTACAATTTCTTGCCATGCATTGTCAGGTATTAGTACTCCTCAAACACTCAAGGTTATTGGCTATCTCAAAAAACAAAAGGTGATAGTGTTGATTGACTCGGGGAGTACTCATAACTTCATAAATAGTAAGTTAGTTGCCCACCTCAATTTTTTTATTTACCCAGCTCCAGAAATGCAAGTTATGATTATGGATGGTGGGATAGTCAAGTGCACAGGAAAGTTCCATAGTATCAAGCTTTCCATGGGAGACTACATGTTAGACTCACCTATGTTTGCTATTTCTATGGGAGGGGCAGATATTGTTTTGGGTGTCCAATGGCTCACAACCTTAGGTACTATAGAGATGAATTTCTAAGAATTGTTCATGTGATTTCATTCAGATGGAAGGACAATACAATTGAATGGGATGGTAGCTAAGTCTCCATAGATTATTATCTCTCATCAGATGCAGAAGGTTCTCAGAAAAGGAGTAGATGGATTTATAGCAAATTTATTTTCCATGGAAGTACAAAATACAGAGTCTTCAATGCCACCCGATCTTCATAAGATTGTTGATGCTCACTAATCTATTTTTGATGCAATTCCAAAGGGACTACCACCAGTTAGGGATCATGATCATGCCATTCAATTGATTCCAGGGAGCCAAACACCTAACATCGGACCATACAGATACCCATATTCCTAGAAAAGTGAGATCGAGAAAATGGTTCAGGAAATGTTGAAGCCAAGTATCATCAGGCCTAGCCAGAGTGCATATTCTTCAGCAGTGGTCATGGTATGTAAGAAGGATGAAACATGGAGGATGTGTCTAGATTACCGAGAACTCAAAAATTACACCATTAAAGATAAGTTTCCTATTCCAATAATTGATGAATTGCATGGTGCTATTTTTTTCACAAAATTAGATCTTCATTCAAGGTGCCATCAAATTAGAATAAAAGAGGAAGATGTTTATAAAACGGATTTCAGGACTCATGAGGACCATTATGAGTTTTTGGTAATGCCTTTTGGTCTTACAAATGCGCCTTCAACCTTTCAAAGCTTGATGAACACTATTTTTAGGCCATTTTTAAGGAAATTTGTATTAGTTTTCTTTGATGACATATTTATTTACAGTAAGACATGGGAAGAACACTTACAACATGTAAATAAAGTGTTGGAAGTTTTGGAGAAACATACTCTCTATGCAAAGCCATCCAAATGTTCTTTTGGTGTACAAGAGGTAGAGTACTTGGATCACATTGTATCCCATGAAGGCATCAAAGTTGATCCTCAGAAGATCAAAGCTATGATGGAATAGCCAAGGCCGAAAACTCTCAAAAATATTTGTGGGTTCCTAGGACTAACATGGTACTATAGAAGATTTGTGCGGGGATATGGTAGAATAGCAACCTCAATCACTGCATTGCTAAAGAAGGATGCCTTCCATTGGACAGACGTAGCCACTAAATCCTTTGAGTAGCTGAAGGAAGCCTTGTGTAGCACCCTAGTTTTGGCTACTCCCAACTTCTCAAAAACCTTCATTGTTGAATGTGACGCTTTAGGATCAAGATTGTGAGCAGTTCTAATGCAAGAAGGAAGACCAATTGCATTTGAGAGTCACCAATTCAAAGTAAAATATCTTCTCAAACCTGTCTATGAGAAATAAATGATGGCTATTCTTCATGCAATCAAGCAATGGAGGCCCTATCTCATGGGTAGACACTTCAAGGTAAAAATTGATCATGATAGTCTCAAATACTTTTTGGAGCAAAGGTTATCATCTAAGGAACAACAAAAGTGGGTAACACAGATGTTGGGTTATGATTTTGAAATCATATTCAAAAAGGGTAAAGAAAATGTAGTAACTTATGCATTGTCCAGAAGGGATACATCCGCAGATGCCTTACTATGTGGAATGTCGATGTTGACGGCCGATTGGGTGGATGAAGCAATATTGGAATGGGATCAAGACAAGGATACACAATCTCTTATATAGAATATCAAGCAAGGATCTATGACATCTAACTAATTTGAGTGGAAAGGTAATGCCCTATGGTACAAGGATAGGTTATACTTGAGTAAATATTCTGAGTTGAAGCATAAGATTCTTGCAGAGCTACATGTCTCACCTGTTGGAGGACACTCTGGGTTTTTGAAGACATATCATAAAATAAAAATAGAATTCTTTTGGGAAGGACTCAAGGGGGGTGTACAAAATTTTGTATCAGAGTGTTTAGTGTGCCAATAGAACAAAGGGGAAACAATTAAGACACCAGGTCTGTGCAACCCTTACCAATTCCTAGCCAGAGATGGGAGGAGGTCTCCATGGATTTCATCACCGGATTTCCTTGTTCAGAGGGTAAAAATGTTATTTTCGTGATTGTGGATAGGCTCACAAAATATGCCCATTTTTGTGCCCTATTACATCCATTTACAGCTAGTACAGTCGCAGCTTATTTTTTGGAGACAGTTCAAAGGCTACATGGAACCCCAAAGATAATTGTAAGTGATCGTGATCTTATTTTCACAAGTAATTTTTGGACGGAATTATTTTCATGTTTGGGTACTCAGCTAGCTCACAGTTTATCGTATCATCCTCAAACTGATGGGAAAATGGAAGTGGTCAACAAATGCTTATAAGGGTATTTACATTCTTTTGTATCAGATAAGCAAGAAAGGTGGATTAAATGGCTACCACTTACAAAATGGTCGTATAACACATCTTTTCATACCTCTTCTCAAATGACCCCATTTTTAGCATTATATGGTTACCATCCACCATCTATCACTTCCTCCTCGAGGGTGCAAACTAAGGTCAGAGATGTTGAGGAACACATTCAACATCAACAACAGGTTTTGGCTAGTTTGAAGGAGAATTTAGCATTAGCACAAAAAAGGATGAAACAACAAGCATATCAACATCGTAGTGAAAGACATTTTGAAATTGGTGACTGGGTTTTTGTACGTCTCCAGCCTTACAAATAGATGTCCCTAAAGCAACAGAAAAAGGAAAACAAACTTGCTCCTAAATATTATGGCCCTTATCAGGTTCTATAGAAAATTGACAGTGTTGCTTATAAACTAGAGTTTCCTGCATCTTCACACATACACCCAGTATTCCATGTTTCATGCCTGAAGAAGGTTATTGGACAGAAATTTGAAGCCCAGACAGAGTTACCAGAACTTGACGAGGAAGGAAGAATCATTTTGGAGCCAGAGAAGATTCTGTAAACACGTACAAAGAGTTTGAGAACCATATGCATTAAGGAATATCTAATCAAGTGGAAGAATCTGAGCATAGAAGATGCAACCTGGGAGGATGAAGGTTTTTTGCAGCAACATCCAGGATTATTCAATGTTGAGGACAACGTTGGTTTGAAGGGGAAGGACGTGCTACGCCCTTGACATATTACTTGTATTAGGATATGAGTAGCTGACTTATGGGTTACCATATCATTTTATTATATCATTTATATTTTCTCATGCTTAATAAGTCAGCATTGGTGATGCCCATAGCATATGAATAGTATATATAGGGGATTTTAGGTAGTAGTTCACTATCATTTGAGCATTTGAGTCTTATTATATGGTTTGGAGGTTGCCCCCTCGAAGTGGCGAAGCTATTATAATTGCATACTAAGATCATTAATCTGAAATATTTTGCTATTTGGTCTTCTATTGCTGCTCATAATCTAAATTATACTAGTAATTTCATTACAGCATTCGAGCCCAGATCTGAGCACCTTTGGCATTATAATTGTCTATAATTTGGATTTAATGCCAAAGAGTCGCAACTTGCAGTTACAGAGCATCAGATAAGGGATCTCCTTGAAGTGCCACCGCGTCCCAAAGGATATTTGAGGTGTTAGCGGTGTATGAGCGGCATCAAAATTTTGGCCAGCTGGTGGCCGTAAATTCTCAGAAATATGATAGTCTGCATCAGCGCATCTTCCCACCAAAGCAACCAGCTGGCCTGCATAGGTGGATGAAATTGTTGATAGTTACTGTGTCATGGAATCAAATTCTAAATCCGCTTGATATGATTGATGGTGGGGCCATGTTGCATCAAGGCAGTATTAAGAAAAATTGGCCTTTATGAAAAAATGGGAGTGCATCATGCCAAAAAATATGAAATTGTATAGGGGAGTGATCTGAAATGACAAAGTCGTGTATAACCTCAACTAGCATGGAATAAAAATTTTCAAACTCAAAAATAAATTGAGCTGACAACATGGCCATGTCAAGTCATTTAAGGACACAATTTTTCCCTCCACGGAGATTGGACCACGTGTACCAAGTTGTAGACATGGGAAAGTGAGATGCGTTAGGATCAAAGAATCTGAATTTATTTCACATGAAGTACCACGCTTCCCTTTCACCAGGTGTCCACCTCATAGGCAAGTGGACACATTTATTATTTAGGTTTTCAACCATATTAAAGTCTCCACTTATAACCCAGTATGCATCGGGAATGGAGTTGGCTATCCACTGCCACAGATCGGCCCTTTCGGTCACATCATTAGAGGCATAAATATTAATGAGCCCAAAAGGGCAGCCCTCAATATTAAAGAGGACCCATATGACACGGTTAATGGGGTCGATTCCATTGTCAATTAATAAAGGTCGTCATTTAGGGGAAAAAAGTGAAATTAATCCCCCGCGCCCTGCTTCATGATTTCTACAGAAAGCCAAGTTGTCAGGCTAGATGGATTTACAAACCATCTACAACTAAAAACCTGTAATTTTAACTTCCTGCAAAAACAAAACATCCATATTTGCACATTGTTGGCAAGTTTCATGCGCTACATACTTAAGATAGGAGTCTGTGAGACCCCTAACATTCCAGGATAAAAAAAATCATAAGAAACATTGGTCAAGAGCCATATCCCCATCCTCCAATCCCTCAACGGCATCATACTGATTATATAGGAAACGAGCAACATTATACTGTAGAAAATCATGCAAATCAAGTTTTTCATTCGGCATACTCAATGTTGTATTCTGCTCAGTGGAGTCCACACTGCATGTTAGGCTATGGTCCTGAGAGATGCGAGGCGGACTTCGGGGTCGTTTGGAATTCCCTTGTGAGTTTCTTGTAAGTAGCAGAGGAATTGATTACGAAATGGGGACGTGAGAAACATAATTTGACTGGTCCATGAGAACCGACATCGCAAGGAGTGTGCTGGAGTACTTTGGCAATGGGGTAACTGAGATGGCTGCAGCAATTGGCTCCTTAGCAGCAACAGTTGGTTCTTTAGCAGAAGTCATAGGCTCCTTGGCCGAAACATTGTGATAATGTTCCTTAACAACAGTTTGATGATGGCCATGGGAGGAAAAGGCTTTGGATTGCTAGGATTTTTTCTTATTTCGCCGGCCTCCGGCCACTTGCCAACCTTCTTCCTATTGGGGTTTGACTAGTTCAGGCATTTCTTTTGCAACAAGGAGGTTACGGGGGACATAAAACAGACATTCTCTGATCTTGTGATCATACACTTGACAATGAAAGCGAGTATTGGGATTATTTATATACATGACCTGTTGGGAGTAACGTTTATCACCCATTTGAATATCCACAAATTCCTTGAGGTCCTGCAAAAGATCAATCTCAACACAAACTCGCTTCTGAGGACGAGCATGGTAAAACTTATCATCTTCTAGACAGACAACACACCCAAGCGAAGCAACAATTTATGGCAGGAAAATAACACATGGTAGAGGGAGACCAGGAAATTCAATCCACACCGGCACTTTAAGGGTGGTATACTCAGATACCACAAAGTCCTTATGTCATGGTGTTAATACAAGTAGCGAGTTGTGGACATACCAAGTGACTTGCTTAGCCAAGATGTTAGGCGCATTGGTCAGGTCAGAGAAACCAAAAAACCTGGGTCATATTTTGGACACTATCTAGGCGGACCCCATGAGGGGTCCAAACTGTGTTGGCCCAGGATTTAAGCATGCTTTCGGAGGGGATTCGACCCACAAAATACCCAATGAGGCAAAATTGTTCTAACCATTGACATGCAACATTAAATTCAGGAATGGGCATAATAACATCCGGAGGAGAGAGATTACCTCATGAAAAAACTTCAAGATGAATTTCCCGGGACGCTTCGCTGGCGGTGCCATCGCTCACTCCACTATCTCTTGTTTTGGTTGAAACAAATGGGTTTGAAGATGGTGAGGTCATTTTAAAGGGGACGCCTAGAAGGAGAAAACCCCTAAAATAAACTATAGCAATTAATTCCCGCAGTGCCCACAAAGGTCGCGGTATGGCGGTTGGATGGGGGAAACCCTAGAAGAGTCATCTCCAGTTTTGCACTAGAGTTACAGAGCGTTTTTTCCAAACTAGAGATCAATCAAATTCTACTTAGTATTGTTTTATTAGGATCATTGTATTTTTATTATTATTTTGGATCCACTAGATTAGGTTGCAAACTTAGGCAATCAATGTCGGCAGATACAAACCATCGACTATAGATACATACCCTTGACGTGAGAGTCGGTGCACTTGGCGTGAAAATGAATACACGCACCTTCAGTTAACAGTTGACAGATATCATGTGTCTCACATTAGTCAATTATTTTAAATGGTTTGGGGTTTGGTTAGTAGATCAGGTGTTTACAATGGGCAAGCACATCTGTCAGAGCGAAATTCATATCTATTTACATTTAATACAACATACAACTAAAAACATTATTTAATGTAAGGTTACATGGTATGATGGTTTCTTTATTGTACGTACACACCAATATTATTTAAAGAAAAATATGGCAGCAGAGCTAGAGTGTATTTAGTGTGCCCGTTATGGATAGCTGGCCATAATTTTGCATAACAAAATGTGGCTACCCACAAGAATTTGTGGTATCGGGCATGTCATCAATTAGTGTCTTCCGCAGATGGAGGTAGTGGAGAGTTAGGGTTGGCGTGTATGTCGAAGATAAATCTAATACATTTTCTTTTTTCATCCCTTAAAGACATCCCTTTTCTATTACTCTCTAATATTTGTAATATTACGCTTGAGATTATTTAACCGAAACTATTTACATCATTATTTTTCTCTCACCTTCTCATCTCTCAGAGGCTTTTAAAATTTTGAAAAATATTTTCATCTACTAACCATCTATAAATATGCATCTCTATTTTTTCGTTAACAAATAGAAATGTGTCAAGATCATAATCATTTGAAGCTCCATGAGAACGTCTTTATGGGGTTGTGCACCTCTTCAAATAATAAGATTTATAACAGTTTCATTATGTCAAATCATTTTACTTAATATAGCAATAAGATTAGCCTATTTATTTTACTGAAGGGTGAGACAATTTCCCCGAAAATAAAACTTAGAAGATATGGCACTTTGTTGTCTTATCAACGTACAAAGAGGCAACATAATTTCATTGAGGTCTCGACCAAATTGTCATTGAAAATGGTAGAAAGTGACTTTTAATGCCCATTTATTGGCTCTTTTAAATTGTATTTGCACATGTCTATCATGCCGAAAGAATTATCATTTCAAGAAGGGAGCGCTAAATTTTAAGGTATTTTCCTTTCTTGAAGTCAATCTTCCTTGACAATGTTTCTAGGTAGATTTTGTCGCTTATGGGTACGGTTTTGTAAATCACGATATTTTAAGAAGGGAGATTTTCTTTTCTCATATTTGTAGTTCAATTATCTTTGTGCCTTTTTTTTATTAAAATTTGGAATTTTAAAAAAAAAATCCTTCTCCTGGCCGTGGACTCACATGTCATATCACATTACAATTTCATTTTTAATGGAAAGTTTTAAAAAAAAAAGTTAAAAAAAATGTCACATATGTATTTATCAATATGTTCCTTCACATTATCCACCCCAACATGGAAAAAACATGATATGAATAATGAGGGCATAAATTTGACACCCTTTTGTGGTTTTGGCAATAAAATATTTGCACAATTTTCAAATGAATATCTCATACATTTTGTGGATTTTAATTAAATGGGTTGTAATTCGACAATGTGTATGATAGCGTAAAAAGTGTTTCTTAGCCATCCACCAAGGAGAAAATCTTAAGAAATACTAAGGTGTAAATCTTAAGGAAGTTTGCAACACTTGACGAGATGGATAAAAAAGACATTTGCAAGCTCCCATGTCTCAATTTTTGGTTCCATCCATTGATCCCACAGCTCCGTGTTCTCCTTCATCAAATTCCGCCAAAAATGTATTTCCTTCAAATTCAACCCTTCACATCTCCTCCACTCTTCACTCCTCCACCCGATCCCTTTTGACGTTCACATTGCAATGTTTGTGTGTGATTACTAGTAATATTTCCATTAACGTGCTCGGATAGTTCGTGATAAAATGAAGGAAACATTAAAAATTCCCTAAATACATTCACTATAATCCTTCGTAATTTTTTTTGGGGTTGTCATAGGATGCTATGACCTTTCACGTGAGAGTATTGCTTGGGGTATGAAATAATTGGAATCTCTTTTTGTAATGGCACAAGCCACAAAAGTATTGAAGAGATTATTTGTTTTGGCACAATATTTAAGAGGATGAGAAAGGTTGGTATCAAGGGTTAAATTTGATGGCCGCTTAGATGTTTTTTATAATTTTAATTGTAAATTACTTACAAATATTTGAAATAATTATGGCATACAACTTGCATAATCTCTCTCTCTCTCTCTCTCTAACATGGTTTGTATTTTTGAAAGGTAATATTAGAAAATTACCATTACTTAAAAATTATTTGATAGGTATAGTTGGCCATCAATTTTAACGCATGGTTGGTACATTTAGTTTTAGACTTGTCAATTATTATTTTTACTTATAATTCTAAGATAAATTTTATAGAACATTATTTTGGACAAAGGTTATGAAAATTTTCATTTCAAATTATAACGGAGAAGAAATCATAAACAAATTACCTCGAAGAATTGGAAAGGAATTTTAAAAATGTAATGTTTAATATTATTATTGATATTTTTATATAGTGATTAATCTCCTTACCTTATTGTGTGTGTGTGTGTATGTACATGTATGTGTGCGTGTGTACGCACATGCGCGCGCGTGTGTACAAGTGTGTGGGGACGCATGTGTGTGCGTGTGCGTGCATGGGTGAGTGTGTGTGTGTGTGTGGTGGGGGGGGGGGGGGGGGGGGTGTGCGTGCATGCGCATGTGTATGTGTGTGTGCATGCGTGCTCACGCACACATGCGTGTGTGCGTATCTGTGTGTGTGCGCGCATGTCTGTGTGTGCGTGTGTTTGAACATGCTTTTATGGAGTATTGATTGTTTAAATTTTTTTGAGATTTTACTTTTAGCTTCTCTTCACTCAAAATAATTGATAATGACATACCAAGTGATGTGCCCATCTAATCATATATATTTAAAACTCTAACTTGTCAAAGTGTGACAAATTAGAAACATAATAAGTATAATAAAGTTTTTGATTTTTTTATTTAAAACTTAATGAAAAAACTAGAATAAAATTATTTATGTATTGACAAGTGTTTTTAACTTTTTTTTAAACAGTCATCAAATTCAAAATTTGATGTATATAAACTATTGTGAACATTTTATTAGTTACAATTCAACAATCTACATTAAGGGAAGGAATAGCCACTACGCGACACTTAATTGAATATAAACTAGCAATCGCATGTGGGGTGTGCGATGGAAACACCAAAAGAGCGGTTGGGGAAACGAAGAAGAGAAACTATGAGGGGGAAAATGCGGAACGAGTTAGTGCAATGAACAAGGTAAAAGAGAAATAAATTAAATGCATAAGATGTTTTGGAAACAAAACGTACGAGATATATACAGGCGGCAGTGACACCAAGATGGAATGGGAATCCTGGCCCGCGAGAGATGGAAGGAGTTAATATGAACGATCTACGGGGGGAGCCAGAGAAGACGATGTTCTTCTTGGAGCCTGGAATGTAGAAGGGGAGTGGAGGACATGCGAGAGTAACGGGAGAAAGAGAAAGCTGGCGAGAAACGAAGGGAAGAGAGAGCTAGAACCCTTGAGATAGCAGTGAATGTAAGGCCTTGTCTTTCGGTCCTGCCAATGTCCACTGTAGCAAGTGGTAGTGTAAGCCCTTGAGATTTTTGGATAGAAAAAGCCCAAGCCATTTTGAGCGGTAGTTGTCTGCGGCCCCCTCTAGAAATGGGAGGAATAGGAACATGCAAGGGGTTGTTTGTATCCCAAGGAGGTCCTGTGTAATGATCAAATTTGACGATGATAAACAGAGGTAGATTTGGAGGGCCAGACGATATTCCATAGACTATGTCGACGATAGAACCAGTAGCGCCGTTGACAAGACCCTTCTCAACCCACAAGTTTGCGGAAAGCATTAGTTTTTGATTGATGCAGAGAAGAACCTTGGGCTTCAATTGATCGTCCTCGGTGTCGCCTGATGCAGAACGTCTTGTCTTTTCAGCAATAGATTTGGCTATAGGAGAGTTAAGGGACTTCAACATAAAAAGTTGTGCTGGTCCACAAGGTCATTCTGAGCGAAAAGATGAGGGCCTTC